>JAGFNQ010002012.1:0-49765 GCA_024364735.1 Boesenbergia rotunda | reverse complement strand
ATGTGATGATTATGTTTAAGTAGTTATAATTATAATTTTCAAATAAGCTTCCTTATGTTATGTGCACTTAACTCATAAATTCATTCATATCATGCATCTATGTCATGTCAAGTATATCATATGCTTATGTTTATGTCAAGAACTATGCCATGTCAAGTATATCATATGCTTATGTTTATGTCAAGAACTATGTCATGTCAAGTATGTCATATGCTTATGTTTATGTCAAGAATTATGTCATGTCAAGTATGTTCATATGCTTATGTTTCATGTCAAGAACTTCTCCATGTTAAATATTTTATATGCTTATATTTTATGTCAACTACTTCTTATGCCATGAACTCTATGCACCTTCATTTCATGTTAAGCACTTCTATATGATTGTTTTATGTTACACGCTCCATGTTATGTCTTTCTATTGACTATATGTGATGTATGGTTTTAGTGAGTAGGAAAGAGTCTTACTAAGCCTATGTGCTTATAGTTTTACTTTCTTATACCGCAGATCAAGCAAGAGGATACTGAGCTAAGGGAAGCAGCAGGAGGGCAAGTGTGTGTGTGTGACAGTGACTTGGCAAAAGAAAAAGAAAATGAAAATGAAAAGATCCTAATACTTATACTTTGTCACATGTCTTATATTTGCATTGTCCTCCTTAGTTTCATGACATACTTATGATGGTTTTACCTAAGAACAACTTCTTATGTTTTGCATTGTTAACTGTAGTTCCATGCTATACTCTATGTTGGCTTTAAGCTTGATGATAGGGTATGTTATATTTAATGCAAGCATGTTCAAGAATGTTATGTCTCACATGTTATGCCTTATTCCTCTTATATTGTGACAATGCTAAGTTTACCAAGAAACCATGCTTAAGAATGATAGCTAGGACATGTTTACATGATTCAAGTTTTAGTTGCATGGTTAAAACACACATGTATAAAGTTTAAAAATTATTCCGTTGCATTAAGATATCCATATGCATGTATGTATGTTAGTGTAGCGCAGCCTCCCACCTACATCGTAATCCGGGAAGGGCGGGTGTTACATTCAACTTGAGTAGAGTTTCCTTCTTGAACCTTCTCGGTCAAGGATCTCGAGTCAGCTTCCTCTTTCAGGAGTTTTACTTCCTGTCGGAGGGACTCGACCCAGATTTTGGCTTTCACAAAGTTATGAGATAAATAAGCAATTAATTTCGATAATTCAATATCAGAATAACCTCTTACCATTATTTGGCCATTTTCCGAGATTGTGAGCCTTCCGTCGTCTGGCTCCGATTCCGATCCGGTGTCGATGTCTTCTGAAGCGGTTAAAGCAAGAAGATTTGATTGTGGGACCTCTTCTTCTTCTTCGGAGGAAGATTCATCCCACGTGGCTTGGAGAGCCTTCTTTCTTCGAGTCTTCTTGGCTTTCTTCAAATTGGGGCATTCTGACTTGTAATGATCCTTCTTGTTGCATTCATAGCAGGTGACATTTGTTTTGCCTTTTGAAGTTGAAGGTTCAGCTGGATCTTCCTTTCTTCGGCTCGCTTTCTTTCTGTTGGTTTGATTCTTCAGCTCCTTGTAGTAGTCCCGAGCTAGCCGTACCAACTTGGGTCGATCCCCTTCACTATCTTCTGAGTCTGTTTCAGACTCGGAAGCAGGTTGAGGCTTCTTCTTGGTGACCTTTCCTTGGGGTTTACCTGCAAGAAAAGTAATACTTTTCTTGGTTATAGTGAAGTTAGTCTGTTCATGTAATTCTAATTCTGAAAAAAGTTCATCTAATTTAATTTTGGAAAGGTCCCTGGAAACCTTGTAAGCATCTACCATAGATGCCCACAGTGTGTTCCTAGGGAATGCGTTTAGGGTATACCTGATTAAGTCACGGTTCTCTACCTTATGACCTATTGTGTGCAGCCCGTTCATCAGCTCCTGGATTCTAGCATGGAACTGTGCTGCTGATTCGCCTTCGTTCATTTTTATTGTGTAGAGTCTATTCAACAACAGATCCCTTTTGCTGATTCTGGTGTCGGAGGTACCTTCATGCAGCTCAATCAGCTTGTTCCATAGTTCTTTGGCGTTGTTGAAAGGTCCCACCCAGTTCAGCTCTTCCTTGGTTAATCCGCACTGCAACATCTGGATTGCCTTTGCATCAGCCTCGATCTTTTTCTTCAACGAGGCTTCCCATTCAGAGTAGTGTTGTGCCACTCCTTCTGCATTCTTGGGGATCTCGAGGCTAGATTGGATTATTATCCACATGTCCACCTGAGTTTTTAGGTGGACTTTCATCCTGCTTTTTCAGTAGGAGAAATCTCTTCTCCACTGAAAAGCGATGGTCTGACAGTGCTGAATCCTTCTTGCATGGCCATAATATTTTTCTGATAATTTACAAAAACAGAGAAAATTTGTTCCAAGACTTGGTCATGGATTAGTAGTGTGGAAGAAAATTAATAGAAATAGAAACAATCGAGTGGTGTTGCACTAACCTCGATTAACGAGAAAAATAAAAAAAATTAAAATAATTTCGTAAAATTCGAAAAAACTCTCAAATTGGTGGTTGCACCAGCTTTAAGCCAACCTTGCTCTGATACCACTTGTTGGATCGGAGAAAACGATAGAGGGGGGCGGGGTGAATATCGTTATAAAATTTTCGGAATACTAGAGAAGATACACAGCGGAAAATAATAGAACACACGCGAACACAAGTCGGTTTTACTTGGTTTGGAGTCGTGGTCGGCTCCTACTCCAAGGCCCATGGTCCTTGACCATTTACTTTGGGCAATTCTATATTCGAAAAAACTTTTACAGATTGATAGTACAAATATAGAATTGGAAATTGAATTAGCAACACTTTCATAATTTAAAGTTTTACCGACGCCTGAGATGGATCGAATTTCGGAGAAGAGGGTCATCGTCGGCGCTGGAATCTCGAAGTCGAACTTTGTCGGAGTGCAGTGCTTGAACGAAAGTGTCTGGAGCATAGAGAGCAATGAATGTTGAAGCCTTGGGGGTGAACCCCGTTTTATAGCACCCATGGGGGTGCCTGTGTCGATGGGGGCGCCTAATACGTGGCCTTCCCTACGCGATCTCTTATCCGCACGCTAGGTCAGTGCTTATCCATCTCTACTTGGGCACCTGAGTTGATGGGGGCGCCCGTGACATCACGGGCGCCTGAGCTGACTCAGTCCACAGGCTTCGTGGCAGCTTGCTTCGATGTTCTGGTTTTTGCCTTTGCACTGGGGCGCCCGTATCCATACGGGCGCCTAGCCCCTGTTTGGCGCCCAACTCCATTGGGGCGCCCGAGCTGCAGAAACACACTCCTTTGTTTCCTGCAACCAAGGTTAGTTCCAAAACAAGAAAGCAAAGTATGTTAGTCATTATTTACAGCCTCAACTGTCTTGGTTCTTACTTCGGGTCTCCCAAATGGAATCTTAGGTCGAACCGACGCCTACTGTTGTAACGACCCGCCTTCTGGTACTAACCTTTAAGGCGGATCGCTACTAACTAACTAACTAACTGACTGACTAATGATTACTACTGATCATTATATTCTTTTAATGCTAAACCAACTGGCAGAATTTCGAAAATTCTTATTTCGCTATTTACTGAACTAACAATTCATAAACATGCTGAAAGTACTAATTTGCCCAAAATAAAGCAAAACTTTTATTTTATTATCTTAGCAGGATTCGATCCCCCAACCTCTGGGTTGCATGGCTAAAGCACTAACCAGCTGCTCTACACCACCTTTGTTTTACACAGTACCAGTCGACTGCTATATGCCAGTCGACTGGTCGGGCCACAGAATGGTTCTGTGCCCGATACCAGTCGACTGGTGTTTTCCCAGTTGACTGGTAGTTCTGAAATTTCAGTTTTCAGATTTCTAGAATGTATCAACCTTGAGCCACAATGTACCAAAATCATATCTAACAAACATAATGGCATAAATAAAGTTCCACGACTATTCTAAGGCATTTATTACATGTTTTTGGAGGGTTTCTAGCATGTATAGCAACTTAGAAATCATAAAAACGACATGTAGAAGCATAAACATGAATGTGCCAAGTTCGTATCAACTTCTTATTGAAACTATTCATTTCCCATATCTAAAAGCATCCTTAGCTACTACATGTCATTCTAAATGGTGCATTAATCTTAGAACAAGCATGTCTCAAGTATTTAGCATGTAGATCAAAAGTATCAAGTTCTTACTCCTAAAACGTAAACATGGGTCTAAATTACCCTATCACAAGTAGTAACTCATGATATTCAAGCATTCACTAAACCAATATTAAGTCAGGTAAGTAAACTACTTCAAGCATACTAGGCACCACGAATACAAGTCTAATTAAGTTCATACATGGTTCACATAACCTATTGCGGAAAACTAAAAGAAACATAATAAAGACTATTTCTATGCTTTGCAAGTTCCGAAGACTTTTATTCCAACTCCACCATCACACACACTTTGCATCAAGCCCGCCGCCTCCGCTACTAGTGCTTTCCTTTACCTGTATCTGCAGTATAAGGAAATGCAAACTAATAAGCATAAAGCTTAGTAAATACCATCTAGCCTCACAAAACTATGAAAACTCAAATTATGCTTTTGTAAAACATGCTATGCACATACATGCTCATATCCATAAGAAATCATGCTAGGCTCATGCTAAAATACATATCATAGAATGTCATGGCATATAACTGAGACATGGCATATACTGAACTAGAACTGAAAAGTAAGCTACAGCATGACATACATATCTGAACTGGAACTGAAACTAACTAATATAAAACTAATTCTTAAATTCACCACATGCTAATATGAATTTCTGAAAACTAAATACATATAGTAGGTGAAAGTAATAATCAACTGCTGTGGGCCCGGCAATGTACCAACTGTGCGTGCATCCCTAATAAACCCGAGGTAGCAAATCCCGAATCCATTAGGGTTCTACTAGGTTATCTAAACCTAGGGGCAACTAGGAGCCCATCCCATACTAGGTTATCTAAACCTAGAGGCAACTTGGAGCCTATCTCTGTACCGAAGTCCGGTACAATGCCAACTGAAAATAAAATAGTCTTTTATACTTTTCTTTCCTTTTCTGATTCTTGCTTTTACTAGGTTATCTAAACCTAGGGGCAACTAGGAGCCCATCCCGTTGGACCTTGGTCCCCATCATAAACTGGAGCAAGAATTTCTATTCTTTAATGCTTTCTATAGCATTAACTGAAACTAACTAATATAAAACTAATTCTTAAATTCACCACATGCTAATATGAATTTCTGAAAACTAAATACATATAGTAGGTGAAAGTAATAATCAACTGCTGTTGCCCGGCAATGTACCAACTGTGCATGCATCCCTAATAAACCCGAGGTAGCAAATCCCGAATCCATTAGGGTTCTACTAGGTTATCTAAACCTAGGGGCAACTAGGAGCCCATCCCATACTAGGTTATCTAAACCTAGAGGCAACTTGGAGCCTATCCCTGTACCGAAGTCCGGTACAATGCCAACTGAAAATAAAATAGTCTTTTATACTTTTCTTTCCTTTTCTGATTCTTGCTTTTACTAGGTTATCTAAACCTAGGGGCAACTAGGAGCCCATCCCGTTGGACCTTGGTCCCCATCATAAACTGGAGCAAGAATTTCTATTCTTTAATGCTTTCTATAGCATTAACTGAACTGAACATTTTAACAAACACCTAATGTGCGTGCTTGTTCATAATTTACGATTTCTAATCGTAAAGCATAAATACAAGGAAATAAAGCATATGAAAAATCAACCGAAACTACTTATACTGCAGGTGAGGGATACATACATCCTGCGCTAGGTTTTCCTTACGAATAAAATCTGAAATTCCCGAGAGAACGTCGAACTACAACGTTCTTCTTGCTTCTTAGCGTTCTCCTCGAGTCTACGAGGGTCCCCGTAGAGAATAGTGCCTCTTGAGACCTTCCCTTGGCTTCCCCTTTGTCTTGGGCGGCAAAAGAAGAGGAGAAGAGGAAGAAAATGCAAGAGAGGAAGAGGAGAGGAGGAGGGGGCGTCGGCGCACCCTTGGCTCACGAAACCTAAAAAAAAAACTCCTCCTTTAATTCTTTAATTCCTTATTTATATTAAGTTGTAAAATAACCCTAAGTTAAATACATATCTAGAATACTCTATTATTTCACTGAAGGAAACTCCCATTGGCCTAATGGTTTGTAGAGCCATGATAAGGGTTTAAACTCGTTAGAGGTTGCGGGTTTAAAACTCGCCTAATGCCACCAACTCATCTTCTTTATTTTTGGCACTTCTTTTTATGAAAAAATTCCATAAAAATATCTAAAAATTCCAGAAAAATCCTAGGATATTTCTAAAATTATTTGAGGAAATTTTTTTGGGCTTTACAACTATTCCCTCGATGGGGAACGCGTCCTCACCTACTCCTCTCAGGAGAGTTTACCTTTTGCCAATCGGCTCCTTCAGGTGAACTTTTGCCCAATCCACCTGACCAGGTCTTCGTGCCCAACTTTCGGTCAGGTCTTCGTGCCCAGTCCTCGTCCAGGACTTCTTTGCCCAACTTTCGGTCAGGTCTTCTTGCCCAGTCCTCGACCAGAACTTCATTGCCCAGCCCTTTGACATGACTTCTTGCCTAGTGTACCTAGGACTTTTCCTGCACACTCAGTAAGCTTGTTAGATCATAACACCACCTTAACTTCTGAACCCTTTGCCATTATCAAAATCCATGTTTGACTTAGGTGTTGTCTACACCATCATTAAGTCCCAACGTTGAATCATCTCAAACATGATAGTCTAACACTGCTGAAAGCCCTAAAACTCCTGCATGATCCCCTGAATCTCCTGTCGAACTACATCCTCCAGTCGGGTAATCCGCTCATCTATAGTCATCGCAGGAGTAGCAGCAGGCGCAGCACCACAAGGAGCGTCGACGCCCTCATCCTCATTGTCAGAGCCAGAAGATGCATGGTCACGCCGCAGACCATCACTCCCTGCTATCGCTCAATCCCTGTCAAGGAGAGCTGTCGAGAGCCTATCTAATCATAGTCCTTGGACAACTGATGCTGCTGACCTCTAGTGACATCGACACCTCTAGATGCAAAAAAATTTGGTCATAATATGACCAAATGACATGTAAATCTTCCTTTAGACGAGACCTGAAAGATGTACAATGGACTTGAATATGTGAAGAGTAATGTCGATGTCAAGCCTCCGCTCTAAGGCATACATCATAACTAGGTGATGTAATCAAATCTTGGATCTCCTCTTTTTGACGATAGGCAAAATACAGTCAAGAACAATCTTATAGAGAATGTTACTGGCTGCGGACATGCGATTAGCATCAAAGATACGTTTAAGGGGAGGTCGAGGATTATTAAAATATTGTCTATGAATTTGGTCAATAGCCACATGAGAAAATGAACCCGTGAAAGGCTCAATAATGTTAGGAAAGCATGTGAATGAGTTTTCCGAGACCTGACATTGTTGGTGCAAGATGCATCAGTGATGTGTTTCAATGCTTAACAATATGCTTAAGTTAGTTATACATTGAACAAGAAGGGTAGTCAAAAAATATAGTACCAAAGTGAAGGAAAGTCCTAGTTAACCTAGGCAATAAGTTCTGGTTCGAAGAATTGGGCACTAAGTCCTGATCATGGATTGGGCACTAATCTTGGCCGCGGGCTGGGCACCTAAGACCTGACCAAGGGTTGGGCACGAAGTCCTGGTTTGTGGAATTGGGCAATAAGTCATGGTCGAGGGCTGGGCACCGAAGTCCTGATGAGTGAAGTTAGGCATAAGTCCTGGTCGTGGACTTGGCACGAAGTCCTGGTGAGTGAAACTGCGCAAAAGTCCTGACAAGTGTAGTTGGGCAATAAGTCCTGGTCATGGACTGGGCACGAAGTCTGGACGTAAGATTGGGCAAAAGTCCTGGTGAGTTAAGCTGGGCAAAACTCCAACCGGATGGGCCGGGTGGCAAAACTTCTCCTGACAGGAGTAGGTGAAAGGCGTGTTCCCCGAGATGGGAACATCGACGTCGGTTCGACCTAGGGTTTCACGGGAAATCCGAAGTTAGAACCAATTCATTAAGGTTAGGAATATATATCTGCATATTTGTCTTGGCTTTGATTATATGGCAGGTACCTAAAGTTGTAGGCAAGACAGACGAGAAAACAAAGAAGAAAAAGCGGCCTGGAAGAACCTCTAGGTCGTCTGTAATGAAACAAGCACCCCAGAGCTTTAGGGTGCCCTAGACTGGGCAGCCCCTCCCAGGCGGCTGTTAACACAGGCGCCTGAGGGCTCCCAAGCGCCTGTGTTAATACAGGCGCCTAGGAAGAGGGTCTTATCCCTGCTGTGAGATCGGCACAAGGATGAGCTTTTTACCAAGGGTTATGAGGCGCCCCATAGCATCACAGGCGCCCCAGACAAAGCTATAAAAGGGGCTTCGACCCCTCAACTCAGTATATGAATTCCAAGATCATTCTAAGCTTTCCAAATGATGACAAAGCGCTAAAGATGATGCTCTGCGACCAAGGAGGCTCCGGGAGGAAGTGTGCGACACTTTTGTGTTCCAGATCGGCTGAGTCTTCAACTCTTTTGTTTGGTTTGAATTTACATTCTGCACTTATTTTTCTCTATCTTTTTTATTGTAAATCGTACACTGTAAGACGGGTTTCTCCGCCTCTGGAAAGTCCGGAAGGAGACTATTAGTGGACGGGTGTTTCCCGTGCTTAGGCCTTGGATGTACTGACCCTGGGGGGTTGGGAACCAAGTAAATCTTATGTGTAGAAAGTGTCTTTCTTTTCTATTCTTTAGTATTTCCGCTACGCACTAACTCTCTGTTTAGAACGATCGAAAGTCACGCTTTCCGGAAAAAGTTTTTACGGTTGATATTCACCTCCCACTATCGACGGCACCG
Organism: Boesenbergia rotunda; assembly: GCA_024364735.1. Classification (NCBI taxonomy): domain Eukaryota; kingdom Viridiplantae; phylum Streptophyta; class Magnoliopsida; order Zingiberales; family Zingiberaceae; genus Boesenbergia; species Boesenbergia rotunda. The sequence continues at coordinate 40,870 of JAGFNQ010002012.1, read as the reverse complement.
ATCCCCACAGACATCCTAAGAAGGACCCTAACAGTCTAGGTGTAAATGAAATGGTGACTCTCCCAAGCATGGACTCATATGCTAGACCATCAGAACTAATGCAAGAGAGATTGACATAGAACACTTTACAAAGATCAATATTGATGTAATGCTTACAACCCACTAATTCATCTAACCCAAAATACGTGATGATCTCAATGAGATTAGGAGTGATCTCTTCAAAATAAGAGCGATTTAGATATCGACAGTTCATCAAGATAAAGTCAGCATTTTCAAATCTTAGGCGGCAGGCCTCGGAACAGAACCGAGGTGTCGTAGGATCAGTAAGAGGTTGTCGGAAAGATGCCTCACCAACTCTATGTTTTTGCCTAGTCCTAAAATGTAAATGTCATATGTATGTACGAAGAAGACACAATCAAGAGGAAAATCACCATAAACATGCAAAATATAGAAGGTTAGTCACAAATCATATAATAAACGAGAATGACGAAGTGAACAACTAGTTACCTTCGCTCCATTCGCTGCATGGAAGAAGATATGCGAAGTTGACTCAAGGAGGACTCCTTTTTGCCCTAGGTTCGGATCTGAAGGTGGAGAAATGGTAGGGAAGAGATTCCAAGAATTTTGGAACCCTTGGAGTGGTTGGAGAAGATGAAGAAGAGGAGAGGCGATGAGGGGTGGTGCTGAAACCCTAGGTTCGACCGCCCCTGTGCTGGCGGTTCTTTTAAAGAGTCGCGACATCAGTCGACTGGTCCATGAGTCAGTCGACTGATGAAGGGAACAGAATTATCAATCGGCAAAAAAAGGACCAGTCGACTGATACATCGAAGACCCTAGTTTCTGGACAGAATTGTACTAGTCGACTAAGACAGGTCCCAGTCAACTGGTTCTCTGAAATCAGCTTCCTTGCCGAATTTCATAAATACATGAAAAATTCAAAAAAATATGAAAAATTATGAATTTTACAAATATATTTCTTTTGATATCCTCTAATATGGAAAAATATGTTTTCATCAAAAGTCAAAATATTTTTGAATTTTTTTAATCAAACCTCAAAATATTGAAACACACTTAAGTTATGTATCAACTTTAAAATCTAGTTTTGAAACTATATGTTTTTCAAATCTATACCACCATAAGTAGAACATAGAATGATTTTCAAAACTTTTAAAATATCCAACTATAAACTATGGGCAATATATTTATTAATTAAACATTTGTTTTCCCCATAAGCATATGTGAATTATTTGTATATGATTACTAAAGTGAATTATTTGTTTTCCCCATAACTCATCAAAATGTCATAAGCATATGTGAATTATTTGTATTATCCTAACATCTCATATTCATAAATACAATCATAACTCAAGGCAATATGAGATGAAATGAGAAAATACACAAGCAAGGCCTCCTAGGATTTTTGTGAGATATGTTGAAGTACTATCTTATTATTAAATCACACAAAGCTAAAGTTATACTTCTACAAAGCACATACTAACTCCTCTTCTTAGAGAGGTGAACTCCGCTTCGGGTAGAAGCTTGGTAAATATGTCGGCAAGGTTGGATTTTGATTCAACATAATGTAATTCAATGGTACCTCTTGCCACATGATCTCTAATGAAGTGATGCCGCCTCCAGGGCTATGGTGCAGCGATAGGGTGTCTATCCCAGGCATCCGCAGTTCGATCCCCAACAATGGCATAATTGCAGGAATTTTTCCTCCAAATGGGGCACGAACCCTGGGACGTTGGGCTTCTAGACCGCCCACCGTGAGCGCTTCCCAATTTACCCTAGTGGCCGGTGGGAAACTTCCGTGAAGCTAGGCTGGTCACCCGAGGTTGGAAAAACCTCGTTAATCATTTTTCTAATGAAGTGATGTCTCACTTCAATGTGTTTTGTCGTAGAGTGATGTATCGGATTTTTGGTCAAATTAATAGTGCTCACATTATCACATAAAACTTTGACCTTAGAATAATGAAACTCATAATCCTCTAAGGTATGCATTATCCAAAGTAATTGAGCTACACAACCACCCATAGCCACATATTCGACCTCGATTGTAGATAAAACAATACATGGCTGCTTTCTACTACTCCAACTCAATAAGGAAGATCCAAGAAATTGATATCTACCACTAGTACTCTTCCTATCCAATTTACAACCCGCATAATCAGAATCGTTGTACCCAAATAAATCAATATTTTGAGTTCTAGGGTACCAAAGACCGACATTGAGAGTGCCCTTGATATATATTAAGATTCTTTTTACCACTACTAAGTGAGATTCTTTGCCCATAAGATATCTTGCACACATGCCTATTCTAAATAGTATATCCGGTCAACTAGCGGTTAGGTATAACAAACTACCAATCATGCTTCTATATTACTTTGGATCGACTAACTTTTCCTCATGATCACTATCTATCTTGATATTTCTTTTAATGGAAGTAGACAGTACTTTAGCATTTTCCAAACCAAACTTTTTGATAATGTTCTTAGCATACTTTGTTTGATAGATATGAGTTCCTTTATTAGTTTGTTTGACTTGTAATCCTAAAAAGAAAATCAACTCTCCAACTAGACTCATTTCAAACTCGTTTTCCATGTGTTTGAAGAATTCATGAAGAAGCTCATTATTTGTTGAACCAAAAATAATGTCATCAACATAAACTTGGGCAATAAAAATGTCTTTTTTCTTTAGATTTTAGAAATAAAATTGGATCAATTGTTCCCCTTCTAAAGCCCTTGGAGATTAAAAAGGATGAGAGTCTTTTATACCAAGCTCGGGGAGCTTGTTTTAACCCATATAAGATTTTCTTTAATTTATAAACATGATTTGGATAATCTATATTTTCAAAACCGGGTGGTTGCTCAATATAAACTTCTTCCTTAATAAATTCATTTAGAAATGCCTATTTCACATCCATTTGATGAAGTCTAAAGCTCATGTGAGCGATATATCCCAATAAGATCTCGATAGACTCTAATCGAGCTACAGGAGCATAAGTTTCATCATAATCAAGTCTCTCAACTTGATTGAAACCTCTAGCTACTAACCTAGCCTTGTTTCTAGTGACTCTCCCTTGATCATCCAATTTGTTTCTAAAGACTCATTTTGTTGTGACAATTGTACTATCATTGGTTTTGGGGACCAATTCTCATATTTCAATTCCCTCAAATTGGTTCAACTCTTCTTGTATTGCTAGAATCCAATCCATATCATTTAAGGCTTCATCAATCGATTTTGGTTCAAGCTGTGATATTAGAACAATTTGACTAGTATGTTCTCTAAAATAGGATTTAGTCTTTACTCCTTGTGCAACATCTCCAACTACTTGGTCAATAGGATGATCTTGATGATGTCTTAAAGGCCTAGAGATTATGAGCTCATCAATTTCATGATGATTATTTCTACTTTCATCATCCGATGCACTTCTTCCTCCCTCTTGATCAATATCCCCTAAGTGTAAGTTTTGAATTGCTTGGGTAATGTTTTGATTTTTTTCATCTATATCCTTGTCAATGGAGGATTTCCTAGGGTAAGTGCTAGTAGACTCATCAAATCAACATTAGATGACTCCTCAATCATTGGAGTCCTTTTGTTATATACTCTATATCCTCTACTAGTAGATGAGTACCCAACTAAAATATCTTCATCCACCTTAGACTCAAATTTCCTTAAATCATCCTTAGTATTTTAGATATAGACCTTGCAACCAAACACTTTAAAAAAGTGAATTTGAGGAATTTTCCCATTCCATAATTCAAAAGGTGACTTTCCTAAAAATCGATGAATTAAAACACGATTTTGGATGTAACAAGCGGTATTCACCGCTTCCACCCAAAAATAACTAGGTAAAGAATACACATTAAGTATAGTTCTAGCGGCTTCTTGCAAGACTAGATTTTTCCTTTCTACAAACCCATTTTGTTGAGGTATTATTGGACAAGAAAATTCATGTTTGTACCCATTTTTTGACAAAAACTAGAGAAGTTTACCATGATCACTCCTAATTCAGTTGATTTTGAGATTTTTCTTATTTTTAACTCTTTTGCTAAATCTTATGAATATTTCTAGATTTTTATCCTTATGTTTCATAAAGTAGACCCAAGTGTATCTAGAAAAATCATCAACAATCACTAAATAATATATATTTCCTACTAATGAAAGGGTACTATGACAATCAAAGAGATCTAAATACAACAATTCTAATGGTAAAGAAGTACTAGTTAGAGTTTTACCTTTGTGTAATGACTTAGATTGCTTGCACTAATGACATGCATCACATATTTTATTCCTGACATACTTGATCTTTGGTAGTCCTTTTACCAACTCTATTTTGGCTACCTTTGCTTTGTTCTTCATGTTGATATGTCCAAGTCTTCTATGTCATAGCCATTCTTCTTCTTTTGGTAAAAGACACTTAGTATAAAGGTTAGAAATATAGGAAAGATTGATATAATAAAGATTTGTTTTCCTATACCCTTCCAACATAACATTTTTCGAGCTATAGTGTTTAACCAAACATTTATTTGCATGAAACTCAACTTTATATCCGACATCACATAATTGGCTAACATTAAGCAAATTGAATTCCATATCCTTAATTAGAAGCACTTTATGGATGATGATTGTAGGTGATACCTCAATTGTACCTCTACCTATAATCTTGAGCTTCCCACTATTTTCAAAAGATATCATTCTTTCTTTATGTAGTTAATTATGGAGAACTTGCTCACATCATCGGTCATGTACCTTGAGCAACCGCTATCCACAACCCACATGTCTGAATCCTTCTCTTCTTCTACCTAAACAGCATGAAAATCATAATCTTTTGGTACCCATGCACTTGATCCAACAATATCATTCAAATAAATCTTAGGGACCCAGCCTGTTTTACATTGCTTTTAATGATTTGCTTCTTAGGTGTACCATTTCTTCCTATAAGAGAAATGTAGCCAACCTCTTTGGTCTTAGGTTTATATCCTAATCCGGCCTTGTTTTAGATGACTTTTTGACTACTAAGAATCATATAAAGATACTTTGATCCATTTGTAAATTTCTCTAAACATGTTCTTAAGTCAATAACTTGATTTCTCAAATTGATATTTTTTTCCTTAGACATGCTTGATTCACTATTGCATACATGTATTATTCCTAATGGACTTAAGTTCTCTTTTTAATGTCTTAACCATAGATTGTGACTTAGCCAAATCATTCTTGAGATAAACAATAGTTTTATAAAGGAATTCAATTTTGAGATATTCTTTTACCTGATCGTCATTAGATGACGATTCATCACTTGAACCTTCCTCCTCACTTGAACCTTCCTCCTCACTTAAAGCTTCTTTGTCATATTTGAAAGCCATAAATGTCATGTGTCTCGTGACATGATATAGCTTATCTTCATCCGATGAGTCAATGCTTAGTGTGTCCCATGTAGCTTGAGCCACCATTGCCTCCTTTTTCTCCTTCTTTTTCATTTCTTTTTCTTTTTTCTTTTTCAAGTCTGGACAATTTGGCTTGATGTGTCCTTTCTTGTTGCATTCATAACAAATGACATTAGTGTTAAAATTTGAACTTTGACCACTTTGACCTTTTGAAGGTTGAAACATCTTCTTCACATCTCTCCTTGTAAATTTTCTTATTCTTCCCATCATTTGCTTGACATAATGAGCCACTTCACAAGCCGACATCTCTTCATCGCTATCCGAAGACTCTTGATCGGACTCGGATGATGAAGATTCTTCCTTCTTTTCCTTCTTTTTCTTCTTCTTCTCCTTCTTCTCTACAACAAGAGCTATGTTTCTCTCTTTTGAAGACACACTAGCTTGTTCATGTAGTTCATGTTGGTGCAATTTACACTAATAGTTAAACCTGAGTTTTGATGAATGACAAATAGGTTAAAGTTAGACTTGCTTTTGGTTTTGACCTCTTTACTAAGTGTGCAGGGTTGAAAGACTTAGGACCTGACACCAGGCTGTACTCCAGGGTGGTTGAGTCCTGGCGGGAAGACCAGGGTGGTTGAGTCCTGGCGAGAAGTCCAGTTGGGTTCACGGGGCCTGACAACTGGCTGAAGCCCAAGTTGGTTGAAACTTGGCAAAAAGACCAGGGTGGTTGAGCCCTGGCAGGAAGACCTGGTGGGTTAAGAAGTTGAGTAGAGCTGCACGAGGTAAGTGAGGTAAGTCACTGGAGGAGCGAACCAGTGAGGACGGGTCCTATTTTAGGACTGTAGGCGCGGTCCAACTTAGGCCCATTTTGGTGACCTCGGTTGAGTCCTGGTTAGATCCTTATCCAGGTTTGGACGGGGTCTAATTAACTCTAAATGCATTAACTCTATTTTACAGAATTTATTTAATTAGATTCTAAATGCATTAACTCTATTTTACAGAATTTATTTAATTAGATTCTAAATGCATTAACTCTATTTTACAGAATTTATTTAATTAGATTCTAAATACATTAACTCTATTTTACAGAATTTATTTAATTAGATTCTAAATGCATTAACTCTATTTTTACAGAATTTATTTAATTAGAATTTTGTAGTTGAATTTTATAAAATTATTCCTTATCTAAAGCCTTAGTGGAGGATAAATTATCATTTAAATTATTCGTATTTCCTTCTTTTTAGAGAATAAAATTATTCTTACTAATGCTTAAAATTCTCACGTAAAGCTTAGCTGGAAGGATAAAATCTCCTTTTAAATTATTAATTAAAATTGTAAGAGGATAAAACCTCTCGGTTAACTTTTCAATATTCTGTATTTATATTTTATTTAAATTATTTTCTTAATTGAAGCAAAGGATAGAAACATTATCTTTTTTTTATTATTTTATCTTGTTGATGGATAAAATTTGAGCTGAGAAGATCATGCATCGAGGCACTATAAATAGAAGCAAGCAAGCCCTCTAACAGATAAGAAAATTTGATTCTGGTTCAAGCTTTGGCGCTCTCTTGCTTCCACCCTCCTCTGCTGCGGTTTGTGCTTTGACTCGACGCTGTCCGACCGCTGCTGGAAGATCGCTCCCAACACCCAAGCTGCTTCAGATAAATCTAAGTGTTGGGTAACGAATTTTTTTTCTGCACTTAAATTATTTAAAGGGGAAGTGTAGGGCTGTTACACTTCCGCCCAATCTTGTATTCGAATCACTCTATCGGTAGTTTATCGGTAGAGGTTTTTAGTGGATTGCCCACAGGAAAGGTTCAAGAAACCTGGGCCTTCGAGTAGGAGTCGGCGAAGGCTCCGAACGAAGTAAAACCCCTCGTGTAATTTTTTCTTTTATTTTTCGCTTTCGCATTTCGTTTCAATTTTTCCACTGCGCACGTTATAAAAAGCATCGTACAATTTTCTATCGACTCTGATTTTATAACGAAGATTTTAAAAGTCACGTGATTCACCCCCCTCTCACGTGCATCGGTCCTACAAGTGGTATCAGAGCCAAGTTCGCTCTGTATCGGTGCAACCACCATAAGAGCCGGGGGAAATCCAATTCTTTTTCGTTTTGTTTTTGTGTTTTCGCTGCATGATCTAAATTAGATATTGTTGCCTAAATTTAGATATTTTCTATCGATTTTACTCGAATTTGGGCAACACCATTTCGAGTCGTTTTTTGTTCCTTTCTTCTCCTTTTCCTACCACACTACTAATCCAAGACCTAGTCTTGGAACAAGTATTTTTGTTGTTGTCTATTTTAGATGGCTCAAGGTGAAGGATATAGTACTGCCCGTCCTCCGCTCTTCAATGGGGAAGACTTCCCTTACTGGAAACGAAGAATGGAGGTGTACCTAAAGACTGATATGGATCAATGGTTCGCAGTGCAATCTGGCTACGAACCACCAATGGACGAGGGAAACAATGCACTACTGAAGCATGACAGATGGAACCTAGAAATGTAGAAAAGGGCTCAGATTGAGTTCAAAGCACAGAACACACTCCAATGCGGACTAACCAAAGAGGAATTGAACTGTATCGGCCCAACTGAATCTGCCAAAGAACTTTGGGACAAACTGATTGAACTGCATGAAGGCACCTCAGATGCGAAGGTAACAAAAAGAGATTTGTTATTGAATAAATTATTTAACATAAAAATGCAGGAAGGTGAGTCTGCAAGCCAACTCCACGCCCGGATCAAGGACATACTAAATGGACTCCACCTCATTGGGCACAAACAAGAAAATAGAGATATTATAAGGTATGCACTAAATGTCTTTCCTAGAAACTCTTTATGGGCATCCATCATAGATGCTTATAAAATTTCTAGGAATCTTTCCAAAATAAATTTAGATGAACTATTCTGTGAATTAGAACTGCACGAACAAACTAACGCCAAGGTCGAGAAAGGATTTGCTTTGTTTGCAGGTTCTTCAAAAGAAGTCAAGTCGAAGAAGAAAATTCAAGAATCAGAAGAAGAGTCAGACTCAGACTCAGATGACGAGGAACAAATGGTTAACTTAGTAAGAAAAGTCCTCGCCAAAAAGTAAAGCAAATTCTCGAAAAGAGATTTCCAAAAGATAATGAAGCCAACCAGTTATGGAGACAAAAGCAAAATAACCTGCTTCGGTTGCAACAGAAAAGGACACTTCAAACATGAATGTCCCTACAAAACGGAGGACCAATCAAAGAAAAGCAAGTAGGTCAGAATCAACTTTATGTCCCAAAAAGGGACATCCACTACATTGACCCTAGACACCCAGTCTACAATTTAGGGGGAAGCTCCAAATTAGTTGGCACCTCAAAGTCACCCTTTACCTGTCTGGGTACCTAGGACTAGTTTCAAAAGTTAGTCTGACACTTGACCTACTCGGTACCAGGGTAGGGCGAGCTGATAGTACGTTAGGGAAGCTGATCTAAGGAGTCAGGTAGGGGAAGGCCTCCTCTATTTGGTCTTCTTAGCCCAGTGGAACTAGCCGAAGCTACCTCGCCACATCCTAGACTAGTTAGACCAAGGAGTTTCAATAGGTAGGTTAAAAGTACAACTTCCTTAAGCGGTTTTGCCTAGAAAGTGGTTGTTGATCCAATAAGGCTTCGGCCAAAGAAGACCTCTGTGCCTCGCCACGGCCTGGAAACCAATTATGGAAGTATACTTTTAAACTGCTTCTTGTCAAACCTGAATCTAACAAAAGGTCAGATTAACTTTTATAAATCAAACTCAAACTTATCTCACACAAATCATAGGATCCCTTTGATTGACAACTTAGATCAAGTGAGATGAATAAGGACAACTAAAATCAAATTTCAAAATTCAAATTAACAAAATCAAATTTCAAAATTCAAATTAACAAAATCAAAATTCAAAATTCAAATTAACAAAATCAAGTTTCAAAATTCAAATTAACAAAATCAAAATTCAAAATTCAAATTAATAAAATCAAATTTCAAAATTCAAATTAACAAAATCAAATTTCAAAATTCAAATTAACAAAATCAAAATTCAAAATTCAAATTAACAAAATCAAATTTCAAAATTCAAATTAACAAAATCAAAATTCAAAATTCAAATTAACAAAATCAAATTTCAAAATTCAAATTAACAAAATCAAATTTTAAAATTCAAATTAACAAAATCAAATTTCAAAATTCAAATTAACAAAATCAAATTTTAAAATTCAAATTAACAAAATCAAATTTCAAAATTCAAATTAACAAAATCAAATTTCAAAATTCAAATTAACAAAATCAAATTTCAAAATTCAAATTAACAAAATCAAATTTCAAAATTCAAATTAACAAATTCAAAATTCAAAATTCAAATTAACAAATTCAAAATTCAAAATTCGAATTAACGAATTCAAAATTCAAAATTCAAATTAACGAATTCAAAATTCAAAATTCAAATTAACAAAATCAAAATTAATAAAATACAAATTAATTCAAAATTCAAATTCAAAAATTAATAAAATTCAAATTCAAAATTCAAAATTAATAAAATTCAAATTCAAAAATTCATAAAATTCAAATTCAAAATTCAAATTCAAAAATTCATTTTCAAAATTTAAATTCAAAAATTAATAAAATTCAAAATTCAAATTCAAGTTTTAAATTCTTTAGGATGTTTAAAATTTTCTTAAATTTAAAAAAAAAATTCAAAAACTTAACCTAAATTCTAAATCTTTTACTTAACTGTAGGTAAATAAATGGATTATTGACAGTGGGTGCTCCAGACACATGACTGGGGATCCCACCAAATTTATGGAACTCAAGTACAAAAGACTAGGGACCGTTGCTTTTCGAAATAACGGTAAACTTAAGGTAATTGGCCTAGGTAATATTGAACTTGAGTCTGATTTTATAATTACAAATGTATTACTTGTTGAAAATTTTCACTTCAATTTACTGAGTATTAGCCAATTGTGTGACACTGGTTATAAGGTTAGGTTCCTATCCAATGAATGTCTGATCAAACACAATGACAACCCAAACATCACACTTAGAGGACTTAGGCACAATAACATTTATGAAATTAAGTTAACCTGTCCCTTAGAAAATTGTCTTTTAACCCATAAGGATGAGACTTGGCTCTGGCATAGGAGACTTTCACACACTCACTTCAGAAAACTACCTAAACTAAAAGGTTTAGTTAGAGGCCTACCAAAGTTATCTAACCTTAAGTCAACCTTATGTAATGCATGTCAACAAGGAAAACAAACTAGGTCAACCCACAAACCAACTAGTCAAACTCAAACTAAGTCAATTCTTGAATTAATTCACCTAGACCTATTTGACTCACATGGGGTAAAATCAATTAGTGGAAACCTTTACTGTTTAGTAATCATAGATGACTATTCAAGATTTACCTGGGTAAAATTTTTAAAAAATAAAGATGAAACTTTTGATATGTTTACTCAATTTTGTAAATTAGTAGAAAATGAAAAAGGGATTAAAATTAAAAGACTTAGGAGCGATAACGGCGGGGAATTCAAAAATCAAAAATTTAACCAATTCTGCTTAGAAAATGGCTACCATCACGAATTCTCTTGTCCTAAAACACCTCAACAAAATGGAATAGTAGAAAGGAAAAATAAAACACTACAAGAAGCAACCAGAACAATGCTAAATGAATACAATCTACCTAAATATTTTTGGGCTGAGGCTGTTAGTACAGCCTGTTATGTACAAAATAGAATAACTATAAATAAAAATCTAGGAAAAATAACTTTTGAAATCTATTATGAAAAACAACCTAATATTAAGTATTTTAAAGTATTTGGATGCAAAGTGTATATATTAAACACTAGAGAACACTTAGGAAAATTTACCTCTAAGGTTGAGGAAGGTATCTTTGTAGGTTATTCCCTTACCAGTAGAGCTTATAGAGTTTATAATAAAACTACCCTAAGAATTGAAGAAACTACAAATGTAAAATTTGATGAAAAGTCTAGCCCAAATAACCTTGATCAAACCACCTACCAACCAATTGATTTTGTTAGGTCTAGTACTGACCCAAATGAAAGCCAATTTGAGGACCGAGACCATGATCTGACTGAACCTGCACCTGAATCTGAACCTAACCAACCCAGAACTATTCGAGTTAGCTCAGCCCACCCAACTGATCAGATCATAGGCGATCCAGAACTAAGGGTTCAGACCAGATCAGCCTTTGGAACCTTAGTCAAATTGCCTTGATTTCAAAAATTGAACCCAAGTCTATAGAAGAGTCCTTACTTGACCCTGATTGGATCATAGCCATGCAGGAAGAGTTAGCCCAATTTGAACGTAGTCAAGTCTGGGACTTAGTACCCTTACCTAAAGGCAAGAAATTTATTGAAACTAAATGGGTCTTTAGGAATAAACTTAACGAACAAGGAGAAACAGTCAGGAATAAGGCTAGGTTAGTAGCTAAGGGGTTTAGCCAAGTAGAAGGACTTGATTATGATGAAACCTATGCCCCTGTAGCTAGACTTGAGTCCATTAGGATGCTTTTAAGTTATGCAGCCCATAAGGGATTCAAGTTGTATCAAATGGATGTTAGGTCAGCCTTCCTAAATGGCCTGATTAAGGAAGAAATCTATGTAGGCCAACCCCCAGGTTTTGAAAGCCTAGAATATCCTGACTATGTCTTTAAACTTAAGAAAGCCTTATATGGACTTAAGCAAGCCCCTAGGGCCTGGTATGAAAGATTGTCTAACTACTTAGTATCTAAAGGCTTTAACCAAGGCAAAATTGACCCAACACTATTTGTTAAAACTCTAAAAACTGATATTTTTATAGCTCAAGTATATGTAGATGATATAGTATTTGGCTCAACTAACTCAAATTTTTTACAAGATTTTATAACGGTAATGGAAAATGAATTTGAAATGAGTTTAGTAGGTCAATTAACTTTCTTTTTAGGGTTACAAATAAAACAGACTAGTGAGGGTACTTTTGTCTATCAACAAAAATACACTAAAGAATTACTTAGAAAATTTGGAATGGATAGTGCTAAAGAAATTAAGACACCTATGGCTACCAATCAAACTATAGATAGTGACACAAATGGCAAACCTGTTGACCTTAAGTATTATAGAAGTGCTATAGGTAGCTTACTTTACCTAACTGCAAGTCGACCTGATATTCTCTTTGCAGTTAGTATGTGTGCTAGGTATCAAACATGTGCTAAAGAATCACATCTAACCCTAGTTAAAAGGATATTTAGGTATCTCAAAGGGACAGAAAGTTTAGGAATTTGGTACCCTAGAACAGCCCAGTTTGAACTTATTGGATTTTCTGACTCAGATTATGCTGGCTGTAAATTAGATAGAAAAAGTATCAGTGGTGGATGCCAACTTCTAGGACCCTCACTAGTTAGTTGGTTCAGTAGAAAATAACATTGTGTTGCCCTATCCACCACTGAAGCTGAATACATAGCAATGGGTGAATGTGTAGCCCAATTACTCTGGATGATGCATACCTTAAAAGATTTTAACTTAGATTTTAAGAAAGTCAAAACTTTTATAGATAATCTAAGTTCAATTAATCTAACCAAAAACCCAATTCACCACTCTTGGACCAAACATATAGAAATTAAGCACCATTTTGTTAGAGATCATGTTAATAAAGGGGAAATAGAACTTAATCATGTTGAATCCAAATCTAACCTAGCTGACATATTCACTAAACCACTTCCTGAATCCGAATTTAGCAATTTAAGAAGGTTAATAGGAATGTGTGTTGTAGACTAGGATTGACCTAATCACTTTTACTCAACTCACAAATTCTGTTTGACACATAGCTTGAGTTAGAGTTAATTTTTGTACTCGCATTTTTTGTACTCTCTAAAATGTGTATTTTTTAAACTTGATTTTCAAAATTGACTTTGATTTTCACACTTAATTTTTAAAAAATTAACTTTGATTTCAAACTTGACTTTCGAGACTGGTGGACTTAGCCTAAGTTTGACCCCTAGAGATGCATGTTCCTATAGATTTAGAGGTCGCATCTCACAAAGCACATTAGGTATAACATGTTTGTGTATGCTAAAACTTAGAACGGGGTGAGATGCATAGGGTATTGCCTGGACTTCAGAATGCTTAAACCTGTGCATCGTAGCAAGTCTGGGCGTTAAATACCAACTTCATATTGATCAAGTCAAGTAGTCTTTCTGTAAAGCTAAGCTAGACACTAGTACTTGACTTGACTAACCTAGTGAAAACTACTATCCTATAGATAGTTAGCTAGTAACTACGGTTAGACATTCAAAATGGGCTAAACTATCTTACTTGGTTCAGGGGGAGCTTGAGTTTATATTTTGTATTCTAACTCTCAAAAATGTTTAGTGAAAACTGTTTTAGAAAATATCTTCTTTAATTGAACAAGGATTTTAAAAAAAAATAAAATAAAATAAAAAATTATCTCGAAATTTTTTTCTCAAATTAATCCTGAAAATATTCTAAATGATCCTTTGAAAAGAAAATTTTGGAAAATCTTCTCTTTTTCATTATTAGCCTTGAGATATTCTTTATTTTGGAAAAGATTAAGATTTTGAAGGTAGCCCTTTTTAATTTTTGAAAATGGTGTTCGAAAAGTCATTTCTAAATTTACACCTAGTCATTTCCTTTAACATTTATGCTCTCAGATTGTTTGTGTTAAATTAAGAATTTGACTTACCCCTCTGAATCAGTTCAGAAACTTAGTATGCTTGTTAAGCATTTTTTCTTCCCCAAATACTTAAAGTATTTTTTACTTGGCTGGCATATTACTTGATTGCTTGTTTTATTTCTGATGCTTGCGCACTTATTATTTCTTTGTTTTGATGAATGCCAAAGGGGGAGGGTTTAAGGGTTGAGTTAGAAAATTAAAAATTTCTGATCTTAGAGCATGTCATTTGCATATTATTCTTGGACTCATTGCTTTATCTGGTATTTTCTAACTTTAACCCAGGTTGTCATTGCATCAAAAAGGGGGAGATTGTTGGTGCAATTTGCACTAATAGTTAAACCTGAGTTTTGATGAATGACAAATAGGTTAAAGTTAGACTTGCTTTTGGTTTTGACCTCTTTACTAAGTGTGCAGGGTTGAAAGACTTAGGACCTGACACCAGGCTGAAGTCCAGGGTGGTTGAGTCCTGGCGGGAAGTCCAGGGTGGTTGAGTCCTGGCGAGAAGTCCAGTTGGGTTCACGGGGCCTGACAACTGGCTGAAGCCCAAGTTGGTTGAAACTTGGCAAAAAGACCAGGGTGGTTGAGCCCTGGCAGGAAGACCTGGTGGGTTAAGAAGTTGAGTAGAGCTGCACGAGGTAAGTGAGGTAAGTCACTGGAGGAGCGAACCAGTGAGGACGGGTCCTATTTTAGGACTGTAGGCACAGTCCAACTTAGGCCCATTTTGGTGACCTCGGTTGAGTCCTGGTTAGATCGTTATCCAGGTTTGGACAGGGTCTAATTAACTCTAAATGCATTAACTCTATTTTACAGAATTTATTTAATTAGATTCTAAATGCATTAACTCTATTTTACAAAATTTATTTAATTAGATTCTAAATGCATTAACTCTATTTTACAGAATTTATTTAATTAGATTCTAAATGCATTAACTCTATTTTTACAGAATTTATTTAATTAGAATTTTGTAGTTGAATTTTATAAAATTATTCCTTATCTAAAGCCTTGGTGGAGGATAAATTATCATTTAAATTATTCGTATTTCCTTCTTTTTAGAGAATAAAATTATTCCTACTAATGCTTAAAATTCTCACGTAAAGCTTAGCTGGAAGGATAAAATCTCCTTTTAAATTATTAATTAAAATTGTAAGAGGATAAAACCTCTCGGTTAACTTTTCAATATTCTGTATTTATATTTTATTTAAATTATTTTCTTAATTGAAGCAAAGGATAGAAACATTATCTTTTTTTTATTATTTTATCTTGTTGATGGATAAAATTTGAGCTGAGAAGATCATGCATCGAGGCACTATAAATAGAAGCAAGCAAGCCCTCTAACAGATAAGAAAATTTGATTCTGGTTCAAGCTTTGGCGCTCTCTTGCTTCCACCCTCCTCTGCTGCGGTTTGTGCTTTGACTCGACGTTGTCCGACCGCTGCTGGAAGATCGCTCCCAACACCCAAGCTGCTTCAGATAAATCTAAGTGTTGGGTAACGAATTTTTTTTCTGCACTTAAATTATTTAAGGGGGAAGTGTAGGGCTGTTACACTTCCGCCCAATCTTGTATTCGAATCACTCTATCAGTAGTTTATCGATAGAGGTTTTTAGTGGATTGCCCACAGGAAAGGTTCAAGGAACCTGGGCCTTCGAGTTGGAGTCGGCGAAGGCTCCGAACGAAGTAAAACCCCTCGTGTAATTTTTTCTTTTATTTTTCGCTTACGCATTTCGTTTCAATTTTTCCGCTGCGCACCTTATAAAAAGCATCGTACAATTTTCTATCGACTCTGATTTTATAACGAAGATTTTAAAAGTCACGTGATTCACCCCCCCTCTCACGTGCATCGGTCCTACAGTTCAAACTCACAAAATAATTCATCAAGCTTAACTCTTGAAAGATCTCTAGAAACCTTATATGTATCAACCATTAATGTCCATAAGGTAGTTCTAGGAAATGATTGAAGAGCATACCTTACTAGATTTCGATTTTCATTTTTCTCACTATTACATGAAGACCATTTACTATCTTTTTGAATCATTCATGCATTTGACTCACGGTCTCATTTGTCTTCATGGTGAAGGTTTGAAGTTAGCCCACCAAGAGATCTCTCTTGGCACTCCTTGATTTGCTTGATCCTTCATTCAACTCAATGAGCTTTTCCCACAGCTCTTTAGCGAAATTAAATGACCAACCTTATTCAATTGCTCCTTGGAAAGTCCACATTGTAGGGTGGTTGTGGCCTTTGCTTTCGCTTGAGCTTTCTTAGAGATCTCGTTTGTCCACTCATTGGTTGAAAGAGGTGCTCCGTGTTGGGTATGGCTTCGCGGGATTCCTAAGCAAATACTTGGTTGTTCTGAGAGACCTCTCCATGTCTATGGATTAAAAACTTAATCCGAATGGAGACCTGTCTCCCAACGACCATCTCGTGTCGTATCGAATGATCCAAATTACAACTCGGTCAATTACAAAAATCGGCCTTGTAATTTGCTTGACCGTTCGACCGCAGAAAAGGCGACGAGTGGATCGCCGACTTTTGTGTTTATGGTCGGGGTCCAGTTAGTAAATTATTTGCTATGGTACAAAATCAAAATAATAAACTAACTAACATGAAATGATAAGGCAAACATAACGTGACACATAATTAAACAAGGAGCTTGGGAAAGTGTTATACCTTCCCGATCACCTCGCGGTCTTCTACCTTATGTCCCTCCCTTCACCAACATCGTGTGGGCGACGATCTATAGCGAACCGATATCACCAAGGCCTCCAACTGAGTTTTTCTTCTCACCTTATCCGAAACAAGAAACCCTAGTCCCTAGGGTTTCCCTTGCGTCGGCAACTTCTATCCTCTTCATTTGCGCCGGCGACCGCCGAACCTGCTCCAAGGCCTCTGAACCAACTACAGACCTCGAGAGGAAGGAGAAGGAGATGAAGAAGGAGAGAATTCTCCTTCTTCCACACCCAACCGGCCGGAACTAGACTCCCACCTCCAACCTTGCGGCGGCACCGCAACCTTACTTGCGCCGCATCCCACCGGCCTCCGGCAGCCTCTCCACCCGAGCTGAGTACCACACAAGGTAGAGGACTCCTCTGCCTTGTCTCAGTGAGTCCCAACCGAAGTATGGTGGAGAGGGAAAGAAGAACCAAGGAGGAGATCTCCTCGTCTTCTTGGCGTCGACCGAACCCTAGGGAGGATAGGAGAGAGAAGAGAGAGAAGAGAGGCCTAGGGTGTTAACTCTTGCATCAAGCCTTGGTTTCATGATCTCCTTGGGTATATATAGGGCTAAGGTAGGGACCAAGAGGAGGAGTTGGATCTTGTCCCACCAATGGATCTAAACACGATCCATTAATTAAGATCCATTCCACTAAAGAATCTTAATTAAACTTCCTCACCAACCACCATATTTTCATATGGGATCCACATATTATGAGTCATCCATCCCCCCGTGTTTAAGATCTCGAATGCCCATTAATTAATTTAAATTATTGATAATTTAAATTAATTAACTTCTGGGTCCTTGTCTAGTACCACTCAATCTTATCATCATGCCAGATCAAATCCACCTGCAGGGTTTAGCATGATGAACCTTTTGAGCTCATTAAGGGGGCATCATCATCCCAACTCACCAGGATACTGATTTCGTCAATAATCAACAACATATCATATTATTAATATTATCTCCCAACTTACCGGGCCTATCGATCTAACAGAATATATCTCCCCCATTGGTAAATCAAAAAAATAATAATTAATAATATATGCCCGTTATTATATCGGGATTAAGGGATCGTACTCTATAATAAAGTCTTGAGGTCCTATCCAATTATCTGTAAGATTGATTCTGATACGCTAGAGGGGGGTGAATAGCGTTTCTTTGATTCTTTTCACCTACGTTGTTAGTTACGCAGCGGAAATACAAACAAAATGAAACTAACAACAATAAACAAACGCTAACAAACCGTATTTACTTGATATACTAATCCAAGAATCCGACGGTGGATCACTCCCCGGATAACCTCTGGCTAGCCCTCGTCGCTCCTTGTGGGTGGAGAAACCTCACCACAACACCTTGAGAACCTCTAAGCACAAAGACTATTGTTTGGTCCTTAACCAAGACCAAACTCGTCAAGAATCTCAGCCACCACAAAGTCCTCTTTAAATAGAACTCGGGCTGAAACCCTCGCTACCAGTCGACTGCCCCTAGGGCAGTCGACTGGTGCCACTGAAATTCGACCGTTGCACCCCAACGTTCGAATTCTCAGCCAACTCACCAGCCACCTACCAGTCGACTGCCCCTAGGGTAGTCGATTGGTCCCAGGGCTGAGACGTTTCTGTGAGTTCCATCAGTCGACTGCCCCCAGGCCAGTCGACTGGTCTACTCACCCACCTAAGGTTACCCTTCCTAAGTACATTTCACTCCACACTCAAACCCTAGGATTTCCCGAGTACAATCACACTGCACTCGTACCCTCATGACTCGAATGACTCCTCATCTGCAGCCTCGACTATTGCCTTCGCACCCTCTTCATCTTCGGCTCCCATCCCTCGGATGCACGCAAGCCTCCAGCTTGCCTCCATGCCATCATTCACGCATGCATCGAAGTTCGCGCCCAACAGCTGATCATCCCTGCTCTCCAAGGTCCCTCGCATGCGCACGCAAGCCTCCAGCTTGCCTCCATGCCACCCTTCACCGTACTGAGGTTGTCTAGTTAAGTCCATATGTGTAACCTGTACAACTTGCACACTCAACATACACATATGAGATAACAAGGGTAAATCTAACTTAAACCCTTTGCCCAAACATCAAAACACTTGGTCACTCCGAACCACAGATTGCCTCAATAATCTCCCCATTTTTAATGTTTGGCAATACGTTTAAGTTAGAGAAAACAAAGAGTAATAGATAGCAAGAATAATGCTAAATAAATGCATATGCAATGCATACATGGATCCTATCCCAAGGCATCCTACACCTAACCCTCCAGGTTAGGAATTTTCTGAAATGGGTTTTTTAAAACCTATCCCAAGGCTCCCCACACCTAACCCTCGAAGTTAGGAATTTTCACCAAAACGGGCTTTTTAAAGCTTCCCCAAAGCTCCCCCTCAATTGGACTTACAAAGGCTTTTTAAGAACCTCTCCAAGGTTCCCCTTACGCCAACAATGGAGCATCATGCTCCCCCTTAATCTTAGCTCCCCTAAACCTAGGGTTTCTAGCAAAGGTGTGTTTGATTTCCCAACTTAAACCCAACACTTCTCCCCCTTTGCCTAAACCAAGAAAGGTTACCTTCCCAACAGGCATGGGATCAACCTTTCGAAGTCTATGTGTCCGCGCATAGAAGACGAGAGGATTTGCATGAATAAGATTCCTTATGCATCCGCGATAGGATCTATCATGCATGCTATGTTATGTACTACGCCCGATGTATCGTATGCTCTGAGCGTCACAAGCAGATACCAGTCTGATCCAGGAATGGATCATTGGGCGGCTGTCAAAACAATCCTCAAGTACTTAAGAAACACTAAGGATGTGTTCCTAATATATGGAGAAGGTGATATGGTAATACGTGAGTATACAGATGCTAGTTTCCAGACAGATAAGGATGACTCCAAATCTCAATCCGGATACGTATTTATTTTGAATGGAGGCGCAATAAGTTGGAAGAGTTCAAAGCAAGATACCGTAGCAGATTCTACCACGGAAGCGAAATATATTGCAGCTTCGGAAGAAGCAAAGGAAGCAGTCTGGATCAAGAAGTTTGTCTCAGAACTTGGCGTGGTTCCAACCATTGATGAAGCAATACCGGTTTACTGCGACAACAATGGAGCTATTGCACAAGTGAAGGAACCAAGGTCTCATCAGCGATCCAAACATGTGCTTCACCGCTATCATCTGATCAGAGAGATTATAAGTAGGAATGATATACAAATTGAGAAAATTCCCACTGAAAGGAATTTAGCGGATCCTTTAACTAAGGCCTTACCTCAAAGTAAGTTTGAGGGTCATGTTAGAGCCTGTGGTATTGGGTACCGTAGCGATTGGCATTAGGCCAAGTGGGAGTTTGTTAGTGATATGAGAGAAGTGTCCTAAGGCAATCGCCTTATGATTGTAATCATTTATTTTAATAAATGAATATTCACTATTAGATTATACATGTTTGTGTATTTGATTGAGATCTTAAACTCATGTACTGAATGTCCGCAATACAATTCACAGCATGAGAGAATTTGTGATGAATTCACAACTAGTGATTATCTCTACATGTGCAATTGTGAAGTATTGAAATTGTCCCTAGTCGATGAATTGATAAATACGGACACTATCAATTCTGTTGAGACTAGCATGGGTTATTCTCTAATCAGCTGATTCTCACTGGCCAGTGGCATTGAGATGTCCGGAGATAAACATGAATGCTAGTTAAGGGAACTAGTTCATTGGAGTGACTGGCTGTAAAACTTCATATGGTAGTCTACATATAGATATGTCAATGAAGTTCTTACTGCAGCTTAAGTGCGATGTTCCTTTGACTTGCGGTGTTCAAGTCATCTTGGTCATGGAGACTTATACTTTGACATCTTAAGCAAGCATCTCTAAGGAGGTGTGGACCCAGGATGTTTGGGTATAAGCCGAAGTGCCCGAAGATGTTTAAACAGCCTACAAATGATTCACCACTCCTTGCGAGGAGATGTATACCCGAGGCCTATCGTCGGATTGTTACTCGAAGCCTCTGGCCAGAGCATGACATGTTTAGAGTATGAATCTCTTAAATACATGAGAGTAATTAGAATCCGTAGGACGAGAAAACGTTACTTGAGCTAGGTGTGACGTAGTCAGCCTAGTGGGGACTGACACACATAGACCATGTCCTGAACCAAGTGGGTATTAGATGGTGAAAGGAATGGGGCACGATTCATTATAGCTGCTGAAGGGTTTCAGAATTGTTTCTGAGGTCAACCGTTGATCTTTCGATTAATTGGGGATCATGATGTACTACTAGGTGTCACTCATGATCGTTCTATAATTGATTAATTATAGACGGCCAACATAAATCAAAAGCTTATTTAGTCACACGCACTACGAGTAATCCGAGGGATTTAAAACGAGTTGAAAATTAGATTTTCCAATCAAGAGAGATTAAGTTTGGTTGAGCCAAACGATAAGTCGAATCTGAATTTTTCAGAGACGCATCGGAAGCGTAAAATGACTAAGTCTTTTGAAGACTTAATAGATGAATTAAATAAGTTTAATTCATTGGGGCTTGGCTTGGATGGGCCGGCCAAAGAGGGCCTCCATCCTCTTTGCTTGGCTGGCCACAACAAAGGGAGAGAACCAAGTTTTAGTTCGATTTATAAAATAAATCAAGTGTGGTTTGTTTTATAAAATTATGGATGATATAAATTTTTTTATATAATAAACCAAGGTTTGGTTTATTTTTCATGGAAATTAAAATGAACCATGGATGGGTTTATTTTATAAAATCAATCATGGATTGATTTACCATGATAAGGAAATTTATTCCATAGGAGAGAAGAGACTTAATTGATTTTTTATCATGAATTAAAATATGACTTTAACCATGATATAAAATCAAACTTGGCATGATGGAATAAGTTATTCCATATTTGAGAGACTTGATGGTTGAGAGGCCACTATATAAAGGACCCAAGGCAAGGCTTGGGTAATAATCATAGAGATGAAGGCATAGTCTCTCTCCCTCTCTTTCTCTTCTTCTCTTCTTCCCTTCTTGCCGTGCGCCAACCAGCCCCAAGAAGGAGCACCAGCCGGCCATCCTTTTGTGGTTAGTCTTCCGACTTCTCTCTTGGTTTTTCTTGTCGCATTCTCGGAGAATCTAGTAGTTCTCGAGAACACGAAACTCGTGGCTTTGCGAAGCATCCTGAAGATACTCGGCGTGGACGCGAATAGAGGCGGAGCTTCCAAGGGACGCTTACGGTTGGATCTCGTCCCTTCCTTCGAGTTACGCAAGGTAATACGTAAATTAGTTTACGTTTCTGCAAAATTTCAAATATATGATCATGTCTACACAAGATAAAATTGCATGCTTAGATGTGTGGTTAAATGATTTAGAGAAATTATTTATGCTAAACCTTCCGCTGCACGTAATTAATTTTAAAATTACGAACCCGCATTCATGTCAGCATGCACCTGGTCACAACAGTGATATCAGAGCGAGGTTTGTGTTCGACATAATCATATAATTGTTTTTGCAGAAAGCTTTGTCATGATCTCAATCTTGGAAAATTTTTCAATTATGGAAACTTTCCAATTATGGTAAATTTTCGATTCAGGAATTTCAAGGTTTGGAAATCCTCATGAAATTTCGCAAACTTTTGAAATATCTCTATTTATGATATTTTATGAAAATTGTGAAAACTTATCATTTTTGGAAACTTTCTAATTTTGAAAATTTCCCATTTTGGAAATTTTCCAATTTTGGAAATACGTAAGTTTTCTTTGTACCAGAAACTTACAATTATTCTGAAAACCTTTTATTTGCGGAAACTTTCGATTTATGGAAAGCTCGCAATTTTGGGCACTTTCTTTCAAGAAAGTCTAGACAAATTATGGGAATATTAATTGACATTTAAATTCATAATTGGAAATTAAATTATTTACAAAATTCTTTATTTTGGATTGAGCCTCAGGGAACCGTCCAATTGAAAGTTAGTTGTTATAATTAAATTTCCTAAATTGGATTAAAGCTGTCAAATGTTTAATTTGGATTGAGCCTCGGGGAGCCGTCCAAATTAAGTTATTGATATTAATTTTCCATAAATAAAATATGTGATGAAATCTTGGAAATTTTTGAGGTGATTCTCAAACGATAATTTCTTTATTTGATTTATGAGGTGATTCTTACATATAATTGTCTCCAAAATTAATTAGAAAAATTGTTTCCTATAGAGTATATTTTCTTAAATAAGATTTTCATGAAAATAATATGTGGTTGAATTAAGGGAATCTGTCTCTTAATTTAATAAGATTTGATTTAGAGAAATCAAAATCTTAAATATATTAATTCCGAAATTGATTATGATAATTTAAGAAATTGTTTCCCTAAAACAATTCCTTGAATAAAGTATGAAATTAAAATTAGGAAATCCGGTTCCTAATTCAATTAATGAGACATAATAAATTAAGTCACATACATACTTTATTAAGAAAATCGTTAGAACATGACATAATTACATGTCATGAATGTGCATAAAAGAAAAAGGATGAGACCCAAATCCCCTTACAAAATATTAAGGCCAACACCTTCCATTAATATGGTTAGAACCGGAGTTTTGTTTCTCGTTTGGGTTGATGGACACATCCATGCCCGGCTTGAACCTCAACATGTTCAAACCATAGAATTAGTTTATGATTAATATAGTTGGAGTCAGAGGTCAATCCTTAGTTTTGGTTGTTAGACACATCCAAGCCTGACTAAACGGTTGAATGAGCTTCAACCATGTTAAAACTATTTCTTGATTAATGGGTCAGCCTTAAGCTTGGAGCATCGATTTGTTGTGCCACAACCAAGGTCGATGTAAAGAGAGGTGCAGTTGGGTGCTATGTATATTGTTGCATACTTGTTAATGAGTTAACAACCCAATGATTTATGCAAGCATTCAATTAGTTGATAGCATAATGTGATAGTTACATATATATAATATGTAATCGGTATAATTACCTACCTTCATAGCTAGGAATAACTTGATGGACTCTAGCCATGGTTGTTCTTATCTATGGTTGGATATCAACCTATTTGGAGATATTCCTACGATCTCCCGAATTGATCAAAAGGGTTATTCAATTCGAAAAATAAATAGGATTTAATTAATGTATATTGATGCATTCTTTATCATTCTTATCACATAAGCTCAATTTGTATTTCTAGGATAATCACCTGATCATGTCTTCTCTGAATTTGCGTTCCATTTTGGACATCAATAAGCTGACTGGGCCAAACTTCATGGACTGGCTTCGAAACCTGAGGATAGTCCTCAAGGCATAAAAGCTTGCTTATGTCCTTGAAGAACAACTTCCCAACCATCCTCCTGAAGATGCAACTCCAGACCAGTTAGTGGCCTATCAGAAACATATGGCCGATTCTGAACTTGCGAGTTGCATCATGCTGGCCGCTATGGTACTTGAGCTACAAAAGCAGCATGAGCATATGGATGCTCATATGGATGCTCATACTTGTTAATGAGTTAACAACCCAATGATTTATGCAAACATTCAATTAGTTGATAGCATAAAGTGATAGTTACATATATGTGATATGTAATCGGTATAATTACCTACCTTCATAGCTAAGAAAAACTTGATGGCCACAGCCATGGTTGTTCTTATCTATGGTTGGATATCAACCTATTTGGAGATGTTCCTACGATCTCCCGAATTGATAAAAAGGGTTATTCAATTTGAAAAATAAATAGGATTTTATTAATGTATATTGATACATTCTTTATCATCTTCTCACATAAGCTCAATTTGTATTTCTAGGTTAATCACTCGATCATGTCTTCTTTGAATCTGCGTTCCATTTTGGACACCAATAAATTAACTGGGCCGAACTTCATGGACTGGCTTCGAAACCTGAGGATAGTCCTCAAGGCAGAGAAGATTGCTTATGTCCTTGAAGATCAACTTCCTAGCCGTCCTCCAGAAAATGCAACTCCAGACCAGTTAGTGGCCTATCAGAAACATGTGACCGATTCTGAACTTGTAAGTTGCATCATGCTAGCCTCTATGATACCTGAGCTGCAAAAGCAGCATGAGCATATGGATGCTTATACCATCATCTTTCATCTTCATGAGTTGTTTGAAGAGCAGTCGAGATCCGAAGGGTTCGAAGTCTCCAGACTCCTCTTTACCTCTAAGATACAGGAAGGCACTTCTGCCTCGCAGTTTGTGTTAAAGATGTTGGGGTACATTGAGCGACTGAGCACACTCGGTTTTGCAATGGATCATGAACTAAGTATTGACTTAATTCTGAATTGTTTGCCCAAAAGCAATTCACAATTTGTGATGAACTATCGGATGAACAAACTAGAGACCACCATTCCCGAGTTGCTCAACCTGCTGAAGACTGTAGAGCCTTCTGTAAAGCCGGATCAAAAGACGGTACTGTTAGTTGGTTCCTCGAAGAAAGGTTCTAAGAGGATGTCCAAAGAACAGAATAAGGGAAAGAAGAAAAAGGCCAAAAAGACTGAAAAGAAACCAAAAGGCACTTGCCATCATTGTGGCAAGGAGGGTCACTGGCGAAAAAACTGCAAGGTTTATCTTGAGTCCTTGAAGAATAAGGCATCCGATGCCCCATCCTCTTCAGGTATCTTCGTTATTGAATGTCACTTTATTTCCTTAAATACCTGGGTACTTGATACTGGGTGTAGCTCATGTTGGTGCAGAATGCACCCAAGTCAAACCTGTGTTTTGATATTGGCAAAAGGGTTCAAAAGTTAAGGGTTAGTTGTTGTCTAACAAGCTTCTTGAGTGTACAGGAAAAGCCCTAGCAAAGGAAGGCTAGGCACTAGCGAAGGACTGCCAGACAGGAGAAGCCCTAGCAAAGGACTGCTAGGCACTGGCAAAGGACCGCCAAAATGCTAAAGCCCTAGCGAAGGACTGCTAGGCTGGCGAAGGACTGCCAGAAGAAAAGACCTAGCGAAGGGCAGTTAGGCACCAAGCGAAGGGCAGCTTGGTAACTCAAGACCTGGCGAAGGACTGCCGGGCAAAAGTCCAACTGGAGGATCCGGTTGGCACCAGGTAAACTCTCCCGAGAGGAGTAGGTGAGGACGCGTTCCTCTTGAGGGAACATTAGGCGTCGGTTCGACCTAGGGCTCCATTTTGGAGACCAAAGTTAGAACCAAGACAGCTAAGGCTGTATAAAATATAATTGTTATTTGGACTAACCCTGGATGCAGGATCGAAGGACTGAGTATCTGCAGCTCAGAGAGCCTCGAAGGAGTGAGGCAGAAGCTGAGCAGGGCGCCCCCAAGGTCAACCCAAGTCTGTAACAACCTCGACGCGCTTCGCCCCGCTTGTCGCAGGCGCCCCGCGTGTCTCGGGCGCCCCCACTGCCAGCTGCCGAAGCGCATCCCTGCGAAGCCGAAGAGATGAGGCCTTTGACCTGTCAAACCGGGTGCCCCGAGCCCTACGGGCGCCCCGGTCAAACCGGATCCCGAGGATAAGGGGATCAGACGGCGACCGAGCTAAAACCGGATCTGCTGCCACGTGGGGGGCGCCCCCGTCGACCAGGGCGCCCCTAGGTCCTATATAAAGGGCCCTCGACCTCCTTCTTCAGAGCATCAATTACTGCGACGCTTCCACGCTCTTCTGCTTCCACGACACGCTCCCGAACTCTTCCAACTCGAGCTGACGACGTCCTGCTGCTCCAACACTTCGATCTACACCGGACGTCGGTAACGAAGAGCTTGATTAAGTTTACTACTCTGATTCTGTAATACTTTTTATTGTAAACTTTCTCGAACGTATAGAATTGCCCGCAGAAAACGGTCAACGACCGTGGGCCTTGGAGTAGGAGTCGACACAGGCTCCGAACCAAGTAAAACGACCTTGTTAGCATTGTTTTTGTGTCTTATTTCCGCTGCGCACTTACTCTTTTTAAATCCGAACGATTTGCGACATTCACCCCCCCCCCTCTCTCGCATTTCTCGATCCAACAAGTGGTATCAGAGCGGGGAATTCAAACTTGGTGCAACCACCAGTTTGAAAATTTCGGATTTTATTTTTCTTTTTCTCAATTTTTTTCCGTTAAATATTTTTCGTTCGAATTTTTCTTTCAAGGTTGGTGCAACACCCCTTGAAATTTGTTTTTATTTATTCTTCCCGCACTACTAATCCAAGACCAAGTCTTGGAATATTGTTTGTTGGTTTTTTTGTTGTTTGCTATTTCAGAACAAATGGCCATCCAAGAAGGCTTTAGCACCGCCAGACCTCCACTTTTCAGTGGAGAAGACTTTCCTTACTGGAAAAGTCGAATGGAGGTCCACCTGAAAACTCAGGTGGATATGTGGATAATCATCCAGTCTGGACTGATGATTCCCACAAATGCTGAAGGCGTACCGCAAAACTACTCAGAGTGGGACACTACCCTTAAACGCAAAATCGAAGCTGACGCCAAAGCAACTCAGACCCTCCAATGCGGACTAACGAAAGAGGAGCTGAACCGCGTAGGCCCCTTCAACAGTGCCAAGGAGCTATGGGCTAAACTGATCGAGCTCCACGAAGGAACTTCAGATACGAGGATCAGCAAACGCGATCTGCTACTGAACAAGCTCTTCACCATCAGAATGGCAAATAACGAGACAGCAGGTCAGCTCCATGCCAGAATCCAGGAATTGATGAACGGTCTTCACGCAATAGGTCACCAGGTTCAAAACTGTGATCTTATAAGGTATGCCCTAAACGCGTTCCCTAGGACCACCTTGTGGGCATCTATGGTAGATGCATACAAGGTCTCTAGGGATCTTTCAAAAATAAAGTTAGATGAGTTATTTTCTGAACTTGAACTTCATGAACAGACTAACTGCAATTTGGCCGAGAAAAGTATAGCTTTCTTTGCAGGGAAAACAGGAAGGACGACTAAGAAGAAAACTCAAGTTGAACCCGAGTCTATCTCAGACTCAGAAACAGAAGATCAAGAAGGAGATCAATCTGAACTGGTCCGGCTAGCTCGAAACTACTACAAAAAGTTGAAGAACCAAGCCAACACACGGAGAACAAGCCGAAGAAAGGATGAACCAGCTGAACCAGCAACTGACAAACACAAGCCCAACGTAACCTGCTACGAATGCAAGAAGAAGGGCCACTACAAGACTGAATGTCCAAGCCTAAAGGAGTCCAAAAAGACCAGAAAGAAAAAGACACTCCAAGCAACCTGGGACGAGTCTTCCTCAGAAGAAGAAGAAGAAGCACCCCAGTCCAATCTTCTAGCCCTGACCGCTTCGGATCAAATCGAGACTGACTCGGACTCGGACCAGGACGACGGTAAGCTGACCTTCTCCGACGACGGCGAAATAAGGGTAACGGGTTTTTCAAAATTGCAATTAAATTCTCTTATCTCATATCTATCCCGAGATTTGGCGAAAGCCAAACTCCAAATCGAGTCCCTCCGACAGGAAGTAAAACTCCTGAAAGAGGGAGCTGAGTCTAAATCCTTAACTGAGAAAATTCAGGAAGGAACCCCTGATCAAGTTGAAAAACTTGAATCAGAGAATTCCTCCCTGAAAACTCAAGTTAAGGACTTACGAACAGCTTTAGAACGATTCACTTCTGGTTCCAAGAATCTTGATATGATTCTTGGAAAACAGAAGTCTGTTCTAAACCGATCCGGACTTGGCTACAGAACCAAATCTCGGCAAAGATCTTACTTTGCTGTACTGAACCGGTCAAGACCTAAGGTTCAGGCATGGGTGCCAAAACTGTGCCTGACTAAACCAACTGGTTCAAATCAATTTTGGATCCCCAAGGACAAGATTCACATCTTGCCTAACCCATACAGAGGCTTTAGTCCAGGGGGAGTCAAAATCAAAATAATTTTTATAATTAGATAATTTTTTTGTAATTGCTTGATTGCATGTTTATTTAATTTTCTGCAATTTGCCATGCTTAAATGTAGGAATACTTAGATTTAAGGACTCAATTACTTGAAATTTGAAAACATAGTATTGGGAGGAGGTGAGATGATAGTACGTTGGGGAAACCAACTCTAATAAGATCAAGTCTACTTGGTCTCTTTAGACTGGTGAAACCAGCCGAAGCTACCGATCCAAGACCCAAGCTAGTTAGACCAGAAAATGACCTAATTTAATTTGAAAATGAAATTTCATTAAAAGGCTTTGTCAAGGAAAGGGTGGATGATCCCATAAGGCTACGGCCAAAGAAGGCCTAGTGCCTCGCCAAGACCTGGAAGCCAATTTCTGAAATTCAAATTCAAATTATCTTTTGTCAAATTCGAATCTAACTCAAATTTCAAATAATTATAGATTCTAATCTGTTTTCAAAATTTATATTTCTTCTATCTCTTTTTCGAAAAACTCTTAATCTGTTTTCAAAATTTCTACTTCTTAAAATTATTTTTTTCCTTTCAAAAATCACTTAATCTATTCTTCAAAATTTCTAAACTTATTTGTTTAAAAATCTGTTTTCAAAAGTAAATAACTTTTCAAAGTAAATTAAAACTCTTTTTTTTAAATTTTTACCCTCAAACCTGTCTCACAAAAACCTTAAGGTTAACGTGTTTGAAAACCCTAGATTCAGTGAGACAGGAAAATTAAACTCAAATTAAACCACCTTACTTGTGCTTTCATAATCATGGTCAAACTGTGATTAACATAGTCAAACATGGTCAAACACAGTCAAACAAAGTCAAACAGTCAAACCTGGTCAAAACAGTCAAAAGGCTGCTACCTAGGGCGCCCTGACCGTCCCGGGCGCCCAACTGCACAAGGTCAAAGGCTGCTGAAAGCAATCCATGAGGGCGCCCGTAACCTGTCGGGCGCCCCCGACAACACTGACAACGTACCAGCTCCAGTCAAAGCAGCAAAAGCTGCATTTGACCGACTTGACAAGGGCGCCCGTGACCCGTCGGGCGCTGCTATACGCTTCTGTCCCCCACGCTGATTAAAGCAGCCAAAAGGCTGCAATCAACTACCTTTGACCAGGGCGCCCGTGACCTGTCGGGCGCCCCCATCGACAAACTGTCGTCCACGCCAGTCAAAGCAGCAAAAGCTGCAGTTGACCAGCCTTGATCAGGGCGCCTGTGACCTGTCGGGCGCCCCCATCGACAAACTGTCGTCCACGCCAGTCAAAGCAGCAAAAGCTGCAGTTGACCAGCCTTGATCAGGGCGCCCGTGACCTCTCGGGCGCCCCCCATAAAACCCCTATAAAAGGGACCCGAGTCTCCTTCTCCTCCCACACCACATCTCACACTTCTTCTTCCCCTTGCCTCATTCTTGTGGATCAAGTGAACCTAAGCCCACCCTTGCCTCAACCATGCCTCCAAGGTA
Source organism: Boesenbergia rotunda (assembly GCA_024364735.1). Classification (NCBI taxonomy): domain Eukaryota; kingdom Viridiplantae; phylum Streptophyta; class Magnoliopsida; order Zingiberales; family Zingiberaceae; genus Boesenbergia; species Boesenbergia rotunda. The sequence continues at coordinate 10,757 of JAGFNQ010002012.1, read as the reverse complement.
TGAAATTTAGTTGTGCAATTAATTTTTCTTAAATTACATACTTCTTTTTTTTTCTTTAAATCTCTTCTTATAATCCAAGGTTTATCCTTAATTACTTATTTTTCTACACTTAGAAAACGCCGAGCAGTTCAGTCGAACCCCGGTAACGAGCCCAGTCCCGACCCTAGGTTTCCAAACCTAGAACTTTGTAATAAATTCGCCCGAACCACCTACGTTCCGATTAAGACGAGTTACCTTAACCGTCAATTCTTTACCCAATCCTGTCCAACTGCAATGTCCGCAATTAACTACTATCAACTGGATAACCTCGTATTCTGCACACATCCGATCAACAACACCTTATGTGCAGAATTCTATAACAACATAGTTAGGCAAGACCAATTGAGCTTCGTCACTACCGTTCAAGGAATGCCCTTGACCATCACTCCTACCCTACTGAACCGATTTCTTGGACTCCGACAATCTCAGTCCATCTTCTGTTGCTACCCTCCAAGGAACCTACCTTTCGATGCCCCCTACTCTCATATTGACCTGAACACCTTATACAACTATTTCTTTAGGGAGGGAATGGACCCTGCAAGAGGGCAGTTCAACTCCACCCGACTGCCGATTCAGGACTACGCTCTCTATAGAGTGATTGTCTGTTGCATCCTTCCTCTGTCCACTAGGGACATAGCCACCATGAAACCCTTTCACACCTTTCTCCTCTATGCCCTTATCCACCATCTGGACATAGATATAGGCCTTCACCTCTTCCACTGTATCCTACATGCCTCTAGTGTGTCCACTCAGGGACGGGTCCGCACCCCCTTCTGCCATGTCATCACCTCGATCCTCCACCATCACGGCCGAAACATCACTGAAGGCGAAATTACCACGATGACCGACTTCAACGAGATAGGATATAGGAACTTTTCTTTAGCCGGTGTAGACGTCTCGGGCACCGGGGTTCTGACTTGGAGACGCAGACCAGCCACACAGGACATTGCCGACGAGGAGGTTGAGGTCGACGTTGCCGACTTAGCAGCAGAGTTAGCTCAGCCCGATCCTCCGACACTCTACGAGCGAGTATCCCTCCTCGAGACACAGGTTCAGTCCCTCCGGGAAGAATCGGAGGCTTACCACCTTGAGCAGCTGGAAACTCATCAGGGCTACTATACCGAGTATATGAGCGTGTTTGCAGTAGAGAGGGAGGAAAGAAACGCCCAGTATCAGGAGATGATGACCATGTTTAGATCCTGGCATCCAGGCTCCCCTGATCAGCCTGGTCCCTCTTCCTAGATGACTTGGACGTGTACCTATTTGACTATCCCTACTGAGTAGGGTTGACTTCTGTTGACTTGTACTAGACTTCTGTTTGGCTTATGCTTATCTTAGCTTGGCTTGTTTATTTCCGACTTGATTAAGTTAGGATTATGCTTAGTAGAGTAGAATCATTTTTTTTGGCTTCTGCCTTAATTGAAAATGCTTTAATTCATTTTAAAATGTTTTCTTTGTTAAAAATGTTTTAATTTGATTTTAAAATTTTTTCTTGACTTAGTTTTATTTCAAAAAACTATCCCCTTCAAAATTAAGTTTTTTTCGAAATGGACTTAGCCTAGGCTCTAATCCTAGAATTGCATGCACCTATAGATCTAGAAGCCAGCATCTCACAAGCACCTTAGGGTACTTTGATTGACAACCTAGAAAGGGTTGAGATGCTTAGGACTTTGCCTTAACTCAAGATGCTTTAAGTCAGTGCATCTGCAGTAGTTGGGGCACTAAATACAAACTGAACAGCAATCAAGTTAAGTATCAAGTTTAGACAATCTAACTTGAACAATGCACTTAACTTGACTAACCCTAGCGAAAACTACTGTTTATAACAGTTGGTAAGTAGCTAATTGGGCTAGACACGTCCCTAAAGATTTAACCAGACTTAGGTTCCAGGTTGATTCAGTACAGCAAATGCTTTAATTATTGTAAATTTTTTCTGCATTTTTGATATATGTCAAAGGGGGAGAGTTGGAAAGGAAACAGGGAACAAAAATTATTTAAAAAAAAAAATTTCCCATCGTCTTCTTCAAAAAGTTGAACTGAAAAAATAAAATAAAATTGGTGGATCAAAGTTAGTTTTATTTCTAAACTCTGAATTATTTTGAAACTTAATGTTTTTGTTTAAAATTATTGTTAGCTTAAAGGTTTTTAAAATTCTCTTTAAAAATTTCCAACTCTGAACTATGTGTTTTAAAATTATGTTTAAGCTTAACATAGTGCCTAAAATTTTCCAAACTGAAAATTTTCTAAAGTCTGAAATTTTCCAAACTGAAAATTTTCTAAGTCTGAAATTTTTCAAAACTTGAAATCTTCTAAGTACTTAACTCACACCACCCATTTTTTGAAAAACCTAGGGGGAGATTTCTTCCAGGGGGAGGGAATCTAACTTAGGATTTCAATTTCAGCATTTTTTTTCTTAACTTTTTGAACTAGGTTGCCATATATCAAAAAGGGGGAGATTGTTGGTGCAGAATGCACCCAAGTCAAACCTGTGTTTTGATATTGGCAAAAGGGTTCAAAAGTTAAGGGTTAGTTGTTGTCTAACAAGCTTCTTGAGTGTACAGGAAAAGCCCTAGCAAAGGAAGGCTAGGCACTAGCGAAGGACTGCCAGACAGGAGAAGCCCTAGCAAAGGACTGCTAGGCACTAGCAAAGGACCGCCAGAATGCTAAAGCCCTAGCGAAGGACTGCTAGGCTGGCGAAGGACTGCCAGAAGAAAAGACCTAGCGAAGGGCAGCTAGGCACCAAGCGAAGGGCAGCTTGGTAACTCAAGACCTGGCGAAGGACTGCCGGGCAAAAGTCCAACTGGAGGATCCGGTTGGCACCAGGTAAACTCTCCCGAGAGGAGTAGGTGAGGACGCGTTCCCCTTGAGGGAACATTAGGCGTCGGTTCGACCTAGGGCTCCATTTTGGAGACCAAAGTCAGAACCAAGACAGCTAAGGCTGTATAAAATATAATTGTTATTTAGACTAACCCTGGATGCAGGATCGAAGGACTGAGTATCTGCAGCTCAGAGAGCCTCGAAGGAGTGAGGTAGAAGCTGAGCAGGGCGCCCCGGACGACCAGGGCGCCCCCAAGGTCAACCCAAGTCTGTAACAACCTCGACGCGCTTCGCCCCGCATGTCGCGGGCGCCACGCGTGTCTCGGGCGCCCCCACTGCCAGCTGCCGAAGCGCATCCCTGCGAAGCCGAAGAGATGAGGCCTTTGACCGGTCAAATCGGGCGCCCCGAGCCCTATGGGCGCCCCGGTCAAACCGGATCCCGAGGATAAGGGGATCAGACGGCGACCGAGCTAAAACCGGATCTGCTGCCACGTGGGGGGCGCCCCCGTCGACCAGGGCGCCCCTAGGCCCTATATAAAGGGCCCTCGACCTCCTTCTTCAGAGCATCAATTACTGCGACGCTTCCACGCTCTTCTGCTTCCACGACACGCTCCCGAACTCTTCCAACTCGAGCTGACGACGTCCTGCTGCTCCAACACTTCGATCTACACCGGACGTCGGTAACGAAGAGCTTGATTAAGTTTACTACTCTGATTCTGTAATACTTTTTATTGTAAACTTTCTCGAACGTATAGAATTGCCCACAGAAAACGGTCAACGACCGTGGGCCTTGGAGTAGGAGTCGACACAGGCTCCGAACCAAGTAAAACGACCTTGTTAGCATTGTTTTTGTGTCTTATTTCCGCTGCGCACTTACTCTTTTTAAATCCGAACGATTTGCGACATTCACCCCCCCCCCTCTCTCGCATTTCTTGATCCAACAGCTCACATATATGTAATGACATACAGGGGCTAAGGAATAGAAGAAGACTCGTCAAAGGAGAAGCGAATTTGCGAGTTGGAAATGGAGCAAAGATTGCTGCTGTTGCCATCGGATCATATTTGCTAAAGCTCCCCACTGGACGTGTCTTAGAATTGGATAATTGTTATTTTGTTCCTTCGTTAATAAAGAACATTGTATCTATTTCATGTTTGAATGAAAAATGTTATCATTTAACTTTTAGTAACAATTGTTGTTACATAACTTTAAATGGCGTTCTATATGGGAATGGAACTTTGTGCAATGGTATCTACACGCTAGATTTATCCAGTGACGTTTTCAATATCGAAGTTAGCAACAAACGTGCTCGAATAGATAATCGAATAGACTCCTACACTTGGCATTGCCGTCTTGGCCATGTAAGTAAGAAACGCATGACCGAATTACACCGATGTGGAATTCTGGAATCATTTGAACCCGGTTCATTTGATACATGTGAATCATGCTTAAAAGGCAAGATGACCAAATTACCCTTTTCTAGAAAAGGTAATCCAGTGGGAGAATTGCTTGGACTAATACATACTGATGTATGTGGACCAATGTCAACTCTTGCACAAGGAGGCTATAGCTACTTCATCACCTTTATCGATGATCACTCACGATTCGGGTATGTGTTCTTGATGAAACACAAATTTGAAGCCTTTGAGAAATTTAAAGAGTTCAGAAATGAGAGAAACAGCTTGGCAAAAGTATTAAAATACTTCGATCCGATCGGGGTGGTGAATACTTAAGTCAAGAGTTTCAAGATTATCTAAGGGACAATGGGATATTGTCCCAATGGACACCGCCGTATACACCACAGCATAATGGTGTATCTGAGAGGCGCAACCGAACCTTGATGGACATGGTTAGGTCTATGATGAATCATGCAACTGTTCCAAAATTCTTTTGGGGCTATGCACTAAAGACAGCTGTTTACTTGCTAAACAGAGTCCCGACCAAGGTAGTCTCTACTACTCCATATGAGATATGGAATAGTAAGAAACCCCACTTAACTCACCTTAAGATATGGGGTTGTCCTGCTTATGTGAAGCGGACTGTATCAGACAAATTGGATGCTAAGTTTGATAAATGTCTATTTATTGGATACCCTAAGGAATCGAAGGGTTACCAATTCTATCATCCCTTGGAACAAAAGGTGTTTGTTTCAAGGCATGCTGTATTTCTGGAAAAAGAATATCTTTTACAAGAAAACAGTGGGAGTGGCATTGAACTTGATGAAGTTCAAGAAACTCCAATAGACATTACAGAGACACCTGGTCTAGACCCACAACCAATACCTCATAATGATGAGCTATCAGTTGAACCTAAAACAACACCACCTCTTCGTAGGTCTGATAGGACACGCAATATTCCAGAGAGATACGGATTTCTCATAAGTGAATCGAATGACGTGTTACTCATAAGCGATGGCGAACCTATCAGTTATGAAGATGTTCTGAAAAATTCAGAAAGGGACAAATGGCTTGAAGCCATGAAGTCGGAAATGGATTCCATGTACGGAAATCAAGTATGGGACTTGGTTAACCCACCTGAAGGGATTAAGCCCATAGGGTGCAAGTGGGTTTTCAAGAAGAAAACCGACATGGAAGGTAATGTTGTTACCTTTAAGGCTAGATTAGTGGCAAAAGGATATCGTCAAAAATAAGGAATTGATTATGACGAAACCTATTCGCCAATAGCTATGCTTAAATCCATTCGGATGCTCGTAGCCATAGCAGCTCATTATGATTATGAGATATGGCAAATGGATGTGAAAACAGCTTTCCTTAATGGAAATGTAACGCCCCAAAATTTCCATTTTAAGTCCTTAAAGTCCTTAGAACTATTTAAAAATGTTTTAGAAATATTCTAGATATTTTTAGGAATTTTTAGAATATTTTTATGGAATTTTCCGAGTCCGTTTAGTATTTTTAAAAAAAGGAAAAACTTTAAAGGGCAGCAGGGGGGTTCGAACTCGCGACCACAGGAGGAGCAAGCCCTTAAGGGCGCGCCAGTGACCGGCTGGGCTAGGGTATCAAGCACAACAAAAGGTGGAGAGAAATGATTTTATAGAGTAGTTACGTTTTTCATGAAGAGGTATTTAAACCCCGCTTAAGTCGCGTGAAACCCTTGGAGGAGAATTTTCGGCTGCGTGCGAGAAGGGGGCGAGGGAGGGGCGGCGAAAACAAAAGGGAACCTAGGTTTTCTTTCCTCCTCTCCTCTCCTAAGGGGCGCCGGCCAAGGAAAAGCAAGGAGGTCGGAGCGTTTCGTTCGTCTCGACGAGAAGAACACGTAGGCGCGGACGGTTCGTAGAGATCTCAAGTTTCACCCGAGCCCTAGTCGTCTAATTTCGGTTGTAAGTCCAAGAAATCAAGGTAAGTACTGCTCACCTGCAGTAAGAGGCGGTTTCCCGCAAAAATATTCCCTTGAAAGTTTTAAAAGAGATATTTCCTTTTTGTTCAAGATTTTGCATGTGATCTTAGTTCATTATATGCTTATATATATTTGATAGAGTATCCTATGTGAGTTTAGGGTCTAGGAAATCTATAAGAAAAGAAAAGAAAGATAAAGAAAAAGAAAAGAGAAGGCCAAGGCCTTACGAAATCCCCAAAAGTCAAGACTTAGGGATTTGGGCACACAAGGTGTTCGATAAAATGCCAAGGCATTTAAAGATAAGAAAGAAAAGAAAGAAAAGCTATTTTATTTTCTAAGGCCAGTACCCGGCGTCCAAGGGCGTCGTTAAAGAAATCCAGGTGTCCAATTCCAAGGTCTTGGCCCTGGTAGACCAAGGTCTGCTCTATTAGGATTGGCGGCTCGCTACCCCAACCTTTTAGGGAACGCGCATAGGATGGTACTTACGTCTTAAGTGGATCCAAGTGAGTATTATTTTCAAGTATATGCTTTAGCAAAGTTTTCCTAAAGTTTAAGGAAGTTTTCTAAAAGATAAAGAAAGATTTAAAGTTAAAGAATTGCTAAAGTTTCATGTTAAGCCAAGAAAAAGTGAGTTAAGACTTATTAATGCTTGAGTATGCATGTTTTGAGTTATACATGTTTTGGTGTTTCTTTTAAGCATAAAAGTATCTCATGTGATTCCATATTGTTTAAAAAGCATGCCTGCACATTTCGAGATTTTGTGAGCTAGATAGTACTTGCTAAGCTTTATGCTTAATAGTTGCATTTCCTCTTACTGCAGGTAAAGGTAAAGACAAGCACTTATGAAGGAAGGCGACGAGGCGGTGCTGAGCGACGTGTGTGTGGTGGCTGACCTTGGAGAGATCCTTGGGATGAGACAGTTTAGCTTATTTGAAATGCAATGTTTAAGATTTCCAAATTCCAAGTTATTGTGTTATGGAGTTTATTAAACATTTATGCTTCGGATAGTTTTACATGCTCAATTTTGTAGAATGAAGATTCCATGTCATTTCAATTAGTATGCATACTTTTGTGAATGCACTAGATGAGCAAGGGCATGAGTAGTTTAACATGTGGATACATTGCATTTTAGACTTATTCTTGAGCTTATTATTATTCCCTTTTGGACTAGGTCCTAATTGTACTTAAAATGCTTGTAAATTCAGTAGAAAAGTAAGATTTACATTCTATGAAGTTCTAGAAATATTATTGCATGTGCCAAGATGTTGTTAGTTTCGAATTAAGTCTTATTGCTTGAAATATGCTTAGAAAAGTTGCATGCATATTCCACAGTGCTTTAGTAATGTTATAGAACCTTGTGTGATGAGTTTAAATGGTTAGGATTGCTAGTAATGTGCCATTGTATCATGCATGACTATTAAAGTTAGAATATCATTTTTAGATAGATTTAAATACAAGTATTAAGAAAGTTCCGCATTTTTAGTCGTGCATTAGAGTCAAGAAGTAGACAAGTAACGGTCCGTCTAAGGTAGAGAAGGCGGGTCGCTACAGGAAACCTGCTTGAGGAAGTATACATGATACAACCTGAAGGTTTCACATCGGTTGATAAAACCAAAGTATGCAAGCATCGACGATCCATATATGGATTGAAGCAAGCATCCAGGAGCTAGAATATCCGTTTTGATGAGACAATCAAAGAGTTTGATTTCTCACAAAATCCTGACGAACCTTGTGTGTACAAGAAGGTTAGTGGGTGTGCAGTCGTATTCCTAGTATTATATGTCGATGACATCTTACTTATAGGAAACGATATATCAGTCTTACAGACAGTTAAAATTTGGTTGTCCAAAACTTTCTCCATGAAAGACCTGGGAGAAGCAACCTATATCCTTGGGATTAGAATCTATAGAGATAGAACAAAACGGTTGCTTGGTCTTTCGCAGTCTACATATATAGACCGAGTGCTAAAAAGGTTTAGCATGTCGAAATCCAAGAAAGGTTACCTTCCCATTAGGCATGGGATCAACCTTTCAAAGTCTATGTGTCCGCGCACAGAAGACGAGAGGATTTGCATGAATAAGATTCCTTATGCATCCGCGATAGGATCTATCAGGTATGCTATGTTGTGTACTAGGCCCGATGTATCGTATGCTCTGAGCGTCTCAAGCAGATACCAGTCGGATCCAGGAATGAATTATTGGGCGGTTGTCAAGACAATCCTTAAGTACTTAAGAAGAACTAAGGATGTGTTCCTAATATATGGAGAAGGAGATATGGTAATACGTGTTAGTGATATGAGAGAAGTGTCCTAAGGCAATCGCCTTACGATTGTAAATATTTATTTTAATAAATGATAATTCACTATTTGAGTATACATGTTTGTGTATTTGATTGGGATCTTAAACTCATCAACTGAATGTCCGCAATACAACTCACAGCATAAGAGAATTTGTGATGGGATCACAACTAGTGATTATCTCTAAATGTGCAAATGTGAAGTATTGAAAATATCCCTAGTCGATGAATTGATAAAAATGGACACTATCAATTTTGTTGAGACTAGCATGAGTTATTCTCTAATCAGCTGATTCTCACTGGCTGGTGACATTGGGATGTCCGGAGATAAACATGGATGCTAGTTAAGGGAACTAGTTCATTGGAGTGACTAGCTGTAAGACTTCAAATGGTTATCTATATAGATATGTCAATGAAGTTCTTACTGCAGCGTAAGTGCGATGTTCCTTTGACTTGCGGTGTTCAAGTCATCTTGGTCATGGAGACTTATACTTTAACATCTTAAGCAAGCATCTCCAAGGAGGTGTGGACCCAGGATGATTGGGTATAAGCCGAAGTGCCCGAAGATGTTTGAACAGCCTACAAAGGATTCACCACTCCTTGCGAGGAGATGTATACCCAGGCCTATCGTCGGATTGTTACTCAAAACCTCTGGCCAGAGTATATCATGTTTAGAGTGCGAGTCTCTTAAATACATGAGAGTAATTAGAAATCCAAAGGACGAGAAAGACACTACTTGGGCTAGGTGTGACGTAGTCAGTCTAGTGGAGACTGACACAAACAGACCATGTCCTGAACCAAGTGGGTATAAGTTGGTGAAGGGAATGGGGCACGATTCATTTGAGCTACTGAAGGGTTCAGAATTACTTCTGAGGTCAACCGTTGATCTTTCGATTAATTGGGGGTCATGATGTACTACTAGGTGTCACTCATGATCGTTCTATAATTAGTTGATTATAGACGGCCAACATAAATCGAAAGCCTATTTAGTCACACGCACTACGACTAATCCGAGGGATTTAAAACGAGTTGAAAATTGGATTTTCCAATCAAGAGAAATAAGTCGAATCTGAGTTAATCAGAGGCGCAACGGAAACTTAAAATGGCTAAGTCTTTTGAAGGCTTATTGGGCGAATTAAATGAGTTTAATTCGCGATCGGATCGGCTCGGTTTGACCGGCCAAAGAGGGTGCCAAACCCCTTGGGTTGGCCGGCCACAAGAAGGGGAAGAAACCAATTTAATTGGTTTAATTAATAAAATAAATCTAGCGCGATTTGTTTTATAAATTATGGATAAATAAATTTGTATAAAGAAATTTATATAAATAAATTTATAGAAATTTATTCTTTTTTGTGGAAATTAAAATGATCCATGGAATGGTTTATTTTAATTTTATAAAATCAATTATGAATTGATTTTTCCATAATAAGAAAGTTTATAAATTTCTTATAAAATTTATTCCATAATTAAAGAGAGATGAATTAGTTTTATTATAAAGTTAGTTATAATAAAACTAGGCATAACGGAATAAGTCATAAGAAACTTTATAAGATAAATTTCTTATGATAACTAATTCCGTTAAATCCGTTATAAGAGAGACTTGGCAAGGGAGAGGTTACTATATAAAGGAACCAAAGGCAAGCCCTTAATTCTAATCGATATAGAGCCATCAAGAGATTAACTCTCTCCCTCTCTCTCTTATTCTCTTCCCTTCCTTTCTCCTTCCCACCTAGGGCCGGCGCCCCTTTGGGCATCCTAGGGCCGGCGCCCTTCCTTGAGAGCTAGGGCCGACGCTCCATCCAATCCAAGTGATTGCCGTGAGCCATCAATACGAAGGAGAAGCCAACCAAGAAGAAGAAGAAGCGGATCACGTCTCCTTCCTTCCCGAAATTTGGATTCCGATTCTTGTTGGTTAGTTTCCTATCTTTTCTTTCTTGATCTTCTAGTTGTGTCTTCGGAGAATCTAGTAGTTCTCGTCAACACAAAACTCGTGGCTTTGCGAAGTCATCCCGAAGAGAACTCGGCGTGGACGCGAATAGAGGCGGAGCTTCCAAGGGACGATACGGTTGGATCTCGTCCCTTACTTCGAGTTACGAGAGGTACTTAGTAAATTAGTTTACTTTTCCGTAAACTTTTAATTTATGATTATGTCAACACATCATAAGGTTGCATGCTAGATACGTGGTTAAAATAATTTAGGAAATTATTTTATGCTAATTCTTCCGCTGCACGTAAAAATTTAAATTTTACG
>JAGFNQ010002011.1:0-106769 GCA_024364735.1 Boesenbergia rotunda | reverse complement strand
GGAGAGAGGAGAGCCATGGCCACACGTCCTCCATCTCTGCCGGTGTAGTGGGCTTGTGGCCGTGGTGAGGACGAAGCGCTTGCTTCTCGTTGACATGATCTATATACCTTAGCCACGGCCATAGCCACAAGGAGATAGATTGGTGGGGACGATATGAGCTAGAGGTAGAAGGCGCATCCGTTGTTTGGTTTTGGGTCACATAAATCGCGCGATTAATATTCTTCCGGTGGTTGATGTGGCGGCTGTGAGACCCGCGGAATGTAACAGTTACGGTCGGTGGGCAGTCCGGATCCTCTGTACCGGGGAGATTCTTGTACCCGTGTATCAACCTAGCGGCGATCGTCGGCGAGTCATCCGATCGACGATTGGACACCACCAATAATTTTTGATCGTCGTTCCGAATAAGATGATATCTTCGGAGAACGGCGACGATTTCGACGGATTCACCGTTCTCCGAGGATATCATCTTATTCGAAACGACAATCAAAAATTATTGGTGGTGTCTGATCGTCGATCGGACGACTCGCCGGCGAGTTGGTACACGGGTATAGACGATTTCGACGGGTTCATCGTTCTCCGAGGATATCATCTTATTCGGAACGACGATCAAAAATTATTGATGATGTCCGATTGTCGATCGGACGACTCGCCAGCGATCGCTGACGAGTTGGTATACGGGTACAGGGATCTCCCTGGTACAGAGGATCCGGACTGGTCTGTGGGTACGAGGCGTTGGCGGATGAAGCGGAGCCACGTGGAGTAGCTGCTCCGCTTCTACGTGACTGCGTCCAAACAACACAGACATGGGCGGCCTTGGGTTTATATTTGTTTTTATTATTATTAATATTATTTTGGGTTAATAATTTAGTGTATAATCCATAATTCAAGTAATTTTGTGTCTGATAATTTATAATTCATCCGATATATAATCTCTTAGATTTGAGCGTCGGTCGTCCGAGATTAAAAAAATTTTGTTAATTATTTTTTTCTTAGATTTTAGCGTGGCAAATTACTTTAAATTCGTTAACAACCGATTAATTTTCTGTGTTGGAAAAAATTTATTGTACTTCTTACATTTAAATTTTTCTTTATCACGACGCTCTTTTAAATTTTTAATGCATATTGACTTATAAATTTAACACATTTAAATTAAAATTATATTTACTATCAAATTAAACATGATTATTTCCTAAGGGAATAGAAATCCAGATTATTTTTTATAGGTATAAAAAAGTCCAAAAGAGAGTATAATTCATCCAAAATTAACATCATTCAATTATAATTAAGTATATTTTCTATCCAATTAAATATAACTTTTTCTCCTAACTAATTAATTTAAAGCTCATATCAATGTGATTCTAGTTAAATAATACTGAATTTATGATAAATTATAATTTATTTTAGATATTTTTATCTAAAAAAATAAGAGTCATTAGATAAATAAGAGTATATTAGAAAGCTGAAATAAAAGAAAATTTTAAGTAAATAAAATTTTACTTTGAGAGAGTGAAAATAATTTTTTTTAACGTAAAGATTGAGAAGGAAGTTTTAAAAATTTTAAGATAAATTTACAATTTGACTTTATGTTTCATTGATCAATTTTAAATAATACTCGAATATGCATTTAATTTTTACTTACAGTGTTGAATTTATTTTGACTTATTTAAATATAAATATTTTAAATTTATATTACTCTGTTAGTGATCTATTAAATTTGTCTATATTTTTTATTTTTAAGATTTAAGTCTTTTAAACTATCGAATATTTTTTGTGAAAAATTTTAATAATTCTGACTCAAAGTAATTATGTATTTATTATAAAATAGAGCAATGATACGTAGCATGAATTTGTAACATGAAACTCAATATGAATGACGTGGCATTTTTTATATACATATCCGATTGCCACTTGGATACCAATGACGGCCTCCGGCCGTCGCCCCGAACAAAACTATATCCTGAAGGGCATAGTGAATCCGTCGAGGATCGCTATAATTAGAATGTCACGTCATTCATATTGAATTTCATACTATAAATTTTTATTACATATCATTTTTCTATAAAATATAGTCTTAAAAAAGGATTAGTCTTCTCAAACATAATCATTTGAGAAGCATATGTCAATCTTGATTAGGTAAGATTTTCTAATGATGGAAGATCTATTTAATTTTCTAATATTGTGCATTAGTTAGTGAAAGTTTGGTAATTTCAAAGTAAAAAAAAATACAATTGTTAGGTCAAGTGCTGAAGAAAACTTTAGACCATAATGAATTTGTGAATTCCCACTGTACAATATATTCATCTTTTTCAAGGAGTTTATATGTAATAAAAAAAAGGATAATGAATTATGCTTTAGATTTTTTTCTAGGTGAATTAAAGAAAATGCACATTTATCTTCAAAATTAATTAGGTGAAATTTGAATACATAAATTATAAAAAAAAAGCATTAGTAAATGTATTTATTAAGAGTTCATGTAGGCGATTGTTGATTACTATGATAATACATGATTTAAAATTTAGAGTTTTGAATTTTACAAGTTATTAAGAGAGTTATATATATATATATATAATTTTTAAAATATAATTTAAAATTATTTTTTTTAATAAATTATTTTTTAAAAATTTAATTTTGGATTAAGATTTAAATTTTTCTTTTTTCAGATTTATAATTATATATTTATTTTTAAATTTATCTTTTTAATATTTATGTTTTTATTTTCTGAATTTTTAGAATTTAAAGGATAAAAAATTAAAATTACTAATAAGAATTGAAGTTCTTTTTGGTGTAAAAATGAAAAACAATATTAATGTAGTTTAATTTTGATTTTTACTAACTCAATTGAGACTTAGTTAGTAAAGAGTTCAAATGGTATAAAATAAGATTTTGAAAATCTAACCGGACATTAAACCGGTCAAGATAAGAGTTTAGAAGTTTAGTGATTCAACCGATTTAACTTAGGGTCCAACCAAAATATAATTGATATATCATAAAATCTGTATTTACAGAAATAATCAAATATCTTAACTATTAAATTACTCCTTCTAATAAAACATAATATTAAATATTAACTCTTAAATTTACTTCAAATTACAATAAACAAATTTCAAGTTAATTTCTTAAAACAGAATTTACTTCAAATTACAATAAACAAATTTCAAGTTAATTTCTTAAAACAGAATTTACTTCAAATTACAATAAACAAATTTCAAGCTAATTTCTTCCTAAAAGTAGAAAATATATGGTCCATTTTGTAATTATAAAAATGAAAAAAAAAAATACTTGGGTTTTGGATCTTACCTTCAACCACGGTGAACAAGGAGGCTGAATTGCAAAAGATCGAGCATGGCGAGGCAAGCGCGACGTAGAACGGGGGGTGACGCAGCAAGGCGGGGCGACATGGCATGGGAGGCATTTAAGGCAACGTTGCACAACGCACGCACGGCAGGGGCAATGCGGCACATGGAGGCAACGCGAGTAGAAACAGATCCAGGCAAAAGCAGATGCAGATCGGTGCAGAGCAAACAGTGACGGCGGCTCTCTTGCTTCTCTCCAGAACTGAAAGCAAACTAGGTTGAGTAAACGTTTTCTTTTGTTTTTGTTTTTGTTTTTTCATAAAGAAAGCCAATAAAGGAAAAAATAAAACAAATCAAAATGATAAAACGAGTTTGAGAATTCATCATTTTTTCTAAGAGATAACAATGATGGTAAATTGTAGAAAACTCCCTAATAGCTATTTGATCTTTGCATACACTCTCCATTTGAGATTTTCTTTGCATTCATTCCCTGATAGATTGAGTATAAAAGAGTGAAAATTGAGTATATATCAGTGAAAATTGAATATAAAAGAGTGAAACTTGAATATAAAAGAGTGAAAATTGAATACACAGTTTCTTGATGTGGTAGATGCAACCTTATATACTCAAATTTTTAACTTTTATACTCAACTTTTTTCAAATAATACTCACAAAATTGTCTTATCAATCCCATCAGGGGCTGTATGCAAAGAAAACTTTCAATTGGGATTGCATGCAAAGAAAATTTTGGAATCGGAGAGTTTAAGAAAATTTCCCCATAAAATGATCCTGTTTTGCTTCAGTTTTTTTTTTAAAAAATAGTCAGATCGCACAAATTGGCAAATCGGGCCGATTTGCCTAGTTCATCAATTCCCAGCTGATTTAGGGAGTGTTTGGGAGAGCTTTTACTTCTTGAACAGTGATTCTTGTAGTGATTATCTTGAAGTTAGTAAGACGCTAAAGTAAGCAGTGTTTGGAAATAGAAGCTAAAAGTTGATACAAGATAAAGTTTGAGTATTTGGGAGAATAATTGCTTCCCAGCTTAATTTTTAATTGAATGACAATAATATCCTTAAACTATATAAATTAATTATTTAAATATAATTTCGATACTATCAATAATTTGTTCACGTAATTATTACTATATTTTAAATAGTGATATAATTATTATTATATTTTAAATATAGTATTAAAATTAATTTTTTTTATAATTTGAATATTTGGAAAAATATATAAAATTAATAAAAATAAAAAATAATATAATTTATATAAATATAATTCTAAAAATGTACAATATGATTGGAATTTTATAAAAATATAAAATTTTATTTAAAAATAAATATTAGTACAATATGATTGAAATTTTATATTATTATGTCAAGTGGCAAATCAGGTAAAATGTTATATTATTAAGGATATAAATATTATTTTATAATGTTATATCATAAATAAAAAAGCAGAAGCAGGTAGAAACATCAAATTTTTGCTTCTAACTTCTGAGCAAAAGTAACAGAAGCTAAAGCAGAATCTAGCCTTCCCAAACACTCAAAGTGATTCTGTGTAGTCAGAATCTAAAAAGCAGGTAGCAGAAGCTCTCCCAAACACTCCCTTAGAGTGGTCCATCGTCGATTCTTGCATAGTCGATTCTCAAGTTCAATTCGAACTCGATGGCTGGTCGGTTTCTAATTCCATCGGTCCAACCAACTAGTCTGGTATAATTTTCTGAATAATAATGTAAATTATTAATAATAATATATTATGCTTTTTTATTTTATTGGCATGAAATCTTAAAATTCTACGTAAATTCTAATATTCTATGATTAATGAGATTTTTTCGACGTCGGTAAATCCTAATATTCTAGCATATGCATAGGATATTATCAGCGTAAGATAAGGCGCGAGCGGCGTAGGAGTTGGGTCACAGCATCTGCGTGCAAGTAGAAAACCTACTTCTTGCCGTACAAAACGACCCCAAGACAGAGCGGAGAGCAACTCAGCACGTCGTCACGTTTGCGCACCGTATCGATCTCGACTCCGAGATTTTGAACCGAGGAAGACGCAAAGTCCTGCACTTCCTTGGATCACTCAACGCCCGCCCCCCATCACCGCCACCCTTTTCCATTATCTACTCCACCTCTTCTCCTGCATTGCTTCGGTTCTAGGGTTCCTCGGTTGCGTTCTGCGATCTATTGACGGTCGCTGCGAGTTGCTCCTGATCCGTTCAGAGGAAGCTAGGGCTTTCGTTCTCGGAGGGGAGTTCGATATGGGGAGCTCGGAGGAGAGAGTGGTGGCGGTGATTATGGTCGGCGGACCCACTAAAGGTATGATTTTGAGATCCCTCCAAACTCTCTTATGTTGGATTCAATTTTCGGTGAATTGTGGGGATCTTGACTCAAAAGACGAATTTTTTTTCTGCAGGAACTCGCTTCCGACCTCTTTCCTTGAACATTCCGAAGCCGTTGTTTCCGTTGGCTGGCCAGTCAATGGTCCATCACCCGATATTAGCTTGCAAAAGAGTAAGTTTCTCAGGGATTCACTTTTCGATACTCATAACCTCGTATGGCCTAAAGGACTTATTTTACTATTGTTGGTTCTGCCTTAGATCCCTAATTTGGTGCAAGTGTATCTGATTGGATTTTATGAGGAGAGAGAGTTTGCGCTTTTCGTGTCAGCCATCTCCTATGAGCTCAGAGTCCCTGTTCGGTACTTGTTTCTCACTAGTACACGAATTTTCAGAATGAACGCCTTCTTGTCTATTTCTTTGCTCATTTATTTGCCTGTTGTTTTTTTAGGTATCTGAAGGAAGAAAAGCCTCATGGTTCGGCAGGAGGGCTTTACAGTTTCAGAGATCATATCATGGAAGATGATCCAGTTTGGCATCTCTCTTTCGCTTGTCTATTCATTTAGAAGTCTAATCTTACCTATATAGAGAGGATTGGAAAAGTCATTGTTCCTTTTGATACTTATGGTGTCTTAGTAACATAAAATTTAGTTAGTTTTGTTTGGTTGCTTATCTTCTAAACTTGTGTCTTGTGTTGGCAGTCGCATATAGTTCTTCTGAATTGCGATGTTTGCTCTAGCTTCCCTTTGCCAGATATGCTGGGTAATCCTCTGATATTATTCTTTCGTCTAATCCTATCTGAAACTGACAGATTTTTGGTATTCGTAAGCTCAATATCCAGTATGAAATGGCTGTTCAATGTCAATTTAGATTTGCAAATGCATGTGCCACAATCACACATTGTATTGGTCATTTTATGTTTTGAGGCTGAAATCCTCCCTTTTATTCATCATAATTCTCTTACTATTTTGAAAGTAAAGGGCTCATGAGAAGACAAATTTAGAACTGTCTTCCCATATGGAAGACTACTAAGTCACTAAGAATAGTTTGTGAAGCATGAAGTAATTTGCGATTCTCTGTAGTTAACTTGCAGAATAGGTTGATAGGAAAAAAAATGTCACTTTGTTGGATCTGTGCTATAAAAGATTGGGGGACCTAAGGAAATTCAAATAGTAGACCTCTTTCTTTTTTGTTTGTTTATTCATTAGACATATGGAAGGTATAAGATCTCCAGACTGGGAAGGAAAGAATTGCAAGATCCTTTGTTGGCTCATTATTCTGGTTGCAGTTCAAATAAGTTGGATTTAGTGGACCTTTGAAACCATGGGTTGGATACAATTCTGCTAGATACCACTTAAGCTGTCTTCGCATCAAATTAATTTCATTCCATGAAACATTATGAAACTCCGCCTGTGACGACCTAGTCATGGCCGGTCCCAAGCCCGGATAAAGGAGGAGGGTTGCGTTAGGTTGCCAGCCAGCGTAAAAAACTATGGCAAATACTCAATGAATGGATCCATTAAAGTATTATGCTAATGCTAGGATGTTCCCCGGAAGGAACGCGTTGCAGGGTCCGACTGTAACGTCTCGGCAAGGACCGCTACATCTCCAGAACCCGGGTGTAGTGCTAAATATGCAAGGGTTCGCGTTGCAGGGTCCGACTGTAACGTCTCGGCAAGGACCGCTACATCTCCATGAGAACTTGGGTGTAGTGTTAAATAGGCAAGAGTTCTCACACCATAGGTGGACTAAGAATAAACATTATAAGAAAAGTAATAGTCTCAGATTTGGAACATGGAATATAGGAACTCTCACTGGTAAAACAATGGAGGTAGTAGATACAATGATTAGGAGAAAAATTAGCATTTTGTGTGTGCAAGAGACAAAATGGGTAGGTGAGAAGGCAAAAATGATAGAGAACTCGGGTTTTAAGTTATGGTATACAGGAAAGAGTAAAACAAGAAATGGAGTGGGTATTTTTGTAGATAGTTCTTTAAAAGATGAAGTTGTTGGTGTAGTTAGAAAGGGGGATAGAATTATAGCTCTCAAGATAGTAGTGGCGAAAGAAGTTGTGAACGTAATTAGCATATATGCACCTCAAGTAGGATTAGATGAAGAAACTAAATCAAGATTTTGGAGCGATTTAGATGAGGTATTACAAAACATTCCGCCAAATGAAATGATTTTAATAGGAGGCGATCTAAATGGACATGTCGGAGCGAAAAATGAAGAATATGAGAGGGTACATGGGGGTTATGGGTTTGGAACAAGAAATGAAGAAGGAAAAACTATATTGGATTTTGCGATAGCATATGACCTTATACTAGCTAATACATTTTTTAAGAAAAAAGAAGAACACTTGATCACATTCAAAAGTGGGAATAATAAATCACAAATTGATTATTTTATGGTTAGGAAGAGAGATAGGAAGATTTGTAAAGATTGTAAGGTTATCCCTGGAGAAAGCTTAACTACCCAACATAGATTAGTAGTGTTAGATATACGCCTTAGTTATAATATTAATAGAGGAAAAATATACACGACTCCTAGAATTAAGTGGTGGAAGTTAAAGGATGGGAAGCAAAACATATTGAAGGAGAAGGTAGGAATACAAGCATTAGATGAAATATATAGCGACTCTAATACGACATGGGATAAGATGGTATCAAAGTTGAAAATAGTAGCTAAGGATGTACTCGGTGAGTCAAAGGGGCATGCACCACCAAGGAAGGAATCTTGGTGGTGGAATGAGAAAGTACAAGAGAAAGTGAAAGAAAAACGAATAGCTTATAAGGAATTATATATTTGTAAGAACGAGGAAAACTTAAAAAAATATACAATAGCCAAGAAAGAGGCTAAGAAAGCAGTGAATGAAGTAAAAAATAAAACTTTTGAACGATTATATCAAAATTTAGATACAAAAGAAGGGGAAAGAGACATTTATAAAATAGCTAAAGCAAGAGAAAGGAAAACAAGAGACCTTAGTCAAATAAGATGTATTAAAGATGAATGCGATAGAGTACTAGTAAATGATAGCGAAATAAAAGAGCGGTGGAAGATTTACTTTCATCAACTTTTTAATGAAAGTTTAGGGGACCAACTTGACTTAGGCAATTTAAGTATTTCAAATGAGTATAGAAATTTTAATTTTCATCGGAGAATTCAAACTTCAGAAGTAGAACAAGCTTTGAAAGGGATGCAAAATGGAAAGGCCGTGGGACCGGATGATATCCCAATCGAGGTATGGAAATGTTTAGGGAAAAAAGGTATTGAATGGCTTACAAAATTATTTAATTTAATATTGAAAACAAAAAAAATGCCTAATCAATGGAGGGCAAGTAGTCTGGTTCCCTTATATAAGAACAAAGGAGACATACAAAATTGTGCAAACTATAGGGGTATTAAATTAATGAGTCATACCATGAAACTTTGGGAAAGAGTAATAGAAAAAAGATTGAGGAAGGAGACCACGGTAACCGAAAATCAATTTGGGTTCATGCCTGGAAGGTCGACAATAGAAGCTATACATCTTCTTAGGCAATTAATTGAAAAATATCGGGAGCAAAAGAAAGATCTACACATGGTATTTATTGATTTAGAAAAAGCTTATGATAGGGTACCAAGAGAAATTATATGGAGAATTCTAGAAAAGAGAGGCGTTAGCGTAACATATATTGACCTAATTAAAGATATGTATGAAAATGTAACGACTAGAGTGAAGACTTCAGGTGGATTGACTGAAGCATTTCCAATAAGGATAGGGTTACATCAAGGATCAGCTTTAAGTCCCTATCTTTTTACACTAATCATGGATGAACTCACTAGGCACATTCAAGATACAGTGCCATGGTGCATGTTGTTTGCAGATGATATTGTTTTGATAGATGAGACACGTGAAGGAGTAAATGCTAAACTAGAATCTTGGCGGGAAACTCTAGAAATGAAAGGTTTTAGGCTTAGTAGAGTAAAGACTGAATATATGGAATTTAAGTTTAGCAATGCTAGACGTAGTGAAACAATTGTTAAGATAGGAGATGATGAGTTGTCTAAAATCGAGAACTTTAAGTATTTAGGATCGTTCTTGCAAAGTGATGGAGGAATTGAGAGAGATGTCTTACATAGAATACAAGCAGGATGGTTGAAATGGAGATTAGCATCGGGTGTCTTATGTGATCGTAAAGTACCTCTAAAACTTAAAGGGAAGTTCTACAAAACGGCAGTTAGACCTGCTATGTTATATGGTGCTGAATGTTGGGCTATGACTCGGGCACATGAGCAAAAGATGAAAGTTGCAGAGATGAGGATGTTAAGGTGGATGTGTGGACATACGAGGATGGATAGAATAAGGAATGAGAGTATTAGAGAGAAAGTCGGAGTTGCATCTATTGAAGAAAAACTTCGGGAGACACGTTTGAGATGGTACGGACATGTACTTAGAAGACCAATAAATGCCCCTGTTAGACGATGTGAAACTATGATAAATACGCACATTAAAAGAGGGAGAGGAAGACCAAAAAAGACTTGGTTGGCAACAATAAAACAAGATAAATTTTATTTAAATCTAGATGATGATATAGTAGGGGATAGAACTCAATGGCGTAAAAGGATCCATATAGCCGACCCCACCTAGTGGGATAAGGCTTTGTTGTTGTTGTTGTTGTTGTTGTTGAAACATTATGAATTTAACAATCACATGTCTCTTTTGGATATTAATTGGATGCTTAATTCTCTTGTATTGTGTCATGTTGTTTTCTCTTTGTTAATGCAGAAGCTCATAAAAGATACGGTGGGATGGGAACAGTATTAGTAATTAAGGTCAGAACTATGCTAACTATTAACTTATTTGGGCTTCTATTGTTTTCAATAATCAGAATTTCAAGTTTTTTTTTTCATGTGACTATTTTTAGGTATCTGCTGAATCAGCCAATCAGTTTGGTGAGTTGGTTGCAGATCCTGTGACAAATGAACTCCTACACTATACTGAAAAACCAGAAACTTTTGTGCGTATCCTCTTTCTTCTTTCTCATTGCTCAAAATATTTGATTGATACAAATCCCATTTTAGTGCAATCAAAACTTAGTTTTATACTTTTACCTGTAATTTTGAACTAGTCAGGGATGATGGCAATGATAAACCTCTATATTGTAGGTGAGCGACCTCATCAACTGTGGTGTCTACATATTTACACCCAATATCTTTACTGCGATCCAAGGTGTATTTACAGAAAGAAGAGATAGAGGTTAATATTTGCTTTCATCTTTTGTATCTTGCAGATGATTGATTCATGGTGTTTATATCTATCTTTTGCATAATCATCAAAGTAAACCTTTTGCTAATACTTGTACCATCTTAATCTTAATAATTGTGGTATCTTGAAGATGCATGCACTTTTTTTATAGACTTTATGCAGCATACCGTTGTCCTTGCCACCGGTATGTATCATAAGATTGTTTGCGATCATTTGCTCTCATTTTTTCTATGATGATCTTTCTTGAGTTCTAAAGTTCTGTATCTATTGAATGTGCAAGTGTGGATGAGCTTTTAGAGCCAAGACTTATGGTTGGTGTTCTTTTGCCTGCTAGATTTTAAATTAAGTTGCCCAATGTATTCCTCTTGCCATTGTTATATGTTTTCTGACAGTTTTAGCTGTACATTAAAGAACAAGATTTTGGGATGACAATTAGTTAGAGAAACCTATGAACGTAGAAAACAATGGTTAGGAAATAAAAGGGTAAACACTAGAGAGACATCTTAGAATGATTCAGCATGATGAGCTCAACTTTTCAGTGTTCTACATCAAGGTGAATTTATGTTGCCAAAGTTTTACATTCTGCTAATTGTTTGCTCAATCATTCTGTTCTTGTAATCAGAACTTCATAAGATTTTTTTAAATGGCCCCTGCTGAATGATATAAATTTGGACTTATAGGAAGGGTTTGCTTGGTAAACATAAAATCATTACCATAGAGCTTTTTGATTCTTTGATACCTTCTAATGTATTTTCCATCTTCGAACTCTTTAAGTGATTAGATGACCCCCCGTATTTCCGTATAATATTTAACACTTGTTTAGTACTAATTATGCATTTTGGATAACTTCTTTATACGATAAGGCTGTGTTGTTTCCAGCTAACTTGCGGCGTATGAACAGCTTTGAAGCTCTCCAATCAGCAACAAAGTATGAACTGTTCCATTTTCACTTATTATTGTCCTTTTACAATCGATACACCTATCATTTAGTTTGACGTGAACTTGAATTCTAATTTATTAGTTGAGATAGTTCACTTATTTAAATTGAAAATTGTAATTATGGTTTATTAAATGTCTGAGAGAAAAGTATAGGGTGATTTCCCCCATTTGAGATTTATATTATTTCCTGAAGTGCAAAAATTGATGGTTAAGATATGGAATTAAATAATGAAAACTCAGCTTATCTTCACACATTAGTCCAACTTCTTTTTTTTTCCGGGTAACTTTCTCTGATATTTTGTATGGCAAACAGTCTTAAGATTTTCATATTTAGGCGGTAGGTATTCATTTTGTTCTTATTGTTGTGATGTGAAATTATATATGCAACGTGGGCCATTAGGGAATTTCCATTTTCATGAGATGTATGTTGGTTTCTTCTACATATATTTATATTGGGAAATTTAAGAGATCAAACTCACCTGATACTCAAAAATATGGCAAATGAAATTAAAACAAAGGACCATGCAATTCTAGAGATACAGCAGATATTGCCATTTTTGCATTGATATAAATACTTGGACGATTATTTGCTTGTGATATTGCCAGTTCAACATGATTTTCATCAACAAGAGCCATGACCATGGGAAGAGTGAAATTGTAGAGAAACCACAAGGCATCTGGTTAGAGATCAGTGTGATTAATTGTAGGTGCTCCAACTTGCCAACATCCCTTATTGCTTGAGACACAACATTCACTAAGGCACTTAGTTTTAGAAATAAAGGAGAAGATATATGAAACAAAATATACTGCTATTCAAAATACTGAACATGGTCTGTCACCTCATATCAACATGTTTGAATTCTTGATAATGACAAGCTACACTATAAAGATGAACATGACACAGTTTTCAATCTTTTTATATGGTTATGAACATTTAGGACTGCACAAACAATATGCATCTAGGTATTCAGTTTCTTGATAAATTGCTTCATCAGCACTTCTTGGCTTTCCAGAAGGGTAATTTCCCTGATATGTTTGTTTTGAGCAGAGCACTCCCTGTAGACTATGTTAGGCTGGATCAGGATATACTGTCTCCACTTGCTGGGAAGAAGGAACTGTATACTTACGAGACACTTGACTTTTGGGAACAAATTAAGACGCCAGGGTGAGTAGCTGTCAATATAAAAAGCTCTTTTCCTTCTTGTTCAGAATTGCCTTATACTAACTTCTTGTAGCCTTCATATGATTCATTAGGATATCTTTGAAATGCTCGGCTTTGTACCTGGCACAATATCGCTATACTTCTCCAAATCTTCTAGCTTCGGGAGATGGCACTAAAAGTGCTTCTATTGTTGGTGATGTTTATATACATCCATCAGCAAAAGTACATCCAAGTGCAAAGGTAGCCTATATATTAATAGGATTCTTTAAGAACTCTTTATGCTTGTAAAATGGTGGTCTTATTAAATGGTTGCAAAAAAAAAAAAAAAGACTAGCTTTCCCAAAGTAAGCTTGTTTTGCCACATGCACAGATTTATTTTGGTGTGACTCCTTAGTTATTTGAAATTGCTTCTTTTTTTTTCATTCGTGGGTCTACATTTGTACTAGTATGAATCAAAGTGAGCTGACTGCACGCAAGATGAGTTCTGATTTTTCTTTATTTTAAAAAAAAATGAAGAAAGAACAAAAGCTAAACAAAAGTAGGAAGTGCTATTTTGTCTCAATATTTGTTATGCTGGAATTGAGATTTGTAGACAATTTCCCTTATTTATGTGGTTGCACTTACTGGAACAGATTGGTCCTAATGTCTCTATATCTGCAAATGCTCGTATTGGAGCTGGTGTGAGACTAATCAGTTGCATCATACTGGATGATGTTGAAATTAAGGTCTGTAGTAATTCATTTTGGAAGCTAAAAGAAAATTAATATCCAAACAATTAATGTTGTTTGCTACTTGACAGGAAAATGCTGTTGTTATACATGCCATTGTCGGTTGGAAATGTTCTATAGGGAAATGGTCCCGAGTACAGGCAAGTGCCTATCTTCTGTACCTCTGCCATTTCCTTTTCATTTAAACAAGCTGAAACTGCATGTCAGCAATCAGGTCACCCTTCGACCCATTGGCTGTCTGAGTGAATTATTCATTACACGATGTAACTTCATGTAATGACAGTCCATTTAGAAGACTAGCTACAATTATGCGGTATCCCGACTGGAAAACTGCTATACTTAATATTTCTAATGTCAACTTAAGAAAATATGGAGAGATTCTTTACTGTAGATTAAAGAGAGATGAGTAGTATCTGGTCTGCTTTAGGCCATGTCTCTGCTGCTTGAGCTGGACCAACTGGTGTTATATTTGGTTCATATCAGACTTGCTTATTGTGTTAGCTTCCTGTTTGTTATTGCAGGCTGAGGGAGACTACAATGCCAAACTTGGTATCACCATCCTCGGTAACTCCTCTAGTTCAAGTTACTAATCGTGCTACTCTTAAACATCCTACTTACCTGTTCTTCTATTCTCTCGTCAATTCAGGAGAGGCTGTTGCCGTTGAAGATGAAGTTGTGGTGGTTAATTGTATAGTTCTGCCAAACAAGACGCTTAACGTCAGCGTCCAAGAAGAAATCATCCTATGATAGCTTATTTATATTCAAGCTGCTTCTGCATGCTTCATTTCTTATTCTCACGCTAAATTTTATCAAACGTTATTCTTTATAAGATCTGTTGTCAACTAGTTGTTTAGCGAGAGACAGACAAACTGAATCAGGATATACTTCGTATTAGCGTGGTACAAGAGAAATGATGTTTCCTACCAAGATAAATCTTCTTTCGCACACAGTAGCTTGTTTTCATTTAGTTTCACCAAGTTTTGAATCTAATAAATTAGCAAGCTTCTCATCTTGGCCATTTTGGTTGTGTGCTCTACAAAGTGTTAGCTGCCCCTGGGGCTATGGTGCAGCGATAAGGTTGCTAGTAGTTAACTCAGGTATTCTCGGTTCGGTCCTCAGCTATGGTGTATTTTATAGAAATTTTTTTTTTCAAATGGGATGCGAACCCTGGGACGTTGGATTTCTAGACTGTCCTCGTGAGCGCTTTTCGATTTATCTTGATGATCGGTGGGGAATTTTTATGGAGCCGGGTAGGTCACTCAGGTTCAATTTGTCTATTGTCTGATTTATCATTTTTCTCTCTACAAAGTGTTAGCTCACTTAACATGTAATGTGCTAAACAAGATGGCCAATAATCACAAGACATCAGAGCAACATTTAGATTTGAGTTTAATTATGTCTGCCTAATGTCTCAACCTTAAAAACTAACGCAAGAGAACTTGTTGAATCTCATGACATAGAAACATGGACCCAATCCAGCATGGCTATGGCTCATGTCATGTGATTGAACATTCTATTTTGTACTAATCAGACAGCTGATAGGCCCTAAGGAGAATCTAGTTAGGTTTAACCAGGAAATAAAGCTGAGTTTGGAGGCACATGAGTTGTTTAGGATGACAAAACATGCACGAATTATTTAAACTCAAATATCCAAACAGATGAAATTCAAACTCATTTTGATCAGTACTAGAAGGAATTCTACGGCCGCTTAAAGATTCAAATCCAATCGATTGCTAAACCCTAAAATATCTAGGTATGTATACGCAATATAAGCACGAGATCGAGCACTCGATTTGTCTATCTTTTTCATGTTGCGGAACAGCATGAGCCATCTCGATCGCCGCCACGCCAACCGCCCGAATGGAGCCAACAATGGTGGGGTGTGCCTCGTCAAGCATCGGTGCCACACCCCACCATTGTTGTCCGTGCATAACCATAAACTGAGTACCTCAACTCCATGCATAACTAGCTGTACTGGTTCTGAGCACGCACCATGGCACTTTCAATCAAATATTGTCTCTATTGGGAAATAACGTTGTGAATATATAACTCCATCAAAAATAAAAAAATATTTTAATGTTGGATGGAATAAATATTCTTTTTATAATACATGTATCAAAAAGGGACATTTTTGTCGATTTCAATCAAAAAGAATCTCTTTTTTGTTTATTTATTTTTGTTTTTATTTTTTTGCCAAAACCAAAAGAAGCATATATCAAAATCTAAGCAAAATATATTTTTGTTTATATATGAGATATCAAAATTTAAGTGGGATGCTGAAGCATGCTGATATATGCGTCTGACAAAATTCCATGCTTCAATTGCGACGTACATAGTGGCCGGATACATGCATTCAAAGGGAAAGCCTCAGAATAGTACCATTCATGTGACGGTGCATGTGACCTCCTTTGTCACATGCATGTGTATATGGCCTCCAGCTATTTTTTAGAAAAAAACAAAGACATTCTTTTTTTATTTTAATTTTAGTTAAACATACGTTTTTTTATTTATTATTAAAAAAATGTTCCCATCTTTCGTTTTGCATTTTTTATAATATTATAATAATTATAATACTATATTTGGTATATAATTATAACAATTATGATTTTATAGTCTATAGCTTCTAAAATATAATATGGACTACTATTAATTATATATAAATTATCTAAATTATCTATATTATGGTTGTTATGATTTACAAATGATATAACAGGATGTTGATAATATCGACAAGTATCGATTATCATAGTTATGAATTATAAGCAGTACAATAAAATTTATTTGTTTCATCATAGTTGAAATATCTATATTTTAACTAATAATATCAAAAAATAAAACAAAAAATAGTAATGTTCATAATTTCTACTTGGCCAAATAAAACAGACGTGTGTGCCTTAATAAAGCAGCTCCACGAAAAGGATGTTGCGGAAGAGTCGCTCTCAGATATATATATTAGGTAACAGATATATTTGGGATATCCGATCCCGTCTCACAAAAATTCTCATCACTATATTTTATTTGAAAAAAAATTCTATAAAATATATTAGAGATCGAATTGTAAATATCTGAGTGATGATTAATCATCTTACAGCTTCATTATAGCTCCGGAGCACATTGCTTTGGCTACTCTCTCTCTCGATCTAATCCTAAATAAACAATGGTGTTCCCATGGAGATCCAGAGTGATTAGTATATGAGGGTGTTGTCTAAGAGGTCTTGGGTTCGAGTCGCGCGAGGCGCACTGGATTAAAACTCTAGGCGTTTGGTGTATCAATTCTCGGCCCAACTGTGCACTAATTACTCCGGGGACCATGATTTACTTCCCTCGTGATGGCCTTTGGACGGATGCGATGGGGGCGTTGGGGGCGAACGATTTCGCCTTTTGTCTAAATAAACAATGGCAACTTGGGAGAAAATATATTACTACACGAGAATTAATTAAATTTTATAAAAATTATTATTATCATCATCAAGCACTCTATAAATAAGAAAATAATGTTTCAACAATTAATCAAGCTGATTATTTCTTTGGAATAACTAAATTGATCTTTAATTTATTATGCACAAATTAGATGGGCGGCTTATTTGACTGTAACTTGAAGCTCCGGGACGTCTGCCGGCGAGAGAAAGCTAATTCCGACCATCAAAGAGGACCTCGACCGCCGGCAACTGCTTTACAGCCTTCAAATGCCCGTGATGAACCGGTAATTTATGTCCTCTTCGTCTACTTCAAGAATCGATGAATTGTTCCGTAAAAATTTGCGAGCTTAACTTTTGGAATCGAACAGTTACGTGCCGGGGCTGGACCAAGGGAAGGGGCTCTATTTCCTTTTCGTAAAATCGGAGACGAAGACTCCCGGCGAGTTGACGGCTCGGCCCGTTCTCACGAGTTACTACAAGAGCGATTACTTCAAGAACCGGCCCTACGACCCCTACAATGTGTACACCAGCCCCACCGCCGCCATCCTCTACACCGACGCCTTTCAGAGCATGTACGCTCAGATGCTCTGCGGCCTGCTTCAGCGCCTCGACGTTCTGCGCGTCGGGGCCGTCTTCGCCTCCGGACTCCTCCGGGCCATCCGCTTCCTCCAGCTCTACTGGCAGGACCTCTGCACCGACATCGCCGCCGGATCCCTCACCGCCAAAGTTACCGATCCGTCCGTCCGCGCCGCCGTGGCCGAGATCTTCAGCCAACCCGACCCGGAGCTAGCGCGGTTCATAGCCGCCGAGTGCAGCAAGGGCGGCTGGGCCGGCATCGTCACCCGCATCTGGCCCAACACCAAGTACATCGACGTCATCGTGACGGGCGCCATGGCGCAGTACATCCCCACCCTGGAGTACTTCGGCGGCCGCCTCCCCATGGCTTGCACCATGTACGCCTCCTCGGAGTGCTACTTCGGACTCAACCTCCGTCCTATTTGTGAACCTTCGGAGGTCTCCTACACCATCATGCCCAACATGGGCTACTTCGAGTTCCTCCCACACGGCGACGGCGACGGCGACGGCGACGGCGACGGTGACGGCGACATCCAGGACCAGTCCCAGTCCCAGCGGCTGGTGGATCTGGCCGACGTGGAGGTGGGCAAGGAATACGAGCTGGTGATCACCACCCACGCCGGTCTGAACCGCTACCGTGTCGGCGACATCCTGAGGGTGACCGGGTTCTATAACGCGGCGCCGCAATTCCGATTCGTCCGCCGCAAGAACGTGCTCCTCAGCGTCGAGTCCGACAAGACCAACGAGGCGGAGCTACAGCGGGCGGTGGATAGCGCGTCGGCCCTGCTGAGGCCCTACGACGCCGCCGTGAGGGAGTACACCAGCCACGCCTGCACCAAGTCCATCCCCGGCCGCTACGTCATCTACTGGGAGCTGCTCGCCAAGGGGGCCTCCGACGGCGACGAAGCGCTGGAGGCCCTGAAGCAAGACGGAGTGATGGAACGGTGCTGCCTGGAGATGGAGGAGACATTGAACGCGGTGTACCGGCAGAGCCGGGTGGCGGATGGGTCGATCGGGCCGCTGGAGATCCGCGCAGTGCGCGGCGGCACGTTTGATGAGCTCATGACCTACGCCATCTCGAAGGGGGCATCAATCAACCAATACAAAATGCCGCGCTGCGTCACCTTCCCGCCGATACTGGAGTTCCTGGACTCCCGCGTCGTCTCCACCCATTTCAGCCCCGCACCGCCCACGTGGACGCCGCACCGCCGCCCGGCAAACTGAAACACCGCTCGTCCCGATCGAGAAGGGGAATATGAAACACCGAAAAGAGCAATGATAGAGAACGTGAAATTTTAGCGTGAAACTCAATGTGAATGACGTGACATTTTTTATATACACGTTCGATTGTCGTTCGGACAGTGGCGGCAGCCTCCGGCCGTCGTCCCGAACAAAACTATAACCTGGGGGGGGCGGGTGAACCCGTCGAAGATCGGTGCAATTGGATTTCATGTTAAATTCACGTTGAATTTTTCATGTTCCCAATCATTAGTCCACTGAAAATAAGTGGTTGACCTGTGTTTCCTCATTTTTACTTTTATGGTTTTCGTGAAATAAGGATTGCATTAATGGCCATGAACGATGCTCTATAATTTTAAATGATATAATGGATAAAAGAATATATATATATATATATATATATATATATATATATATATATATATATATATATATATATATATATATATATATATATAATAAATTTTTGACATCGTTATTTTTTTTAATAAATACTAGACGACAACATCTATATCCTTGTAATATATCTCAACCATTGTTGTTCACGTGGCATCAAATCTATGTTCGAGCAATCGTTTATTCTTCCATAATGTACGCACTAGTCACTGAGGACAGGAGTTTGATGTCAAACAGGATATTAATTATGCTGCGACCTTAATATGAAAAGTGATTTGAGGGGAAAACAAGGAAAGATAACCGTGTTTTATAAGTTTACGGTGATTATTTTGTTCATTCTTTAGGGGTTCCAGGTTAATCTACCTTCGTGAAATTTATAATTGAAGACTCAGGAGCTGAGAACTCTGTCATGGGTCCCACAGATTCCCCCGTTACTTCGTTTGGAGCTTCCTGATCTTTAAGATGATCTAAATTAATTTTTCTTCTTAATTCTCATACTTAGTGTACTATTAGAGAATGATTTCTATGATGGCTCCAAGATCTTCTCAAACACCACCAACTGTTCCTTCGGCGCATTGTGCAAACATGGCGACTTGTTGAAGAGCAGCACCATGTGGCTCCTGGCCATACCACCGGAGTTGTGCACTTGCAACTGCACATAGAAAGTCATCTTTGTGCAACACTAATTAATGGCTGTGGCAAGACTGATGAACTTGTAATTTCCTGAATAGCATGGGTACACTTCTCCCCATAGTGAGGGAGAGTTGATCCGGACGTATGATTTTCAGAAGGACCGAGAGCTCGATCGGGTTCGATTGCCGATCTGAACCGGTAGTGGATAGGCCATGACAAAGGTCACCCCAAGGTCATGACCCTCGGGGTCGGTCATCCGAGGTCGGGACCCTCGGGGTCGGTCATCCGAGGTCGGATACTCGGAGGTCGGTCACCCAAAGTCAGGACACCCGAGATCGGGCATTCGGGGGCGGCCACCCAAGGTCGGACACCTGAGGCCGAGGCACTCGGGGTCGGTCACCCGAGGTCGGCCCCCCAAAGCCCGTTGTCCAAAGTCAGGTATTCGTGATCACACGAGAACGGTCGAACCCTTATGAGCCTTTCTTATTAAATATTTAGAAGACAATCCCCCCGGCCTAATCATTTCCTGGCAGAACCGCCTAAAGTTAAGGAGGGACAGAAAAGATATATTAGGCAGCGTGTCAGGCGGCTATAGCAGTGTCATAGCATTAATGCGGTTGTCACTATCACCATCTGTCAGCTGACCCTCTCTTAATGAGATTTGATAGCTCTGACACAACAGATAGTCATCTCTCCCCTATATAAACCCCCCATATGGCTTTGGGGAGGGGATTGCTGCCATTTGCAACCATACCACTACATTAAGAGCTCTGTTTCGGTCCGACCTCCCAAGCTACAGCAGACCGGGTCGGCTTGGTTAGACTGAGTCATCCGAGGTAGAACCGATCTTCGCTTGTCGACAGGATCAAATTTGGCACCGTCTGTGGGAATCTTCGCCTGATCGAAACCCGAGGATGAGTGACTCCAATCGGGTGACCGTTACTCTCTCACCAGAGGACTTGGAGCTGCTGATAGAAGCCAGAGCCCGGAAATTAGCGGAGGCCCAGCAGGCAGCCGTTCGACCTACCCCACCGGGCCCGGCCGAGCACACTGCTCATGTAGGCACTGAGGGAGGGGTTCGACAGGAGGGCAATCCTCACTTCCAACGGGCGCTGTTTGACCCGGCTGAGGGAGCAGGACAATCAAACCCTCATGAAGCTACATCTAGCCATACCAGAGCTAGCAAAGGGAAGGCTCCCGTTGCGCCGTTCCCGACTAAGCGCACAGGATTCCCCTTCTCCAGCCAAGTCTTGAATGAGCCACTGCCCAAGCACTTCAGACCCCCGTCCGTTGCTGAATACGGAGGGGCTACTGATCCTGAAGAACATCTAAAGAAGTTTGAGAATGCTTCGATGCTGCATCAGTACCCGGATGGTATTAGGTGCCGAGCCTTCCTGACCACTTTAGCAGGACCAGCCCAGCGATGGTTTGACAGGCTCCCGGAAGGATCAATAAAAGACTTCGCTGATTTCAAGAGACTGTTTCTACAACACTTCGCGAGTAGTAAACGGCATCACAAAACTAGTTTAAACTTGTTCACCATGAAGCAGGGCTCTAAGGAGTCCCTAAAAGCCTACATCAGAAGATTTAATCAGGTGGCCTTGGACGTACCTACTGCTACGTCTGAGGTATTGGTCAGCGCCTTTGCTCAAGGTCTGCAAGAAGGCGAGTTCTTCAGGTCCTTGATCCGAAAGCCCCCGAAGGACTTTGAAAGTCTGCTGGGCAAAGCCAGTAAATACGTGGATGTGGAAGAAGCGCAAGCCGCCAGGCAGCCTGAGACCCGACTTGTACCTGAGAATCCTCAGCACCATCAGAGGAGTGTACCCCCCGGAGGACCGCTCAGAAGCCCCAGAGCGGGAGGACACCGACAAGGAGCCGAATGAGGAATAGTTCAGCAAATGGCTCAGGGTTGCTTTCCTACTAGGTGGCGGCCCTACTGCTCCTTTCATGATAGCCACACGCATGACCTTCAGGACTGCTGGCAGGCCGGCAGAGGTCGAGGCCATACCAGCCGAGGGAGTCCAAGAGGAGCTCACCAAGGAGGTGGTCGAGGTCGGGGAAGAACATCGTCTGGCCAAACCGAGTCCCTAGCCCGGCCAACCGCCTCCGCAGCAAGACAACTGTTCCCGACCCCTAGCTCCCCCGGGCGGGCAAACGCCAACGAGGAGCAGGCTAACCAGCAAAACTCTGTGCACGGCTCCATAACGTCATCTCAGGCGGGCCCACCTATGGAGATTCCAATAGAGCTCGGAAGTCACAGGCCCGACGCCTGGACATTTATCAAGTGGGCTGCAGTTCTGCCCAAGCTCAGGGGCCGCAGATTAACTTCGGTCCCACAGACCTACAAGGAATAGAAGTACCGTATGATGATGCCCTGGTCATCACAGCGGTCATAGCCAACTATCAAATCCATCGTACCATAGTGGATTCAGGCAGTTCAGTGAATATCTTATATTTGAAGGCATTTGAGCAACTGCAGATTGAAATGACTGAGCTGCAGCCCGTGGCCACACCCTTATTTGGATTCACAGGGAATGAGGTCCAACCGCTGGGGCAGATCAAGCTGGCCATATCACTCGGCGAGGAACCTTTAAGAAGGACCAGGTGGTCTACCTTCCTGATAGTAGACGCCCCTTCAGCCTATAATGTCATTCTGGGCCGACCGGCCCTAAATGAATTCCGGGCGGTGATGTCCACTTTCTATCTGAAGGTTAAATTCCCGGTAGGAGATCAGGTCGGTGAAGCCAGAGGAGATCAGAAGGTCGCCCGCCGGTGCTACGTAAATGATGTCCGAGTAGAAGTAAGCAAGGCCTTCCGAGCTGCGCCGGCCAACTGTAACATGGTACAGACCTCTCCGCCTTCTCCCTGGGCCGAGATGATAGAGGAAAAGGAAAAGGTCCAGCTCTTGCCGGACTGAGAGGAGACCAAGGTGAGAATAGCTCCACGGCTACCGCCCGACCTGCCTATCAAGGGTACCACCAAGTCTCGTTATGCCCGGATGACCAAGAGAAGGTCAGCTTTGTCACAGCGGAGGGTACTTATTGCTACACTGTTATGCCCTTCGGACTCAAAAATGCTGGGGCAACTTATCAAAGGCTGATGAATAAAGTTTTTAAGGAGCAGCTCGGGAGAAACGTGGAAGTATACGTAGATGACATTGTCATCAAATCCTCCCAAGCTGCCGACCTCATAGCCGATGTCCGTGAAACCTGCTGCACCCTTCGAAGGTATGGTCTCAAACTCAATCCTGCAAAATGTATGTTCGGAGCTAAAAGTGGAAAATTCCTGGGCTACATCTTGACCGAACGAGGAATAGAGGCCAATCCGGGTAAAGTGAAGGCGCTACTAGACATGCCGCCGCCAAAGAACTTAAGAGAAGTTCAACGCTTGACGGGGAGGATCACGGCCTTATCCCGATTCATCTCCCGGTCGGCCGACAAAAGTCTGCCGTTCTTCAAGATCCTGCGCAAGGCCTTCATGTTCCAGTGGGATGCCGAGTGTGACCGAGCTTTCGAAGAATTGAAGATTTACCTAGTCAGCCTGCCGGTGTTAGCCAAGCCTGAGGAAGGAGAGCCACTGTATGTTTACTTATCTGCTACTGAGGGAGCTGCGAGTGCTGTACTTGTAACCAAGAAAGAGACCGAGCAGCAACCAGTCTATTTCTTTGGGCACTTATTTAAAGATGCCGAGTGTAGGTATACTACGCTCGAAAAATTAGCTTATGTCCTTGTGTTGATGGCTCGACAACTGCGACCCTACTTTCTGGCTCATCCTATCCGAGTACTGACCAATAGCACACTCGGGAAGGTCCTGATCAACCCTGAAGTCTCAGGTCGGATGGTCAAATGGACAACTGAACTAAGCGAATATGATATTCAGTATCAGCCCAGAACTGCGATCAAAGCTCAGGCCTTGGCAGATTTCCTAAGTGAACTTCATACAGAAGAAGAAGAGGAGGTCTGGAAAATATATGTGGATGGGTCCGCCACTCGGGCGGGAAGTGGTGTAGGAATCTTATTGATGTCTCCTAAGGGAGACCCCATTCATTTGGCCGTTCGCCTAGAGTATCATGCTACCAATAATCAGGCGGAATATGAAGCTCTCTTGGCAGGCCTCCAAGCGGCCAGACAGGTCGGGGCCACTCGGGTCATCTTACATTCTGATTCTCAATTAGTGACTCAACAGGTGGCCGGGCGGTTCGAAGTGAATGACGAGAAGCTGCAGGCTTATGTAGAGGCGTACCAGCAGTTACAAGCAGAATTTCAAGAAGTCCAGATTATACAAATCCCCCGAGGGGACAATGCCAAGGCAGATGAGTTAGCTTGGCTGGCTAGCTCTGTCCGTCCATGGGTCTTCCCCATGCCTTCACCTCAGGTTATGCTGGTGGCTCAGGTGGAGAGGGAAACAAAAATGGAGATAGAGGGGGACTGGAGAGCTCCGTTCATCGCCTATCTGAAAGAAGGAACTCTTCCAGACAGCCCCGAGCAAGCTCGGATACTAAAGATCAGAGCAGCCCGGTTCACTCTGATAGGGGATGCATTATGCAAGCGGGCTTTTTTCCGACCACTATTCAGATGCCTCGGAAGGGAAGATGCGGACTATGTGCTCAGAGAAGTGCATTTGGAGTGCTGCGGGAATCATTCAGGAGGTCGGTCCATGGCTCGGAAGGTCCTGCTGGTCGGTTACTTTTGGCCGACCCTTCAAAAGGATGCAGAGAAGATGGTTCTTTCTTGCCTTTCTTGTCAGAAGTATCAGAATCTATCGCACCGACCGGTGGAGATGTTGCGAACGTCCACTACATCATGTCCCTTTGATCAGTGGGGCACGGATATAGTAGGACCCTTCCCCAGGGTGGCAGGTGATAAGCGTCATTTTGTTGATCATTTCATATGCTTAAATCCGTATTTGACCCATATTTTACTGGTATAATTGTGGATTTACTCTAGGTTCTAGGATTTATACTCTTTTTGGACTTAATTGTAAATTTTGATATTTTCGAGTTATTTTGTCACTAAATTTTTGATCTACTCTTGTAGGCTTGAAGGGATCATGGACCTAGGTCACGTTGGGTCAAAGTTGAGTCAAAAGTGGACTGGATCAAGTAATCAAGCTCCGATTCATTTGAACCGTCCGATGCAAGAACGGTTAGATCTAGACCATCTGACAACTTTTGATCAATCCGAGCTGGGATTAAGGCTAATCAAGCGATCAGATCAAGATCTGAGAGTTTCAGCTCAATCGGAGATCATCTAGCCGTTGGATCATGATCAGAGTGATCTAGACGATCCATACAAAGATCAAGGTGATCTGAACCATCCGTTGGAGATCTGGAAGATCCGAGCTACCACGAGGATGATCCTGACCTCTGATCGAGATCTGGAAATTTTGAATCAAATCGGACAAGGATCCACCATTGGATGAAGCGGAATCGATCTGGGCCGTCCACTGCTTTAACTACTTAAACTACTCCTCTGTTCAGATCTGAAATGTCGCGACCTCACGGAGCTTCAGCGATCTCCTACTGGTTTTCTCATTTTTGCATCGTTTTCCTTCAAATTTTCTTCATTAGAGGCGTGACCAACTCGATCAGCACCTTGGAGCAAGACTTGGATCTTTGGAAGAGTGTTTCAGTGGCGATTTAGCTCGGAATTGTGCCGGATGCAGAGCTGTGCGAGGGTTTCGGCAGAGCTGCGAGCTCTTGGATCTCAACCGCGTCCATTTCTTCCCATCTGAACCATCTGTAGGGGTTCTAGGATGAGTTCAGATGACTTCCAAATCATCACCGCATCTTTCCACATCGAGATCTAAGAGTTTTAATTGGAATTTTCCAGCTGTGTTCAGTTTTTAGCAGATCTGACATTGGAGTTCAATTCCCAGAGATTTGCGAGTTTAAGGGGTTCTTGGCTTGTCCTTGCATGACGAACAAGGTGGTCTTGAGACAAGGATTGGTCGAGGCTTTGTTTAATTGCATTTCTTCTTGGTTGTAGCTGTAATTTCAATTACTGCTCTGAATTCTGTTTCTGTTTCGATTTAGCTGCTGAAAGTTTCATTTCTGAATTGTTCTAGCGTTTAATCAGGTTTCATTCTGCAAAGTAAGTAGTTAGATAGCTTAATTAGAGATCAATTGTACTCGAATCAAGTTGTTTCGTAGTTAAATCGTTTCTGAATTTAGATTCATTTCTTCAGTTCTGCTTAAGCTGTAGCGTATCAATCCCTGTTTCAGTTTCTAAATGTGTGTATCAAGCTAGCTTAGCTGGGTTTTATAAATTCACTTTGAAGTTCAATCCGTTTACATAGTTATTGAAGTCAATTGTTGCATTTGGTTCCAGCTCAATTAGTGTAATTCAGTTTCGATTTCTGCCAGTTTTCATTTCTGCAAGTTCTGATTTCTGCAAGTTTCTGATTTCCAGTCTTGGATTGTATCAAGTGAAGTTTGTATCTTGTGAATTTTATCTGAACTTGGGATAGTAGCATTCGAGTTCAGTTGTTGTGTTCGATTTTGTATCAACTTCATGCTGCCTTCCATTTCTACTCATAAGCTCTGAATTCCTGCACATGTATTGCTGTCTTAGATGTTTTTAAACTGATCTTCAGCTGTTTGTTTGCTCTGAGTTTAAATTGTTGCAGTAATTCTACACTAAACCTTGAATTCGACCAGCCTTAGCATTAGACAGTTTAGGTTTACTTGCATGCAATGTTTTAGGATTTTGTTTCTGAAATTGTATCAATGGAACTTTAGTTTTGTTTTGGCACATAACTGAACAACAACTTGAGCATTCTATCTCGGTTTTCCTAGCTTGGCTTAGTAACCAATTTCGACTGAGAATTTGTGATTCATGTTCTGAAATCCTGTAGTCTGATTTTGTATCAAGTTTAGTTCTTAATTGCTGTTGCCATTTTTGATGTTCATTCCTTCAATTTTGCATATCATTTCATTGAGCTTGTCTTGTTCCAAGCGAATTGCTGATTTCCATTTCTGAATTCTAGTTTATCATTTCTGCAAGTTTCAAATTTCAGCACATGAGTTTCTTTTCTTTGTATCAAGTTTGTCTCCATTTCTATACTTTGTTTCCATTTTGTAGCTTCAATCTAATTTGCTTTAAGTCTGAATTTTGTAGTAAGAAATTATTGCATTAGTTTAAACCGTAAATGCCAACACTGTCTTGACTTTCTTTGTTTAGCATCTAGTTTGCATTTGATATCAAAATTGTCTCCCAAGTTTGGCTACTTTGCGTTGATAGAATTAAAATCGAAATTGTTTGCATTCATCAGTCAATATCTTCTAGCTTAAACTTGTCTAGTTGATTTTTTTACTCTTTAATTGAATTGTCATCTTGATTTCTGAATTGAAACAAAACCCAAATTCTATTTGAACCCCAAAAACATTGACGACACGTAAATGCAAGTTCGAATCAAACAAACTTGAACTAGTCCTTGGAAAAATACGACCTGTGGCCCCTTTACTACGCTTTTCTTCTTTGATTGTAAAAAGGGTTTCCAACAATTTATAAATTTCTAAATTCTGATGGATCTACATTCGTGACAACTTTAATCAGCTAAATTGGGTCCATCAGCAGGTCAGAAGAAGTTTCTGTTGGTAGCAGTGGACTATTTCTCCAAGTGGATCGAAGCGGAAGCCCTGGCCCGGATCACCGAACAGGCGGTGAAGAAATTCCTTTGGCAGAATATTCTTTACCGGTATGGCATACCTCACAAGCTGGTATCAGACAATGGTCGGCGATTTCAGGGCCGAATAATCAGAAATTGGTGCAAGGAATTTGGGATCAAGCAGGCCTTCACATCTGTGGCATATCCCCACAGTAATGGTCAGGCCGAAGTAGCCAATAGAGAGATTCTGAAAGGGCTCAGAGCTAAGCTGGATCAGGTCTACGGGAGTGAGGCGGTAGTCCCCTTGGAGGTCGGCTGTGAGTCTGACAGGAGGCAGTTGTATGGAGAAGACAATCCGGAGAAAAGACGAGCTGAGCTAGACCTGATCGAGGAGGTCAGAGCTAAGGCTGCAGTCCGTATGGCTGCTTATCAACAAAGGATGCGGAACCGATACAACCAGCGGGTCATACCCCGACATTTCCAAGTAGGGGACAAGGTATGGAAAAGAACCAAGCCAGTCGGAGAAGTAGGCAAGCTGAAACCTCCATGGAGTGGTCCGTTCCTGGTGGTCGAGGCGCTGGGATCGGGAGCCTACTATCTGCAAGATGCTCAAGGAAAGCGGCTCGGAAGACCTTGGAGTGCAGTGCATTTAAGATTGTATCGTGAGGAGAGCGGAGAGAAATGATTCCTGTAACTATACTCAGAAAGAAAGACGACAAAAACTCTGACTCTCCAAAAAACAACTGCAGCAAGTTATAAGTGGGTTTGCACTCACGCACCCACCGGACCCAGCGTCGATCGGGCGTGGCGTTCCACGTTCGGTCGGGCCCGGTCGGGCGTGGCGGTCCACGCTCGGTCAGGGTAAGTCGGACGGTGTCCAGACTCTTGCTAAGGCAAGTTATAAGTGGGCATGTTCTCACGCACCCACCGGACTCGGCGCCGATCGGGCGTGGCATTCCACGTTCGGTCGGGCCGTAAGTCGGACGGTGTCCAGACTCTTGCTAAGGCAAGTTATAAGTGGGCTTGTTCTCACGCACCCACCGGACTCGGCGCCGATCGGGCGTGGCATTCCACGTTCGGTCGGGCCCGGTCGGGCGTGGCGGTCCACGCTCGGTCAGGGTAAGTCGGACGGTGTCCAGACTCTTGCTAAGGCAATTTATAAGTGGGCTTGTTCCCACGCATCCACCGGACTCGGCGCCGATCGGGCGTGGCATTCGACGTTCGGTCGGGCCCGGTCGGGCGTGGCGGTCCACGCTCGGTCAGGGTAAGTCAGACGGTGTCCAGACTCTTGCTAAGGCGAGTTATAAGTGGGCTTGTTCCCACGCACCCACAGGACTCGGCGCTGATCAGGCGTGGCTTTCCACGTTCGGTCAGACTCGGTCAAGCGCGGCGGTCGACGCTCGGTCGGGGTAAGTCGGGCGGTGTCCAGGCTCTTGCTCGAGATAAACATGAGTCATTATCTTTCTGCAATACCTATCGCCGAGTCAGGATATCCACCCGACCGAGCGAAATCGCCGAGTAAGGTTGTATGCTTGATCAACCTTCATTGCTGAGTCAAGGTATCGACCTGACCGAGCTACAATCCCAAGCCTGGGAAAAGGTCAGGTTGGAAGATTAACAGTACGAATCGCTCGAGCGCCTTACACTTAGTCAAATTTTCAAGTCGGCCTAAAAAAGCAAACTAAGGAGACCAGGATGAACATCCCGAGCAATCGACAATAAGTGAGAGTTTGTCGCGGGGCGTAAACGTCGACCTTCGCAGAATGAGCTAAACGAGTTGAATAAATAACACAGCGGAAATTTCGCACGTCGTAGATAGGGCACCAACCTCGTTAAGCAACATAGCCGGGGTGGGACGCCAACCCTACCTAACAGCACCCCCGAGTCAGGATGCCGACCTACGCTCAGGGTACCCTTGAGCTCGGACGTCAGCTCAGTTGAACGTCTGATTGTGCAGATGTCTCTAGCATTCGACACTTAGTGAAAACTTCCTGCCCGACCTGAAGGAGTCTATCTTACGATAATGATTTGAGCGTCCCGAGCGACCTATACTCCGCGAAATTTGGATGTATGATTCATAGTACTGACCTTCGGCAAATGGGGCAAGTGCATCAAACAAGCGACACTTAGCAAAAATCTCACGAGTCGCAAACAGCTAGACGAAATAAAGAAAAAGAAAAATCCACAGAAATGAGAAGGCCCAAGGCTATCACAAAACTGGGCTTTGGAGGCCGAGTCAGGAAATCAGGTATCATTACAAAATTTTAAGAACTTAAAGACTGGGCAAGAGCGGACGGAGCGACAGCTCGGGCAAAGGAAGGTCGGGACCGCCAAGTTAAGTAAATTTCGGAAAGTTAACCTAAGTGAACGGAGGGAAGGCATCTTCAGGAATCGACGCCTTGATCCGCCTCAACTTCACGGCGTTGGGGGGAAGGTCCTCGGGAAGATGACCGGCCTCAGTCAACTGCTG
This sequence comes from Boesenbergia rotunda, assembly GCA_024364735.1. Lineage (NCBI taxonomy): Eukaryota > Viridiplantae > Streptophyta > Magnoliopsida > Zingiberales > Zingiberaceae > Boesenbergia > Boesenbergia rotunda. Next base: position 76,717 of record JAGFNQ010002011.1, on the reverse strand, counting down.
GATAGCACCTTTTGCGCCGAACTTGATCATGCCACCCGTGCGCTCCGATACCAGGCTCAGGAAGGAGTCCGACTGAAGGTAGGCTAGACGTGCTGCTTCAATCCGGGCCGGCTCGTCCGACTTATAGTCCTCCAACTCCTTCTTAAGTCGGGCAAGCTCGGCATCCTTCTCAGCCAGCTAGGCGCCCTGCCCCTGGATGGTGGTCTCCCGAACAGCCAGCTGCGCCTCCTTGCCCACTAGCTGAGTTTCCAATCCCTGAAAGGCCTCTTGTTGGGCAGCCAGCTCTATCTCCTTGTTCTTCAGGGCAAGTTGAGTTTGATGATGAGCCGCACCTGACTCCTTCAATTTCCGTTGAAGCCCCTTAGCGTCTGTGGTCATCTTAGCCAGGTCGGCATGGGCTCGGGTATACCGGTTCTTGAGGACCTTGTTTTCGCCCTCTAAATGAGCCACCCGATTAGTTAGACGCTCCACTTCCACTGCAGACTGAGCCATCAGCCTTTGCTCTTCCTCTGCACGAACCTCTAGCTTGGATATGTGAGATCTCAGCACGGTTATTTCCGATTGCAGCTGGTCTCTGCCTTCATCGCCCGAAAAAAAAGTGCACTGTGCCACCTTGGCCTCCAAATCTCTTATTTTTCTCTCAGCCGCCCGGCGCTCCCGGGTATTGTCAACCAGCGCCTGGCTAACCGCATGACCTAGCGCCCAGTGCTGCAAAGTGACATGAAGGTCATGAGTATGAGCATAAACAGTCAAAAGAGGAGAAAGGGTACCTGAGTCATTCCCACAAAGAAGTGGTCGGCCAAGCTAACAGGGTCCATGGCAAAAGACGCTGACCATCCTTCCTCCCAACCCGAGACCAACATGTCGTGCAAGTTAAGCGGCTGAGGCTGGACGGTCGTAGTTAAAGTAGTAGCCGATGGCACTTGAACATCCACAGTTGACCTCGGAGGGGAACGCATGGACAGAAGCGCTTCTACGACGTCAGTGCTGGCGGTGCCCGGCCGAGGGGCCTGGGGACGTGGCGCTGTCCCCGAGGCGGAGGCATCAGATGGTCTTGTCGCGGAAGTAGGAGGTTGAACCACCGAGCGGGGTGATGTCTGGGTCAAAAGCCGAGGGTCAGGTCGGGGAACCGCGGGAACCAAAGCTGAGCTCGGGGCTTGGAGTTGAGGGCTGGCCACAGCTCGGTCAGGACGAGAGGGCATTGCGACCTGACCTTCCACGGTCGGTTCTGGAGATGAAGGCACATCCACGCGGTGAACCAGCCGGCGACGTTTTCGAACCAAGCTAGAAGAAGATGCCTGGTCCATTCCTTCTTCTTCCGCCTCCGCCGGGGCGGAGGTCCCCTCGCCAGTTATCTGAGTTGTCACTCCCACCTCCCCGGGCGGAGGACTCTCTCTGAGGTCTCTTGCTGCAACTGTCGGCAGCTCGGGATCTGATGCAACAGTTACTAGCGGTACCGCCCGAGCGGCTGCTAGCTGGGCAGCCAAAGCCTCCATGGCTTCATCCTCCCGATCTAGTACCGTATCAACCCTAGCGTTATACATGACTTCGGCTGCACAAAAGAAAAAGTTTTAGTTAGCATTAACAAGCTTACCAAGCAAGTAGAAACGTACCGAGGGTGCCAGGTAGCTCCGCCGGGACTTGGCTCAGCCGGAAGAGATACAGCATACCCTCAGTCAGTAGCTTGCTCGCGTGATATCGGGCTCCCCCGAGCTTGGAAAATGCAGACCGGTAGCCCGGTTCCGAGCGAAGATTCTTGGGAAGTTGAGGATGATCGGGCAGGTTCTCTACCCATGTGGTAGGCCAGTTCGGCCGGGGGATTGTTTGTATGTAGAAGAAGTGAGATTTCCAACCTTTATTGGAGGAAGGAACCTTCTCCAGGATGCAGAGTTAATACGAGCTTGGAAATAGAAATTCCCGGGCTCTTGCTTCTTAAGATAATAGAAGAAGTGGAACACCTGGGGTTCTAATGGAATTTTGTGGGCAGTAAAGATGATCACAGTGCCGCACAGTATTCGAATCGAGTTGGGGGCCAATTGAGACAAGGAGATCTGGAAGTAACGACAGATCTCTCGTAAGAAGGGATGCAGAGGATAATGCAGACCGGCTAACAACTGATCGGAGAAGACGGTGAAATGGCTCAGGGGAAGCTCATGCGCCCGACCCCGACGGTCGGGCAGAGTTATGGGGTGGTCTTCAGGGATCAGGTAATCTATGCGCAGGGTTTCTGCCTGACCTAAGGTAAGGGAAGATCAGGTAGATAAATACCATGGCTCGGGGGTGCAGACGGGGGTGCAGACGATGATGCCATCAAAACGAAGTCGGAAGAGAAACAACGAAGGTTCGGCAAAGAGAAAGAGTACCTAAAAGTGATGTTCACCGGAGACACTGTTCGTCGGAATCAAAAAGATCGGGCGGCGGAGGTCGGACAAGAGTTGGATAGATAACGAAGATCAGGATCAAAGGAGGCGAAATGAGAGGACAAACCTATTTATACCACGGGCAAACCCAGGAGGACCGTCCGATGAAGAAAAAGAAAATGGCGGGGTAGACTCCTCGCCGTCCGATCTCTGCCATTTCCCAGACCTCGAAGCTTTACTCGCACGTCGCACAGGCCACGCCGGCGACGTTTTCGCTACCCGAGGCATCCAGTCGGGAAGCGACACGCGTCTTCGCATTAATGTGGATTTGATGGGGGATACGACATTAAAAGGGAGGATTAACCGTACGAGGTGACGCGCGGGAAGACAAAAAAGAGGCAAGCCGACCGAGCAGGTAGCCTAGTCAGTCGGATTGAACTCCTCCTTCGACTAGACTTGAGAGGGAGGCTTGTGATCCGGGCGTATGATTTTCAGAAGGACCGAGAGCTCGGTCGGGTTCGATTGCCGATCTGAACCGGTAGTGGATAGGTCATGACAAAGGTCACCCCAAGGTCATGACACTCGGGGTCGGTCATCCGAGGTCGGGACCCTCGGGGTCGGTCGTCCGAGGTCGGATACTCGGAGGTCGGTCACCCAAAGTCAGGACACCCGAGATCGGGCATTCGGGGGCGGCCACACAAGGTCGGACACCTGAGGCCGAGGCACTCGGGGTCGGTCACCCGAGGTCGGCCCCCCAAAGCCCGTTGTCCAAAGTCAGGTATTCGTGATCACACGAGAACGACCGAACCCTTATGAGCCTTTCTTATTAAATATTTAGAAGACAATCCCCCCCGGCCTAATCATTTCCTGGCAGAGCCGCCTAAAGTTAAGGAGGGACAGAAAAGATATATTAAGCAGCGTGTCAGGCGGCTATAGCAGTCTCATAGCTTTAATGCGGTTGTCACTATCACCATCTGTCAGGTGACCCTCTCTTAATGAGATTTGATAGCTCTGACACAACAGATAGTCATCTCTCCCCTATATAAACCCCCCATATGGCTTTGGGGAGGGGATTGCTGCCATTTGCAACCACACCACTACATTAAGAGCTCTGTTTCGGTCCGACCTCCCAAGCTACAGCAAACCGGGTCGGCTTGGTTAGATCGAGTCATCCGAGGTAGAATCGATCTTCGCTTGTCGACAGGATCAAGAGTGTTTGAGGTTTTGAGGGGCTTGAATTTGGAGGTGGATAAACTTAGTGTAGCTGAGCCCATAACCGAACTTGAAAAGTGACCCCTCTCCGGTGTAGAAACGAAAAGTTCCACCAGGGTACCCATACCCTGTAGCTGGATTTGATTGTTACCCTTAGGTTACAAATTATTTATTTCGTGATCAATAACTGGATCTAAATTTGGTGTAATGCTTGCATAATCAATAACTGGATCTAAATTTGGTGTAATGCTTGCATAGCTTACTTGTTGGCTCCAGGGTTATATTTTTGCACCAACTTGGTAATTAATAACTTCATCTAACTCCTCATGCTCATCGTAAACGGGCTCACTAGTTGAATCGGTCTAATCTTCATTATGAATTGGATCACTAATAATTTCATTCTTGTCGCCATCTTCATCATAAATTAGATCAATAGCGGTCTTGGTCTTGTCTCTAATTTAAGATCCAATTTTTTTTTCAATTTCTTCTAGGTCAAATTCCTCATAAATGATTAAAGTTTTGGGGTCATCGTCATTGATCTTGTAGAAGAGCGAGGTAGACTCCCAAGAGCGAGGTGGCGCTAAGAACTACTCCTGCTGACACCTTATCTGCAAGGAAGATGATTGTCAGCATCCCACCAGGAGAATTCCTCGACAAGACCCTCCGACGATCAAGTCAGTGTCTGGTGGTGGAGAGGAAAAACTGGAGAAGAACTGTCGCAAAAACTTATCACACGTACCTGCGGATGAAGTGAGGAGAGTCTTATATAGCCGAGGGAGCCGACAACTTCTGCCTTGCCTCTGCCACCGTTTGTCTTATGTGGGGACAGGATCTTGGGCTGCTGTTAGCTTGCCCACTGGCGCTGCCCATTCTGACATGGGCAAGGGGCGCCGTGGTATGGGCTGCCAGAGCATGTCAGGCAAGTACCATGTCAGCGGGATATCCGCGATTCAGAGCCGACTTGCGCTGACTCTCGTACCACTTGTATCAGTATGGTGTCAGGGGGTAGGTACTGCCTCAGATAACGACAACTCCCGACTCGGAGCGTCGACCGACATTCCTGAGTGGAAGCTAGCTATGCGGCCCGATTGAAGCATTTACATCCTTCCGAGTCATGGGGTATTCAGACCTAGCTTTGTTGTCTTGTCACTCAGAGAATAGAATTATACTAGATCGAGCGACGGATTTTGAGTCGGACACTCAGCGCTTCCGGGTGGGACTAGATCGGAATACATCCGATTAGCCTAGTCGGGTGATTCGGCCAAAGTGGAACTCGAGCCCCTAGCCCTGGCCTACCACGTTGGGCTGTCGGAGTACCCGTGTCCCTGACATATCCTTATTAGTTGCCAGGCTAGCTGACCGAGCCACACGTAAGCTAGGTCGGGATCATAAGCATCCCCTTCGAGTCTAGTCGAAGGAGGCGTTGAGTCTGATTGATTGGACTATTAGTTCAGAGCAAGCCTGGCACAACCGCATAGGCTGATCGACTGACTAAGCCCGACTGCCAAACGACGGGCCCAACATCATCATCTCTTCCTGTCTTTCACATCTTATCCTCCGATATCCAACGGGTTGATTCGTATCCCCTCATTAATTGTTGATAGCCACGTGTCCTTCAACTATTGGATCTCCCAAGTACCGAAGCGTTCAAAATGTCGCAGTCGTTGCGTGTTTTCCCGATGATCATGATAGATCGTCTTGGCGTGCTAGAGGCGGGGGGGGGGGGGGGGGGGGGGGAGGGGGTGAATAGCACTTTGTTGGTTTGATCTCTACATGTTTGTTAGCGCAGCGAAAACAATAATATGCAAAAGAATACAATAACACTAACAACTGCTAACACGGAAGATTTACTTGGTATCCACCCCAGACAGGTGACAAATCCAAGAATCCGTCGGTGGATCAAACCTCGGATAACCTCCGGCTAGTCCTCATTGCTCCTTGTGGGTGGAGAAACCTCGTCACAAACTCAAACAAAGCACTGAGCACAAAGACTACTGTTAGGCATTTAACCAAGACCAAACTCGTCAAGAATCTCAGCCACCACGAAGTCCTCTTTAAATAGGACTCAGGCTGAAACCCTCGCCACCAGTCGACTGCTCCCAGGGCAGTCGACTGGTGCCACTGAAATTCGACCATTGCACCCCAACGTTCGAATTCTCAGCCAACTCACCAGCCACCTACCAGTCGACAACCCTCAGGGCAGTCGACTGGTCCCCGGCCAGAACCCTTCTGTGAGTTCCATCAGTAGACTGCCCCCAGGCCAGTCGACTGGTCTACTCACCCACCTAAGGTTACCCTTCCTGAGTACATTTCACTCCGCACTCATACCCTCACAACTCGACTGACTCCTCGTCCGCAGCCTCGACTGTTGCCTTCGCGCCCTCTTCATCTTCGGCTCCCGTCCCTCGGATGCACGCAAGCCTCCAGCTTGCCTCCATGACATCCTTCACGCATGCCTCGAAGTCCGCGCCCATCAGCTCATCGTCCCTGTTCTCCAAAGTTCCTCGGGTGCACACAAGCCTCCAACTTATCTCCACGCCACCCTTCACCATACTGAGGCCGTCCAGTCACGTCCATATGTGTAACATGTACAACCTGCACACTCAACACACACATATGAGATAACAAGGGTAAACCTAACTTAAATCCTTTACCCAAACATCAAAACACTTGGTCCCTCCGGACCACTGATTGCCTCAACAATCTCTCCTTTTTTGATGTTTGGCAATATGTTTAAGTTAGGGAAACAAGATAGTAGTCAATAGCTAAAACATGCTAAACAAGTGCATATGCAATGCATGCATAGATCCTATCCCAAGACATCCCACACCTAACCCTCCAAGTTAGAACATTTCACACCTAACCCTCCAAGCTAGGACTTTTCACACCTAGCCCTCCAAGCTAGGACTTTTCACGCCTAACCCTCTAAGTCATGAATTTTTCACACCTAGCCCTCAAAGCTAGGACTTTTCACACCTAACACTCCAAGTTAGGAATTTTCTACACCTAACCTTCCAAGTTAGGATTTTTCACCAAAACCGGGTTTTTTAAAGCTTCTCCCAAGCTCCCCTACACTGGACTTACAAAGGCTTTTTAAGAATCTCTCCCAGGTTCCCCTTATGCCAAGAGTGGAGCAACCATGCTCCCTCTTAAACTCAGCTCCCCCTAAACCTAGGGTTTCATGCAAAGATAAGGTTGACTTCCCAACTTAAACTCAAACTTCTCCCCCTTTGCCTAACATAAAAAAGAACCCAACAATATCTCAATTATTGGTTCTTTGAATCCCAAATGATCCTAAACATAGTGTACTAAACCCTCATACACTTGTTTCTTATCATTTGGGCACAAGGCCAGCTGCTGATACACAAATCAGCACTGGGCAGTCGACTGCCCCTGTTGGCAGTCGACTGATACTCTGATTATCAGTTTTCTGGCCAATTTCAGAATTGCACCAGAAATTTCACAATTCTCCAAAAATTCCCAAATTTCGTGGAGAACTTTGTGGTACCCATACCTACTTGGGAAAAATGCATTCCACAATGTATCTATCACCATTCCTAAGTTTGACACACAACCTAAAAATTTTCTATGAGAATCAAGGCAAGCAAGGAGGTAACCTCCCCCTTATCCTATGCCTTCTCTCAATTTTTATTTTTCCTAGGTGAAGCTCTACCCAACTAAACACCCTAACAACAAGTTAGGTTCTACCCAACCTAACAACTAAGTTCTTCTCCCTTGGCCATCATAAGGATTGCCTCCAAGCAACCTTATCCCTAGTGTCAAAAAGAACTCAACAATATCCAACAAAAATTTGAAGATTTGCAAGCACACTTGCTAGGATATGCCCTATCCTAGAAAAATAAAATTTCATGAAAAATATCAAGTGTGCTTGACTTTTGGTACAATCTAATTTCCTTAAAGATTTGGCATTTGTATCAATTTTCAAATGTATCTCTAATTCCATGTGTTTGTCAAAGCTAACCATCATAATTCGACACATGGAATTGTCCTCAATTTCACTTTTTTACCTCTAAATCCTAGATGCTTAGGGAAACTTATCAATCTTCCTTGATTTCCAAGATATCAACAAAGCCTTATCAAATCATGGGATAACACTTCATTCAAGGAATAAACATGAATTTTAAATCCAACTCATATCCCATAATCCAATTTTGCAATTTCTCACTACCCAATATTCCCTTTTTGCAAACTCTCACTGATCAGTCGACTGCCCATATGTCAGTCGACTGACAAAACTCACAGAGAGTTTCTGGGCTTGAGACCAGTCGACTGCCTCTGGGGCAGTCGACTGATACCTGATTTTCAAGTTTTTCAGCCCAATTTCAGAAATCCCTAAATAATTCTATAAATCTCCAAAAATTATGAAATTTCGTGGGGAGATTTGTGGGGCCAATGTCCACTTGGGAAAAATACGTTTCCAAATAAATGTACTCCGGATCCCAAGATTGGCACGAAACTTAACTTTCTCTAAAATGTATCATTTAAACTCACCCCAAAAATCCTAATTGTGGTCTTTCCTTGATATATCTTCTAATACTTGGCCATGATACATTTTTAGTACTGAATTATATGGTATTTTCCCATTAAACCTTAATTTTATCAATTATAACCTCATTTTCATCTTTCTCTCCCTGAATTCCCCTTTTAATGTGTCAAAATCTAGGATTAAGACTTACCCAAGTCTTCCAACTCTCTTTGGCACAATTCACCAAATTTCCTAGGAGGGCAACTTTTGAGATCCATTTACCATGGACCCCAAAGGCTCCTAGAGCTCCCCCTTGAGCTCTTAGCCCTAGCCACCTCCCTAGGTGACTCTACCCACACTAGACCACACCGGTGAGCCCCCGGTGACTCTTGGCCTACAAAATGAACTTTCTTAACCTTAGACACCTTGTCTTGGGTTAAGTTGTTCTTTTTACCCTCAAATGACACCCCCTTGTCATTTTTGGTCTTCTCCTTCTTGCTAAGATTATATGCTTCCCTAGCATACATTTTTTTGTTGGCCTTGGAGGTCTTAGACCGATATCGTAAACCCGATCTATCATATTTGGGTTTTAAACTACCCAACACCATATCTAAGCCCTTAGATCCAACCGTGAATCTTTCTAGGGCCTTTTCTAATGTATCAAGCCTTGCCCTCAAGGCTTGATTTTCCCTTTCTAGAGTTCTAACCCTAGAACCCATATGTCCACCTTGGACATTCCTAGGCCTAACCTCTTTTCTAGGCACATTCCTTCCCTTCTTGGGATTAGTGCCATGATCCTTAAATCTAGAGGTCTTGGGTCTATCATTATGCATGCTCTTCCTAGGATTTTGATCTACCTTGTTAACCCTAGTCCTATCGTTATATTTGAAACCAAAATTATGCACCTTAAGCATTTTTCATGAATCTTAGCATGCATGGATGAATGATTAATTCTATTTTTATCATACATTGAGGAACTTGAAATTGAATTACATTTTAATCTAGGGTTAGGAATTACCTCCCTTACCCTTGAAGTTTCCCTTTGATAGAAGTCTCTTCTCTTTCTCTCCTCCTTCTCCCATCTTCTCAAATTCTCCATCTTCTTTAGTTCCCCTTTCCTTGGACACTTTGTGTGAAAGTGCATCAGCTCTCCACATGTGAAGCATCGGATTTTCTTCCTTTTCTCTTGAGCTTCTCCAACCCTAAGTAAACGATCAAGGACCGTGGGTCTTGGAGTAGGAGCCGGAGCCGACCGCGACTCCGAACCAAATAAAAACTACTTGTGTTCCTGTGTGATTGTTTTATTTCCGCTGGCGTTTTCTCTTTACTTAATTCGAAAAAGATTTTAACGATATTCACCCCCCCCCTTTATCATTTTTCTCGATCCAACATAACTGTACCGAGTCAACGGGATATCCGCGACGTGTGTTATAAATGGGTAAGACGTGCGCTATCCCCGACGTCATGGTTGTACCAAAGGTGTCCTGAAGTAGGGGCGGCTTAAGGAAGAGTTGGTCCGGAGACCAAGTACCGACAAACGGGCCCAAGTGGTATGGACCGAGTCGAGTGTAATATAACCGAGAGACACGGGATACACCATGAGTTGGGGGTTTGCCGGACTATATTTGCCTTGCCATCTTTCAGGTTTTCTGGTTGTCCAATCCATGGGGTGCTGGGAGTTGAACTTCCTAACCTAGCCTTGGGTCGGGGAGCTGAACTGGGTGGCTAAGTCAAGTGCCGCTCAGGATCAGCCTGCCCCACCTCGACTAGGGTCGGTCGATCAGCGGTTCGGAGTGGGAGAGGGGGAGGCTCCTGGCTCAGGGCTTCTCCGGGTGAGACCTTCGTTGACTCTTCCACAGGGCTCTCGTGGCGCCAGGCTGGATGGGCGAGCTGCCCGTAAGCTGTGCCGGGATCATATAACTTTGATTATGTGATTGGTAATCATATAACAAAGGTTACGGGGAATGAAATATAACCTGAAGTTGTTTTGTTAAATTTAGATAATTAAATAAAATCTTGTTTATTTGGAGATAATAGTCTATAATATAATATAATATTTTATCGTATTAGCTTTTTGTTAAATTTAAGTATGATGATATTATATGCTTATCTAAATTTAAAATAAGTAAAATAATATTATATACATGTTAGTAACCTTAGTAAATATAAAAAATTATATCGAATTGATGATTATATTATTTTAATTTCTAAAAATTATAATAACAAAAAAATATATAATAATAATAAATAATAAATAAAATTAGATTATTTTTTTATTTTTTAAAATTTATTTAGATAATTTTATTAAATTTGAAATTAAATTTATTTAATTTTTCTCTATTTAATTTATTAAAATTATATCGACCGTCGATGTTCGCATAGGTAGTCGGTGTTCAACGTTGGCGGTGGGCTGGTCAGCATCGAGCGCCGAGCGCTGACGACGCCGATCGCTGCGGCCGATCGTCGACGCCGATCGTCGACTGCGGTCGGTTGATTGTTGGGGTCGATCACCGGCGATCGATGCTGATCAACCGCCGGCGTCGATCATCGGTGGTCACCGATCGCAAATAATATCTCCGAAATTTAATAAATTGTGATAGTTATTTTTATTTTTAATATAAATATTAGAGGATAATTTTGAAAAGATAAATTTTATAATCTCAAATAATCTCGAAATTAGGAAAAATTTTACTTTTTTAAAATTTTAAGAATTAGAATTGCATATTCTTTTCATTGACATGTCAAAATGGATCATTATTTAAAAATCTCGTTAATTATCTAAATCAAATAAAAATTTTCATTCATAATTTTTTTATGAATACTAAAGATGATTAAAGATAATCCTCTATTAAACGTATCCAGAGAGTAAAAGGAATTTTTTCTCGAAAATATAAGTTGAATATCTTATTATAAAAAAGAGCAATGATAGAGAACGTGAAATTTTAACGTGAAACTCAACGTGAATGACGTGTCACTTTTTATATACACGTCCGATTGTCGCTCAGACAGTGGCGGCGGCCTCCGGCCGCCGCCCCGAACAAAACTATAACCTGGGAGGACGGATGAACCCGTCGAGAATCGGTGTAATTAAATTTTATGTTGAATTTATGTTGAATTTTTCATGTTCCCAATCATTTTTCCTATAAAATAATTGTCTAACTGAACATCCGCAGTGGCGATGAATTTCTGCATCCTTCTGCATCCGTGATGATGTCTTTTGGTTTTTAATCTTTAGCTGGTCACGTGCCACCTAGCAGTTTTCTCTACGTCACCGCCGCTCCCTCGGTCAATGCAAAACGAGAGTTTTTGTAACGGCGCCGTCCAGTGAGGCGCCGCACATGTGCTGCTCCCCGCCGGTGACTGGCGGGGCAAGCGAGTTCACTCACTCGCGGTGACTTCCTCCTCTCCTCGCTTTGGGCTTCAGTGAAGCAAATAATGTAACAGGGTGGTGACCGGATCTACCAGAAAGAGAGAAGCTCTTGTCCGTACTCGTGCGTCCCATCTGATCATGCACATTCCAGGTTTCGCCTCCCATGTTTCGGAAATTTACCATTCGCTCCATCGTTTTGCTTTGCTTTTATTGGTTTTGCTGCTCGAGTGCCATCGTCCTCCTTCTCGGTCGTCGTGACAAGAAATTTTGCACCGCCGTCCTCCCTCCATCGATCTCCACTTGGTCGGGAGACTTGCGGAGGAAGCTGGTCGAGTCCATGGAGAAGAAACACGGGTACTTCTCGGCGCTTGAGGAGGTGGTGCGGGGTCTGTCGCCGGCGAGATTGAGAACTAAGACCCCCGCGGCGAAGAGGAATTCCTCTCCGGGAGCGTTTCCGATCCTCCCGCGTCGGCGGAAGGGGCAGAGCGAGGAGAGACAGCCTCAGCCGCCGTTGGTGCAGGCGCTGGCGGAGGCGCAGATGATAGCGAGATCCTCGAGCTTCCGGCCCGTAGGGGAGGCACTTTCGCCTCTCATGGAGGGCCCCCACGGCGACGCGCCGAAAGAGGTTGGGGGTCAACAGAGAGAAGGGTGGGGCCACTGGGTTCGAGGCCAGTTCTCGCGGGCGCCGTCCGTGGCCTCTTCTTCGGCTGCCGCCGCTGGCTGCTCGTTTCGCACTTCTGACCTTCGGCTTTTGCTCGGGGTCATGGGGGCGCCTCTCGCTCCCGTTCACGTTAATACCGTCGATCCTCTCCCGCATCTCAGTATCAAAGACACTTCCATTGTAAGCTTTCTTCGGAGAATGTAGTATGGGATTTAATTTTCTTTGTACAGTCTCTGCCTTTTGACGCATCTTCCATATTCGTTCAGGAAACCTCATCGGCCCAGTACATACTGCAGCAGTATACAGCCGCATCGGGTGGTCTCAAGCTGCAGAGCTCCATCCGCAACGCCTACGTCATGGGAAAAGTGAGGATGATGGCGTCCGAGTTCGAGACTCCAACCAAGGTGATGAAGAACCGCGGTGGCGCAACCGCCGCCGAGTCGGGCGGTTTTGTCCTCTGGCAGATGGCCCCGGACATGTGGTACGTCGAGCTCGCCGTCGGCGGAAGCAAGGTCCACGCCGGCTCCAACGGAAAGATCGTCTGGCGGCACACTCCCTGGCTCGGTGCGCACGCTGCAAAGGGCCCCGTCCGCCCTCTTCGCCGCGCCCTCCAGGTATAAACCGTTGCTTGACAAAGACTCCATCTTTCGATTAAACGCGAGGGAGTTTCCTGGAACAGGGCCTTGATCCGTTGACCACGGCGAGCATGTTTGCCGGTGCACGTTGCATCGGGGAGAAAAAGATCAACGGGGAGGATTGCTTCGTACTCAAGCTCTCCGCCGATCCACAGACGCTGAAGGCCCGTAGCGAAGGCCCCGCCGAGATCATCCGGCACGTCCTGTTCGGCTACTTCAGCCAGCGAACAGGGCTCCTGGTCCACTTGGAGGATTCCCATCTCACTCGCATCCAATCCAACGCCGGCGGTGACGCGGTGTACTGGGAGACCACAATCAACTCCTACTTCGACGACTACTGCGCCATCGACGGTGTAATGATCGCCCATTCAGGGCGTTCCGTGGTGACTCTGTTCAGGTTCGGCGAGGAGGCGATGAGCCACACCAAGACGAGGATGGAAGAGGTCTGGACGATCGAAGAGGTGTCGTTCAACGTGCCCGGTCTCTCCGCCGATTGCTTCATCCCCCCAGCCGAAATCAGGCGCCACTCCGTCAGCGGCGCCTGCGAGATGCCTCAAACAGAACGAAGCTGGGGCAGCATCGTCGGCCGGTCAAAGATCGCCGCCATGCCCGTTGAGAAGCTGCAGGATCCGAGCGACACCAAAATCGTCTGGAGAATCGAAGTGCCGCAGCGCCACGTTGTCCAACAAGGATCTGATCGATTTGTTCATTGTGCTGGTTTCTACTCTAAATAATTGACCGTGAGAAGGATAGTAAGTTCTTCTTTGTGTTGCATCCTCTGTAAATGAGAGCACAATATCGTTTTCTCCAAGATCTCAATCTTCATAATGCGAGAGTGAGTAACGTGTGCTAGAAAGCTTGAGCTGCCCTAAATCTTGATAGAAAACCAGTTATTTAATGCTGACATCTCTTTTCCTATCTTGGCAGAGACCTGAGCTGTACATTTTGTTGCATTCTCTGCGAATCCTGTTGGTGCTGAAATCATCTTCATCTTGTCCTCTCATGCTTTATCATTTTGATCTAGTTTTCGTGACAGTATCTGAAGCTTGGTGATCCAAAAATGGCCTCTGGTCTGAGGGCCACCATTCAATCCCCCAAAACTCTGAAGAACGCCATTAATTTTTGTGACGTGATTCTGCAGATACTCCACCCTATCTCATCCTAAAGCTTGCATGCTCCTTTGTCAGAAAATACTGAGAAGCTTTTTCAAGTGGATGTTCTTCTCCATGTCAAAAATGCATGATGCCACTTACTCATTCCTCAACCTGTGGAAATATTTACCACGGTTCGGCTGCAAAGATCAACACTTTCATCATCACTTGAAAGTTTGAAATATATACTATGGGATCAAGTATCAGTAGGCTTAAGAGGACGGTAGGTCCATGCACCAGTGAACCATCATTCACAATGTCTCCCAGCTATCCCACAGCAAGTCTCAAGTATGCACGGGATGATGATGTACGGCTGCTATGATACTGTCAGACTTTCTGTCTTCAATCAGCAATGTAACAACTAGAGATTTCAGTAGGCCGTGTAACAAAAGAAATCTAAACTTAGGCTAATCTTGTCCTTGTTTTTGTCCTAATCCGAATCAATGTACCTCTTACCGTCTATCACCGACCACATTAGGTTACTATCGGCCGATATTTTGAACAGACACCAAACTGTTTCTATGTCCTTGTGAGCAAGTAAGATATCAGTTAGCAGGGTGGAAATGACAAGAGCAGTGCCCACTTTGATCGCCATAGTAATGCACGGAGATCTCCAACATTGAAAGTGGCAGTATTCCAAGTAGTCACGTTGAGAGGTTTTCTTAAGCAGTTTACTGAACTGATGAAGAATAAATGCTGGAGCAACCTAATGATGGAGCAACCACTACTAACTTTACTGCTCAAACACGATGTTATTGAGGTCTGACGACAAGCAAAATGGAGAAGAAAGAGAGGATCTCGGAACACCAATCAATCTTCTGTTAGATAGCATTTTCTTGGTCTTAAGAAGATCTTGAAGGAAAAAGAAAACGAAGACTATGGCTGCAAAGAGAGAAAGTTGCCAGGACTTCACTGCAATACCATTCTCCAGAATGTGAATCCTCAAGATCCTGCGAAAAGAGAATTTTCTATCAATTGTTTATCAATCGAAAGTTGTAACCATAAGATCGGCATCAGACTAATAATTCATAAGACACAAACTGAAAGAGTAGTTTTGAGATGATTTATTATCAGTAAAGGCAGAATTAACATGATAATTTAGATTGCCTCTATACCACTGTTTGTCAGAGGATTGTAACAATAAAAACTTGGCACACATGAAATATTGCGATGAAAGAATAGACAAACATTTTAATATGACCATCAAAGAACATCATATGGACATTCTAATGGATTCAAACAAATCAAGAAGGCAACCATGTTGTTCCTTTGTTATATTCCTTGGAATCGAAGAGCAATGGATAGCTTTTTGTTATCCATTATCTGCTCAATTTTTTTCCCCCCCAAACATTGCTATTATCCATGATGATTGATCCTGTCGCGAAGTGAGTCGGACGCCCTTACAGCTGAGTGTGCCTCTGGGAAGAGCGAGGTCGCTGAGGTGGCTTAGCAAACCGGATCATCCCTGACCTGCAAGACAAAGACCGTTAGAACCGGCCGGGAAAAGTCCTCGGCTAGGCACTCCGACGATTAAGTCAGTACACAGCGGTGGCGATGGAAGGCAATAGAACAGTATGGAATTGCACTATCGCGCGTACCTGAGAAATGTGGAGTGAGGAGATATATATAGACGGGGAAGCTGACAGGTCCTGCCCCGCCTGCCACCTGTTGTCATATAGCGAGTACAGGGTAAGACATGTCCAGGGGTGGCAGGATAAAGTGACACATGTTGTATCAAGAAAAGGGGCACTGTCAACTTAAGGGTCGGCGCTCGGCCTGACACCAAAGCATGTGGTCGAGGTACGGGGGGACAATATGTGGCAGGCAGATCAATACATCGGCGAGATATCCGCCACTTGGGACCAGAATGGCTCCAGTCCTGCGCCATCCCCATATAACTTCTGGTAGTCTGGTGTCAGGGAATAGTTGTGCCGACTGGGGCACGGAGTAGCGAGGCCGGCTGAGGGCCTATGAGGGTGTCGACTGGGGCACTTAATAACGAGGCCGGCTGAGGGCCTATGAGGGTCCCGACTGGGGCATTTAGCAACGAGGCCGGCTGAGAGCCTATGAGGGTGCCGACTGGGGCACTGAGTAGCGAGGCCGGCTGAGGGCCTACGAGGGTGCCGACTGGGGCACTGAGTAGCGAGGCCGGCTGAGGGCCTACGAGGGTGCCGACTGGGGCACTGAGTAATATCTCATCCGGCTTGGGGTTACCCCCGGAGCGTGGGCTGCCACACGTCGGCAGGGAGCCGAGTCTGGCTGAATCTTAGAGCATGACCCTTTGACTTAAGATCGAACTGCTACTGAACTATGTGGGTCTTGGCTCGGAAGCCCAGGGGTCTAAGCCCGCTTGCCCCCTGCCTAACGGGCTCGTTCAGCCCACTAATCATCTTCCTTCTGTCTGAGCGCCAGGTTGTCGGGCCAGGTCACACGCAAGCTGGCCCGGGATCATAAGCATCCCCCTCAAGTCTAGTCGAAGGAGGCACGCAGTCCGACTGACTGGACACCAAATCTGGTCTGAGCCTAGCGCGCCTCTCCGAATCCGAGCATGCTTACTCATTTATTGCCGCCCTAACGGTTGGGGACCCGGCTCCGTAAGCCATTTGCCCTCGCCCCCCGAAAGGGCGGGCCATCATCTATTGCGACTATTCTAATGCACTTGCACTCCGCCACCTCGATCATTGCCCGAGTCTGATCATACGGCTTCGGGCGGGTCACACGTTTTTCTCAGCCGCTCATCGGGCGACTGGACCTCCTCACCTATCCCCATAAGAGGAGCCTCTCATCTGCCTGCTTCTCTTCACGCATTCTAAACTTCCCGTTGTCCTCCACCGCTTTGAGTGCTGCTAGGGCTGCGACAGTTGCTTCTTCTCGGCTTTTCTCCGGCGACTCCTTTCTCCGGTTAGCTGCTCGCCTCCTTCTTATCCGATGGTCTCTTCTTCTTCATCTCCATCCCCTTCTCGGCCCTGGTATTCCACGATGATAACCACCCTCACTGCCCATGACCTGGACCAAATACAATCAGACTTCTTAATCCCTGCCGACCACCACCTACTTCTGCCTAAATCACACGATCGCCCAAATTTTGCCCCCTTGGGCTACATCGCTTTGTCTCGGGATCATCTTCAAGCTGGCCTCCGTTTCCCAGTCCATTCTTTCATTTCTGTCATCTGCGACTACTTCCAAATTCCTTTACCTCAGCTAGCCCCCAACGCCATACGTCTGATGTGTGGCTCGACCATCGTTTTCTCACTTCTCCGGATTCCCCTGGCACCGGAGAATTTCCATTATCTCTTTTACCCTAAATAGCAAGAAGCAGGCGACTTCTTCTTCCAAGCCCGAGCCAAAGCTTCCTTCCTCCTGAACTTGCCTACTTCAAACAAGGGATGGAAGGAACGCTACTTCTTCGTTGGGCCTATTCCCGCCCCGGGCTGGCCCACCGCTTGGGTCGAGGGACTTCCCGTTTCCGAGACTCTCCCCAGACATTATCGTACTTCCGCCGCCTACTTGAACGTCACCGCCGAACTAGAGGACAGGTACTTTCACGGCGGACTTCTGCTAAAGGAGGGGATTCTCTCCACCTTCGGTCTTAGCCCGAGTCCCACCCCTTCTCTGCCTGACGCTGGTAAGTCTCCCGGTGTCTGCCAAGTATATTTTTCAGTCATGCACGAACTTATTTTACTTTCACAGTTTCCCTGCTACTGTCTACGGCTCTGAAGGGAGGCTTCAGGCTGGATAAGACCGAGCTACAGACACAGATTACATCTATGTTGGCCGCTAGAGGAGGCACTTTAGCAGAAGACGTCTCGGCCAACCCGACCCCGACTGTACCAGGAGCCGATTTTCACTGCCTCCGAGACCGCTCCGTCTGCAACCGTCCAACCACGCATTCCTTCCAAACGCCGACGAGCGTCCTCCCCAACAGGGGGCTTGTCCCGCCCTTCTTCCAGCAAACGTCTGGAGAAGAAGAAAAAGAAAAAGAGAGCAGCTCCCGAGCCAGAAGCCCACTCTGCTTCTCTGGCCATTGTTCCCTACGTGGCTCCTGCTATTGATTCCCTTGCCGTCATTCCTGTTGAAGACTCCCCTATTCGCCTGCCCGCAATTACCCCCTTCATTGACCCCAATATCGATGTCGCGGCCGATCCTCCCGTCGCCGCATCGTCCGCCGACCCTTCTGCCGCCTCCAACACATCCGGTACGTTGGCGTCTGACAGGTCGGGAATTCCCTCAGCCGAGGGTCCGACCGAGGACCCAATCATGCACCTCTTGGTGCCCACTCGAGCGGACCGCCACCTGAAGATGCCCCCGGGCGAGCTACCCGAGCAACACCAGGATCTGCGCCTGTATGGGTCGGTAGCCGACCTCTATACACAGGGGTTCGAGGAGTCCTACTTTCGAGGCTCCCATAACAAAGCCGATGCCTTTTTCCTTAAGGCCACTCAGGTACGTACAGGTGAACTAGGTCTTCCACTGCACCTTTGATCCCTGACTTCTAAGGACGGTGTTCCATTTTGCAGTTTGTAGGAGACTGCCATGGCGTCTCTATGTCTCTCCTGGCCCAGAGCTCGGCGCGGGCTAAGGCCGAGAGGGAGGTTAAACGTCTGCAAACCCAACTAGCGCACTCCCAACTAGTTGCTGACGAACCCACACTTAACCACCTGCGAGATGAGGTTCGGGCTCTGCAAGATCAATTGGCTCACTCGGAGGAGCAACGTGAGATGGCGCGCAGCCAAGTTGAGACGACCCAACAGGCCACGTCCCAAACAAACATCCGGCTTTCCACTTTGAAGCACGCTGAGAGGAAAGCGCGAGCTCTCCAGGCGGAGGCCCAGGCCGAGTCAGCCCAGGCGAAGTCTGCACTTCAGAAGGCGTCGGTTGCCCTCGACTCCCTTCGGGCTCAGCTGGAGACTAGAGATGTTGATGTTCTGGCCCAGTCGCAAAGGATAACGGAGTTGTCCATGGAGCTCTCCTCCAAAGATCAATTGTTGCAAACTCAGAAGGAAGAGCTTGAGCAGCTACGGAAGGAGAGGTCCGAGTGGGAGGCAGCCAGATCAGAGTTGGCAGAGCTTCGCTCCCGTAGGGAAACCGAACAATCCAAGTGGGAGGCGGCTAGGTCGGAGCTGACGGCGCTCCGGTCTTACAAGGAGACCGAAGACTCCCGACTGGAGAAGTATAGGCTCGAGTGCATCAACGCCCCTACCCATATGGCTGAAATCGCCAGCGGTTTATGGATGTAATGATGCCGCAGGGGCTTAACATCGTTCGCCGACTTAGGCTTGGCGGGTATTTGCTTCCCGATCTGCCTCCCACAGCAGTGCGGCTTGAGGACATGTGTGAGGACTTGCCTAGCGTGACCGATGAGCCATTCAAGTGAAGTCCAGGCCTTCTGTACTTTTTTGCCTTTCTCTCTTGTGTATTTGTGAGGGTGATGGGTTCGAGCTATGTAACATTTTTACCTTCCTATTGGAACATTCCCCTCCCTTCAAGCCTCTCAAGCTTGTCCTTTTGTAAAGGTCGATCCAAGTTCGGAAGCGCTGCCGGAATGTTCTCTTGAGTCGCTGAACTGGCCGCGGGGCTGACCCTTACAGAGTTCGCCACTTGGTTAGGTGGAACCCGGGGAGCTGAGGTGGAACCTCGCGGGCTTGACCAAGTGCTTTGTGGAGCTGACCGTTCATGCAAGCTTAGTTGTTTGGTTGAGTAGATACCCGGGGAACGTGGACCGCCACGCAGCCGACCGGGGCCTTGACCAAAGAATTTATGGGGCTTGTCCATTTATGGAAGTCCTTCTGTGCCCGTCCCATCGGGGCGATTCGTATCTCCGTCTCTGACAACTGGGCGATTGAACATAACGAGTGTGAAA
Source organism: Boesenbergia rotunda (assembly GCA_024364735.1). Lineage (NCBI taxonomy): Eukaryota > Viridiplantae > Streptophyta > Magnoliopsida > Zingiberales > Zingiberaceae > Boesenbergia > Boesenbergia rotunda. The sequence continues at coordinate 56,982 of JAGFNQ010002011.1, read as the reverse complement.
TGACGCATCGGGCAGTGAAACGTCCATCACGTCATGAATACCTTGGGCGACGAGCAGCCCTTGCGCATTTACTCCGCTTCAACACTTCTCACGCTTTCCCACTGCGTGACCGACCGTCCGATCTCGCGATTTACGAGGCCTTTGCGAACGGTCGAGATGTTTTCCTTCCCTATATATAGGTAGCTTCTACACTTCACTTTCGCCCGAAATGACCCCGTGGACCAAATTCACGTCGATCCTCCAGTATGTCCACCGACTCTTCTGAAGAAGCTTTTCCTTGAGAGGGCTCTATACCTCTCGGATGATTCGACTCCTCTTCCTCGGAGGATGTTGACCAGGAGTTTTTCGAGATGATGCTCCCTCTAATTCACCTCCTCCGACCAGACTATTCAAACCCACCACTTCCCCCCGCGCGTAAGTGGAAGGAACCGATGAGGGCATGCCCAGCCTCCCGTATGGGAGCCTCCGATATGAGTGACTTACCATCGGAGCCACGTCGCTTCGTTTGGCTATCTTCTCATTTCCACATAGCACTCTCGCTCCTCTCCGCCGAGCGAAGCGAGCCGGGCGCCGGCTTCTGCAGAAGCTACTGCCGCGGCGCCACCATCTTCCCGTGTGACCTCCCATCCGGGACACACTCCTCCTTCGCCTGCCCGCGAGGTATCGCTTTCTCCAGCGGCTCCTGAGCTTGCCGCTCCTCAGTCGGGAAGCTCCTCTCGAGCGTTCTCTTCTGCTAAGGGAGTTAATGTCTGCCCCCCTGCCAGGGGCAGCCTCCCCGAGCCTATAGCTCCCGGAGCTTCCTCTTCTTCAACCTCGTTGAGGAGGGTTCGGGCGCTCGCGACGGCAGGGGATCCGAAGGGAGGTGTCCATACTGTCCCTCGCCATTCGACTCAGAGTGGTTCTGTACGCCGACCGGCTGGCAATACTGGCTCGACTATTGCTGGGGGGGCTACTATCAGATGCCTCCTATCTCAGCCAATGCCAGTCCGGGGAGGCTTATTGCTTGCATGCTCCTTGCCCTTTTCCAACCCATGGGCTTCCGTGGGCGAGGATGCTGTCGCTGGCTCTCCTGAACCAGTCTCTCCACATGCCGCCACCCCTTGGGCACTAGCTAGTGACTCATGTTCAAGGAGCGGTCTGGATAGGAAGTCTGAAGCTCCGTCCAGCTGAGAGCCTGGAAGCTCTGCTCGGGCGAGAGCACCTAGGCCCGACCCGAGAAACTTTAACTCATGAAAGGTGCTGCTTTCATTTCTCTTTTCTTTGCTTCTGACTCCTGCCTTCTTTTGTTGACAGGCGGCGCCGCCAGTTTGGATTTCTGAGGAGTGGACTACGCTCAAGGCGCAACTTTTTGAAGCACATCACCTCATCTCCACTCTGCGGACCGATCTGAAGGCCAAAGAGGAGGAACGGGCGGCTAGCGCCACGAAGCTCGATAAGCTTAAGCAAAAATATGAGGTTCAAGCGTCTGTACTGAAGGTCATTCAGCGGCGCATTCGACACCTCAAAGGCTACACTAACTCCCTGCTCCAAGGTCAGGCCCCAAAGAAGACCAGCCGAGCTCCATGAACTGGGAATAGTTACTATCGAGACATGCTTTCTTTATCTTTCTTGACTAGAGAGGAGTTAATCCTCCTATTTTGTAATCGCCTATGATAATAACATGCGGCCCTTTTCCTTTACTTTTTCTGGCAATATTTGTACGTCAAGAACCCGAGCGGTGTTATTAACCCGAGTGAGGACTTTCCTACTTAGTTTCCAGTTACTATGTGTCTCTATGGGCGCCGAGGGTATCAGGTCTTTCGCCCCTGCGAATCACTCAGACCAAAACACTTCATACGTTACCCATGTCGGGACGGGATACTCTTAAACATATCGACAACTTGGGTATGAGTGAGTGATTCACGCCTGGAAGAGCACCTAAGTGTTGATCGAATAAAGTTGCTGGGCTAGGCAATTCGTAGCGACCTGGCCGAGCCGCCAACCTTGTGGTTTTGTCCTGTTGTCCGGCTTCCGCCTGACCCTACTTGTGGGGCAACCAGGTGGGCTATCCGTTGGAGGAATGTTCTTGTCTTAGAACTTCGAGAACTTCGCATGCTCGGGGGAGTAATAAGTAGGAGGGGCGTGGGCCGCCACGCGCCGGGATAGGGGTTGAGTAGAGGGATGAATGTGCCATGTTAGAAGATGGACGTCGGACCACTGACTTAGGCCGATTCTCAGGAGCGTGGGCTGCCGCGTGCCCGATCGGAGGCACTGGGGCGTGAAAGCCGGTCCACTTATAACTTGTGGACGAGGCAAGAGTTTGCACACACGGTCGGGCATGACTTAGGTAGCGTGGGATACCACGCGTCTTACTGAGCAGCCGAGCCGCGGGAAATTAGCGCACACAGTCGGGCAGGACTCAGGGAGCGTGGGACGCCACGCGTCTTACTGAGCAGCCGAGCTGCGGGAAATTTAGCACACACAGTTGGGCAGGACTCAGGGAGCGTGGGACATCACGCGTCTTACTGAGCAGCCAGCTGCGGGAAATTGGCGCACACAGTCGGGCAGGACTCAGGGAGGTGGGAGCCACGCGTCTTACTGAGCAGCCGAGCTGCGGGAAATTGGCGCACACAGTCGGGCAGGACTCAGGGAGCGTGGGACGCCACGCGTCTTACTGAGCAGCCGAGCTGCGGGAAATATAGCACACACAGTCGGGCAGGACTCAGGAGCTGGGACGCCACGCGTCTTACTGAGCAGCCGAGCTGCGGGAAATTGGCACACACAGTCGGGCAGGACTCAGGGAGCGTGGGACGCCACGCGTCTTACTGAGCAGCCGAGCTGCGGAAATTGGCGCACACAGTCGGGCAGGACTCAGGGAGCGTGGGACGCCACGCGTCTTACTGAGCAGCCGAGCTGCGGGAAATTGGCGCACACAGTCGGGCAGGACTCAGGGAGCGTGGGACGCCACGCGTCTTACTGAGCAGCCGAGCTGCGGGAAATTATAGCACACACAGTCGGGCAGGACTCAGGGAGCGTGGGACGCCACGCGTCTTACTGAGCAGCCGAGCTGCGGGAAATTGGCGCACACAGTCGGGCAGGACTCAGGGAGCGTGGGACGCCACGCGTCTTACTGAGCAGCCGAGCTGCGGGAAATTTAGCACACACAGTCGGGCAGGACTCAGGGAGCGTGGGACGCCACGCGTCTTACTGAGCAGCCGAGCTGCGGGCTAGTAGCTCGAGAGTCCAGTACATCTGCGAGCTGGGGTAAGGACCATGTTCTTTCACTGTCAGGTGTGTTTTACATTTACATCATCATTTTTCACTCGGCAACCCGATAGGGCTGAAGGTGGATCGCACTCCAGGGCCGATCCAACCTTTTTCCCTTCTCATTTTCTAAGTAATAGGCTCCCGAGGATAGCTTTTGAACAATCTTGAAGGGTCCCCCCATTGTGGCTCCAGTTTGCTTACGTCTCCCACAGGTTTGATTCTTTTCCAGACAAGGTCGCCCACTTGAAATGCTTTGGGCAGCACCCTTCGGTCGTACCTCTGTTTCATCTTCTGCCTATACGCGAACATCCGAGCCGCTGCTCTGTCTCGAATTTCGTTGACCAGGTCTAGCTCCAGACGCCGTCTTTCTGGATTATCATTATCATATGCTGCCCTCCGGTCCGATTCGCACCCGACCTCGACCGGGATCACTGCTTCAGTTCCATAAACCAGCTGGAAAGGCGTGCATCCAGTTGTTTCTTTGATAGTGGTCCTCAAGGCCCATAGGATGCTCGGGAGCTCCTCTACCCACGTTCCGCCGACGTGGTCGAGCTTGGTCTTTAACCCTCTGAGAATCTCCCGATTAGCCACTTCTGCCTGGCCATTGCTTTGAGGGTAAGCTACAGAGGTAAAGGCTTGCTTGATGTCGTATTTCGCGCACCACTCTTGTATCCTCCTGCCCTGGAACTGCCTCCCGTTATCCGAGACAAGCTTGTGCGGGATCCCATACCGGCACAGTATGTCTCGCCACAAGAACTTCATTACCGCCAGTTCGGTGATGCGCGACAGGGCCTCCGCCTCTATCCACTTGGAAAAGTAGTCGACTGCCACCAGCAAATATTTCTTCTGAGCGGCGGCAACCGGGAATGGCCCTACAATGTCCATGCCCCACTGGTCAAAAGGGCAAGAGACCACCGACGCCTTCATGGCTTCCGTGGGTCGGTGTGGTAGACATTGATGCTTCTGGCAGGATAGGCACTTAGCAACCAACTCGTTGGCATCTTTCTGCAGGGTGGGCCAATAATATCCTGACATTATCGCCTTCCGAGCCGTCGCACGAGCACCAGCGTGGTGTCCACAGATCCCCAAATGAATTTCCCTCAAGACATAATCAGCATCCTCTTCGCTTAGGCACTTGAGGAGAGGTCGAGAAAACGATCTCTTGTAAAGGGCGTCACCGACCATGGTGAATCTGGACACATGCTTCCTGAGCCACCGAGCTTCCTCACGGTCGGCGGGTAAGGTTCCCCGGGTGAGGTATGTGATGATCGGGGTTCGCCAGTCGGCTTCTAACTCCAAATCGGCCTGCCTTTCTATCTGCATGACTAGCAGCGCCGGGCCGCCAGCCTGAGGAAGCACCCATAAGCCAACTGAACTGGCTAGTTTAGCCAATTCATCGGCCTTGAAGTTTTCTTCCCGTGGGATCTTTCTCACTTGCACTTCTTTGAACTCGGCCTTAAGCTTCTCATAGGCTTCTATGAAGGCCTGCAGTCGGTCACTGTTGACCTCAAATTGTCCCGCCACTTGCTGCGTAACCAGTTGAGAATCCGAGTAAAGCGTTACTCGGGCCGCCCCTACATGCTTGGCGGCCTGCAACCCAGCTATGAGGGCCTCATACTCGGCCTCATTATTTGTAGCCTTATACTCCAGCCGTACGGACAAGTGCATTTTTTCTCCACTCGGGGAGACCATCAGAATACCAATTCCACTTCCCGACCGAGCTGACGAACCATCCACATATATCTGCCATGCCTCTTCAACCTCATCCGAATGCAACTCACTTAAGAAGTCGGCTAGAGCCTGAGCCTTGATAGTTGGTCGAGGCTGGTATTGAATATCATATTCACTCAGCTCGGTAGTCCACTTGATCAGTCGCCCCGATGCTTCAGGATTTGAGGCTACTCGGCCTAGGTTGTTGTTCGTCAATACCACGATAGGGTGTGCCAAGAAATAAGGACGGAGCCGCCGAGCACCCAACAACAGCACATACATCAACCTTTCGAGTGTCGTATAGCGACACTCGACTCCCTTTAATAAATGGGCGAAGAAGTACACAGGCTGCTGTTCGGCCGCTTCCTGCTTAACCAAAACTAGGCTGACCGAGTCAGCTGATGCGGCCAAGTACACGTATAGAGTCTCCCCGACCTCCGGTTTTGCCAACACAGGCAGTTCAGCGAGGTAAGTCTTCAGTTCTTCGAAGGCCTTGTCACAATCAGCATCCCATTGAAATTTAGTAGCTTTGCGGAGGGTTCTGAAGAAAGGTAACCCTCGCTCTGCCGATCGGGAGATAAACCGAGATAGGGTCGTGATTCGCCCAGCGAGCCGCTGAGCCTCCCGTAGATTCCGAGGCGGGGGCATATCCAGTAGAGCCTTGACCTTGCCCGGGTTAGCTTCGATGCCCCGCTCGGTCACAATATAGCCCAAGAATTTCCCCCTTCGAGCACCAAAAAGGCACTTGGCTGGGTTCAGCTTAAGCCCATACCTCCGCAGCGTCTGGCAGGTTTCTTCGACATCCGCCACCAGGTCTTCAGCTCGGGCAGACTTGATGAGGATGTCATCAACATATACTTCCACATTTCTCCCGATCTGGGACCGGAAGACTTTGTTCATCATACGCTGGTAGGTGGCTCCAGCGTTCTTCAACCCAAATGGCATGACGGTGTAGCAGTAAGTGTCGTCTGCCGTGATGAAGCTAACCTTTTCTTGGTCCTCGCCGGCCAGGGGCACTTGATGATACCCTTGGTAAGCGTCCAGCATGGAGATGAACTCGCTGCCTGCTGTCGAGTCCACCATCTAATCAATCTGGGGCAGGGGGTAGCAATCTTTTGGGCAGACCTTGTTGAGATCCCGAAAGTCAATGCAGATTCGCCACCTATTGTTTGACTTGGGTACTAGCACCACATTAGCCAGCCAGGACGGGAAATGTACCTCCCTGATGTGCCCTGCCTCCGTCAGCCTCTCGATCTCCGCCCTGATCGCCTTGTTCTGCGCGGTGCTAAAGTCCCGCTTCCTTTGCTTTACGGGCCGAGCGTGGGGGTAGACATGGAGGTGGTGTTCTGCAACCTCCGGCCGGACACCTCTTAGCTCCTTGACTGACCGGGCAAAGACATCTTGGTTCCGAGCCAGGCACTCCAGCAGGGGTTCCTTCAGCTCTTCTGGCAGTCCCACGGCGATCCTGACTCGAGATTCCTCCCGATCGGGGAGGAGCTGCACCTCCTCTTTGACTTCATGCAACTCGGACCAAGGAGAAGCTTGGACCATGTTGCAATCAGGGAAAGGACGTGGGGCCTTGCGACTTTCCACGTGAACGTCGTCCACGTAACACCTCCGGGCTACCTTCTGGTCACCCCTGACTTCCCCTACCTGGTCTCCGACTGGGAATTTAACCTTCAGGTAGAAGGTGGAGGCGACAACCCGGAACTCATTGAGGGCAGGTCGACCCAGAATGGCATTGTAGGAAGAAGGGGCATCCACCACCAAGAAGGTGGACCACCGAGTCCTTTTCAACGGCTCTTCGCCCAGGGATATGGCCAATCGAATCTGGCCAATAGGCTACACCGGGTTCCCTGTGAAGCCAAACAGCAGGGTCACCACTAGCTCCAACTGGGACCTTTCAATCTGGAGCTGGTCAAATGCCCTCTTATAGAGTATATTGACCGAGCTGCCGGTGTCCACGATGGTGCGGTGGACTTGATAATTGGCGATGACGGCGGTGATGACCAGCGCGTCATCGTGAGGGACTTCCAACCCCTGAAGATCTTGGGGCCCGAAGCTGATTTGTGGCCTTCTCCTGGGCCAGACTAGTGCAACTTGATGGATCTCCAGTCGGCGCACTTGGGCCTTCCGGGCTCGGTGGGAATCTCCTCCGTCGGTCCACCCGAGATGACATGCATGCCTCCTCGGATGATATTTTGTTGATTGACCCGCTCTTCTTCCGTCTCCTCGTCCACCGCTCGGTTCCTTGGGGGAACAGATTGCGAGCAGCCGGGGGTTCTCCCGCAGTTCTTCAACCACCGGGTCGGCGTTCGGGCCACCTCGGCCTGCCCCCCACTGGGAGGCGTTTGCCCGCCCTCGTCCTCTGGTGGCGTGGCCGTGGCTCTGGTGGAAAGTACAGTAGGGCCTCCATCGGGCAGGGAAGCATCCTTGGGCCACCTACTGCACGTGGTGCCGTTCCATGCCTGCGGGCTCGGGGGGCCCCGCGGGCTACGAATAGGTCCTCCTGGGGCCTAGGACCATGGACTGGGGGAGCGGGTGCCGGGTTGGCTACTTCCCTCCTCCGTGCGGCCTGTGCCTCCTCCACGTTAATATATTTGGCAGCCTTGCCGAGAAGGTTGTCGAAGTCCTCGGGGGCTTCCTGATCAACGCACGGAAAAACTCCCCATCTTGCATGCCCTGGGAGAACGCACTAACCATGACTTCCTGAGTGGCCGTTGGCACGTCCACCGCCATATCATTGAACCTTTTGATGTAAGCCCTGAGAGTCTCCTTCGACCCCTGCTTCAGGGCGAACAAATTAAGGCTCGTCTTGTGGTGTCGTCGGCTACTAGCGAAGTGCTGCAGGAACACCCGTTTGAACCCCTCAAAGTTAGTGATCGACCCATCAGGGAGTCGGTCGAACCATCTCTGGGCCGCGCCAGAGAGTGTGGTCAGGAAGGCCCGACACTTAACGCCTTCCGGATATTGATGAAGCAGAGATGCGCTCTCGAACTTCATCACGTGCTCCTCCGGGTCCATGGTTCCCACGTACTCGGGGACGGTGAAGAAACGTAGGTGACGAGGCACATGATCCTCCAAAATCCAGGCGGCGAAAGGACTGCGCACGAGCATGGTTGAAGCAGGGTCGACCGGAGCCTTTCCCTTGTCTGGACGCCTCCCGCGCACCGGGTTAGAAATCGAAGCCTCTACCGACATTGAGTGGGCCTCGCCGCCTTCCTCCCGAGGGACCGCCACAGGAGGAGGGGCAGAGCCACCCTCAGGCCTGGCGGGCCTGCCTTGCCCTCCCAAAGTCCGGCGTACAACTGGCTCTTGGCCTTGAGGTCCCTGGCTATCAGCTTGCGAGGGCCTTTGAGAAGCCCTTTGCTGAGCTCGCGTGACCATTAACGCCTCGTACTCCTCACAAGAAACCTCCACAGTCATCTGGTTGGGGTCAGCCATCTCCACTTCCGATCAGGCTGTTGGTGTCCCTCCTTCTAGCGCCAAATTTGATCCTGTCGCGAAATGAGTTGGATGCACTTACAGCTGAGTGAGCCTCCGGGAAGAGCGAGGTCGCTGAGGTGGCCTAGCGAACCGGATCGTCCCTGACCTGCAAGACAAAGACCGTTAGAACCCGCCAAGAAAAGTCCCCGGCCAGACACTCCGACGGTCAAGTTAGTACCCCGCGGTGGCGATGGAAGGCCATAGAACAGTATAGAATTGCACTAACGCGCGTACCTGGGAAATGCGTAGTGAGGAGGTATATAGAGCCGGGGAAGCTGACAGGTCCTGCCCCGCCTGCCACCCGTTGTCATGTAGCGAGTACAGGGTAATGCATGTCCAGGGATGGTAGGGTAAAGTGACACATGTTGTATTAAGGAAAGGTGCACTGTCAACTTAAGGGTTGGCACCGTCGGGCGCCGCTCGGCCTGACACCAAAGCATGTGGTCGAGGTACGGGGGGACAAGATGTGGCAGGAAGATCAATACCTCGGCGAGATATCCGCTACTGGTGGCCAGGGTGGCCTTGGTCCTGCGCCGATCCCGTACAACCTCTGGTAATCCGATGTCAGGGAGTGGTTGTGCCGACTGGGGCACTGAGTAACGAGGCCGACTGAGGGCCTATGAGGGTGCCGACTGGGGCACTAAGTAACGAGGCCGGCTGAAGGCATATGAGGGTGCCGACTGGGGCACTAAGTAACGAAGCCGGCTGAGGGCCTATGAGGGTGCCGCCTGGGGCACTAAGTAACGAGGCCGGCTGAGGGCCTATGACGTGGGAGCCCAGGAGCCCAAGCCTGCTTGCCCCCCTCTAACGGGCTTCGTCCCACCCACTAATCATCTTTCTTCTGACTGAGCGCCAGGCTGCCGGGCCAGATCACACGCAAACTGGTCCGGGATCAATATTCATATCACAAACACAATATCCACATTACAAACAAAATATACACATCACAAAGATTACATCCACATCACAAACAACACAATCGGACGATAGAATTACAAACAACAACAAAAAAGATAATAGAAGTAAACAAATGTTTTAAATGTACGGTAGGAACATAAAACAAACACATATACATATTAATATAATAAATCCAAGTGAGATCCTTGATGAAGAGGATAATAGGAAGAGTTCTCGCAAGGCGACTGATAAGTCATGATCCAGAGTTTGAGCAAAAGTAATATCACACAATCGAGGTGGTGTGAAGGATATTAAGAAGGGCTTCATATTACTTTAGTTTAGGTACAACAAATATCTTTCACATATCATTCATCCAGTTCAACATGAACTAGGTGGATGCTTCTATCTAAGAGATTTCATATCATGAATAGTGATGAAGGATGAAAATACTTCAGCTCCCCATGCCAAGTGGCCCAAGTCTGGTGACATAAAAGTTCATAATACGTGAGGTATTATTTATTACAATAATCCACCCATATTGCAACTAACCAGATGCCGAACTCCAAATATCAATATCAAAACCGACAAAATCAACCATCAAGTTGGTACAATCATACCCTAAAAAATTGAAGAGAAAGATTAGTAGTACAATCATATCTGTTGAAAAAAGACAATTTGCTTATTTTTAATATCTCTGTCAATCCGTTTCAGGACCAACACGAAAGAGGTAAATCACGGAGACTACTGATCCGGATGCTATGACTAGTGTATGAGAAGGACGGACATATTAGCTCTATCAAAATTTGACCCCCTAAATCTCATACTCACAATACCTATATATTAATCATAAGTCCATCCTATAAGCAATAGTACAATCAAATCTGAATCTTTGATAGGGTTGACAAGATTTGAATTATTTTGCCATGTGTAAGAATGCAACTATAAGAATTTGACAGGAACTATATTGAAAATTGCCAAATTAGTCAAAGCTTGGTAAAGAAAAATCCAAGATGGTTGGCAAGGAAAAAACCAGTGTTTTGAAAATCAGACAGGATCGGTCAATCGGACCGGTTGAATCAAAAATCAATCAGATTTTCGATTCGAGTTGACTCTGAAAATCGACTACTCAACAATCGAATGCGAACCGTACCGGGGGGGGGGGGACCGATGAAACCGAAAAAATCGGTCAAACCGACATGGTTTATTTTATTTTTTATTTTTTTGATTTTTTCCCTTTTACAATTTTGCTTTCTTACTGAAAATATAAATTGAAAAACAAAATGTCAAAAACCTAGTTTGCTTTCACCCAAAGTCTCAAACGAACAAACCTACTATTTGCTTGCAAGAGAGTCACTGCCGCTAGCCTCTCGCCGTGTCACCCTGCCTCCGCTAGCCTCGCCGCGGTGCCCTGCCTCCGCTAGCCACGCCTCGCCGCCGCTAGCCTCGCCCCGTCTCTAGCTTCGTTGCGTTGTCGTGCTGGCATATGAGGACAACAATATATGACATATTTGGATGTGTAATTTTGCATGTGCTTTATTAGTGTCCCTTGTTTAAGTGTTTATCGGTGAACAAATGCTATTGTGATATAGTTTTAACTTCTAATAAGATTCTTCAATCCGTATCTAGATTTCTTGAATCCAATGGTTTTAAACTTGAATTTTTCTTTAAAACTAATCTCTTTTTTTTCAAGAATACTGTACTGAGTTGCTGACAAAAAATATATCACATGCTCGACCTAGTTGATCTAATCTTGAAAAAAAATAGTTGGATAAGTTGTTAGTTTCATATATTTATATAAATATATGTTTTATTATATATACCGGTTATATCCCGATTAGACCCCCGATGAAACCGGTTGAGCCTCTGAACCTCTGAACCCTTGCTCCGACCGGTTCGATGTCCGGTCCGGTTCTCAGAACCTTGGAAAAAACCAAAGAAGTTTTAAGTGAAATTTGAGCTGAGAGACCCTTGAAGATTTAAAACAAAGACAGGGAATCACTATAGACTATACATAGATATCAATAAAATCTAGTAATCAACCAAGTCAGAGAGCCTAGGTATCCCAGATATTCATGGTTTGATCCCTAACTATAATATATTTATAAAAATATTTCCTCCAAATGGGACGCGATCCATAAGACGTTGAGCTTTTAAACCGCTCACCGCGAGCGCTTCCCGATTTACCCTGACGGCCGATGGGAAACTTCCGTGAGACCGGATCGGTCGTCTAATGTTGGAAAAACCTCGTTAATCATTTTTTCATTATAGACTATGTCACACCCCCGAGAAGAGCCACTGGCCCAATATAGAATCGGACAGCACCCCCCTACGGCGGACACTTGAGACATGAGTATAAGACATACACGACCGCCATAACCCATCAGCCAATACATCTGGAAATGTAAAATATAAAAGAAAAGACATGACATTATACACACCAAAGTCGCGTACCGGTACGACTTACGACAACCTACAACAAAATATGCCTCTATGGCCCCACAACAATACAATCCACGACGCAACGGAAAACGAAACAAAACATATGCAAACAGAAGTACAGTATCACAACAAATACAATACAACCCAAACACGAATCGTCTAGAGACAGAAGGACTGGGACAGGCTGCCGGGCACTCTAGCCGATCATCCTGAAATAAAAATAAGGCTAACGGTGTGAGTCCAAGAACTCAGCAAATACATATATTTGATATGCATAGTAAAATATATTAGCAGTAAGAGTCAAACTGGCAACAATATTATGAGTAAAAGTAGAAAATGCTAAAACTAGAATACAAAATAAATGATACATATCAGAGTCTGACAAACCTAAAGAAATAAAGATCTAAATACCATACGAGTAATGTAGGGTCACAAGATCCCATGTAAACAAACCTCCTATAGGTGTTGTTAAATATGACACTTAATCCTGGTCCAGAAAATTTTAAAAAATTTATTTTAGGGTTCCAATCCTTTGGACGAAGTTTAAAGAGTTGTAAATGGATTAAACCCTAAATTTAAAGGAGTTGTTTGGTTAAAATTCTGAAATTAAGAAAGAAATAACAATAACACAAACTAAGAGGGACCAAAATGCAAAAATGCCACGGCATAAGTTGCCCCTCTTCTTCTTCCCTTCATCCAATCGCAAGCAAACAGATCCACTTCCTTCTTCCACTTCTTCTCTTCGCCAAAGCCACGTGACCATCTTTCCCGTTCCCTATGAGTCCTCTCCTTCTCCTTCTTCCTCACTTGTAGAGTCTTGCGCCGCTGAACCGTTGGAGTTGCCCATCGTCGGTTATTCCTCCTTCCTGGTAAGTCGCAGATCTTTCTGACTTGGTTCCCGATTTCTCCTTTTAGCTATCCCCCGTTCCCTTGTGAGTGATCTCCTTCGTGGCATGCGTCCGATCTAGAAGCCTAGATACGGTGGTATGGTGGAGATCGGCTACTCACGCTAGGAGTTCTTGTTTCGACCTAAACAAGAACTAATCACTAATTAAAGTTAATTAGTGACAATTACATTTAGGATAGTGATAATCGGGTTTGTATCATGCTTAGCTAGTTATCAATTATTTTGGTAACTAATAAACCATGACACTGATTTATTACGGATTTTTCAGACGGATGATTCTCTTCGCGTACGGATTCTTCCATTTGAAGGTGGACATTTCTTACTTGTTTCTTTAGATCCACTTTATCTTTATGCACAACTATTTATATTTGTGCAGTAAGTTTATTTATCTTAAATCTGCTACCGTTTGTTATCATACTTGGTACTTTTGCTTGATCTTTGAGATTATCTAATTCCTGTTTATACAGTCTCTATATTTGATATCTGACTCTGTATAGTATACATATATGCATGTGTGCGTAGATATAGAGGCATGCCACTTTTTGTCTGCATGGATTGATTTCTAGTTATACTTGCATGTGTATTTAGATGTATGATGGATAGATTATTATACATGTGATCGACCTATGCATGTTAGGTTGAGTTATGCATGATGACCGGGAGGGGTTGCACATGTTAGAGTCATGCACCATCCCTACACTGTTGCATGTCGTCGATCATCGACTCTTTTATGGTCTGAGCCCGTCGTCCGGTACATGATCTGCACACACAACTACTCATGGGTTAGTGCATATCGTTGGGTGTGTGCAGTTGCTCCGCTTGGCCGCTTAGGGGTAGTGGTTCCAGAGCGTGGTAGCAGACGGGATCCCTTCTCTTCCCATAGACTAGAGGAGAAGAGAGCGACGCTCCCCATATGACTTGGGGTAGGGGGTGGTCCCCCGCCAGCTTCCTGTCCACTCGGTCATCCAGGAGCGGTGATGGCAGAGTGCATACAGTGTCACAGTCCTACCCACTCGGCAACACATATTGCATGTCTTGGTGGCTTGATTGGTGTCAGGGGTGACCATGTCACTACATCATGTGCATATAATGCATTGAACATTTGATTGTGATTGTTGTACTTGTTTGCTGCATATGTTTGACATGCATATACAGGAGATATTATGTATTGGTTTGATAACCCTGCACTTGCTTGTTTGATACAAGCCTTTTTTGATCAGGATAGGCTGATTTCTAGTATGTATATTCATTTAGTACTTTCAGTTATGCATATTCTGATATTTCTGTTGAGACTGTATCCTGTTATTTCTGTATAGTTTATTCAGCTATTTATTTATGTCATGCATATCTTTTTCTATACCTGCAGAGTCCACTTGGACTCACCACGCGTCACAATATTTTTGTTTTCAGGTTGATAGGTCACCGGAGGAGCCCAGGTGCTAGTCCTGAGTCCCTACGACTCCATTGATAGGTGCTTCCGCGTATTTTGCTTTCCTCTTATAGCATACTCTTTGCGTTGTATTCATTTTCATGTCATAGACTTGTATCGTGATTCATTTGTTGCGGTATTATATTTAGCTTAGGTGAGTTTTACGATCTTAGTACTGTGATGCACTTATTTCTTTATGTTATATATCTTGTTTTGAGGTCTGAGACCAATTATTATATTGCGTGTGTTGTATGTGTGTTTAAATTGTTCGCCGGATAGGGGAGATACTGTCTGATTTTATATTGGATCAGCGGCTCCATTAGTCTCGAGGTGTGACAGGTGTAGGTCAAATATATATACTGTAATCAAATATAGCAAATACGAGCAAATATAATAATGCAAACAACAACCATGCAATAATGCATCATGTGCACATGATGTCTGTAGGTACTCTAACTACCCCTACACTGGGTGGCTAAGTGAACAAGATGCCCGGGGGCCAACCACTCCAACAACCATAACTCCAAAACTAGGCAAGAGAAGAGTCAAATGCTCATGCGTCACACAACCCATCATAACATGTACCCCTACGCCAACAAGGGGGAGTCAATTGCTCATGGGTCACACAACCCATCATGACATGTACCCAAGTCAAAAAGAGGGAGCCAACTGCTCTCTATACCACTGTTGTCTACTACGACGCTTTGACATTATTACCCATGAGTGACCGAGTGAAGACATGACAGAACATCTACACACACTAGGAGGGGTCCCTGATTACTACGATGCACCGGAATCACTACTCATAAGTGAGCGTGCAGAGTCTCGACAGGGCAACTGTACGCACCCTCCAATAACTACTACTCGTTAGTGATAATGTGTGCAATTCATGATCACCGTGTATCATTGGTGCTTGCTACCACGCTCCAACATCACTACCAATGAGTGAACGAGCGAAGACACGACAGAATAACTGCACACACTAGGAGAGGTCCCTAACTGTTATGATGTACCGGAATCACTGCTCCTGAGTGACTATGCAGAGTCTCGACAAGGCAATTGTGCGCACCCTCTAATAGCCGCTATTCGCGTATGACAATGTGTGTAGATCATGACCGTTATGACAGACGACATGTCTCAATCACATGAGTGGGAGCCCTATGCCGCCAGTTCATGCGCATGCAAGAATGATGCATGACACTATCATGCACAACACCTACCTAACTAGTCCTTCAATCATTAACATGATATGCAGAGGTCAAAGAATAATCGTGTACCATATCCTAGCCCTAATGCTGGGTATAAGGTATCATATCTCAAATCACGATATACAACATATGCGACAATAAAGAGTCAAGAGGTCCAACCACGAAGCAGTACAGAAATAAAACCATCGTCTAATCAAGCAGCTAATATCAAGTGTAAATATATGAAAGCATGAAATAAATAAAACTCTACTGCTATCTATAACTAACTATGCATAAAATCTATGACAATATCTAAATAGATAAGTCAGAAGTACCCACCTTTAAATTACGAAGTCCATGCCCAAAGAGGACTCTGCGTCCAACCGTTCGTACCAAATTAACGTCCTATATCAAAACATAATTTTTAGCTACTAGTATATAAACTAAATAGCTAATCAAAATCTAACTTCACTGTAGGCCGGATAATGAATCAACCCCAACAAGATCAAGATCCAATCCAGTACAAGGGTCATTTCCAACCGTTTCAACCCATGGAAAAATCAAATGGGACCAATCGATACAAACCATTTAGAACAACTCCACACTAATAACTAGATTCACCAACCAAATTCCCTATGATCTAAAACAGCTCTAAGCTCATGCAACAACCCAATTCCCATCACAAAACAGAAACAGATTTGCCAGAGCTCATGCGCAAGCCCACAACAACGACAACAAACCTATCCAAAGGACACCAATCTACAGCCTACATCAGATCATCCTAAACAGACTGAAGTCATCCTTCCAATCCAAAACACTACAAGAAAGAAAACGACCAAATCAACAGCAACAAGGGGTCTGCAAACAAATTCCAAAAACGATCCACATCCCCATCAAGAACGAACCCATTCAATCACAAGTTCTCTTCAAAACCTCGGCAAAATTCAATTCAAGCAAAAACTGATCATAATACCCAAGAAAACTTCCACCATCTGAAATCTTAGCTATACCACCACTCACCTGAAGACAACAGTGGAGTCGACTTCACGGCAACCCCATCCAAATCAATCGAACTCAAGATCCAACTCAAACCTATGGATCTATCAAGCTTTATACACTGATCAACGGCAGAACCAAGATCTAAATCAAGAACACCAAACCATACTCTAAACCCTAACCGTCCATCATATGATCTAGAGGAAGCATAATACACGAAGATCTTACCTAAACTTTGCGCTGCTGTCCAACCCTTGCCCAGATCGGAGAGAGAGCAATAAAGGCCGGCGATCCCACAAGAGGATTACTCGACTCCGAGAGGACCAAGATCCATCTCTGAGGCGGAGAGGATGGCGTGCCCTAGATCGTCGGAGCTCCGTAGGACGCACTGCGTCGATGAGCCGATTTGCAAAGGTGGCCGTCGGCTCTGATCGCGACGAGGAAAGGAGGAGAAAACTGTGGGCGTCGGGCGGAGAAGGCAACGAAAGAGGGAATTTAAGCTTTTGGCACTTTTGCAAAAAGATCTTTAGGTTGCCAACTTTAGGCGCACACTCACGATCTGAATGACAGGGCTTGTACCTGAATAGGAGGTACTGCATCACGACCTTGCTGCAGAACAAGATTTTTGAATTTGATCCAGTCTAGTGAACATCTATCACATGTTTGATCGCGATAAGTTTACTGGCGCAAAAACAGGGCATGTCGAACAAGCAATGTTGCAGTAGTCTCCAATCTCTGGAAGCTTTTATTGTGTATAGTTTTGGCTACCAATAATCTCGGCAAGAACACTCACCATTCTTGAAATGATGATATCGGTTGACATCTCTGATAACTATTTCTCTATCAGCAATCTTTGAGATGAATTTGATGACGGTGTGGCAGTCCTCGCACACCCTGAGATTCTTAGTCACCATGAGTCTCGTCCTTGCAGGTGTGTTGATTAGCCCAAAGGCAATGGCTAGCCTCTCGCTGTGGCTACGAACTATATCTCTCTTCTCGTCGTCAGAGACGTCGTGGAAGACCGGCATTGTGTCTGGCACATATCCAGCTTGTGCCATGAGCCCTTCCAATCTTTCGAGCTCAGCATATATCTCCTCTGAGCTAGGGTGTGATACGTCTCCAACAAGGAATGCATGAACTTGGTTCTTCACTTCAATCCAGCTACATCCAATGCTCTTCTTTAGTCCTCTATTAGCCATCTGCTTCCTTATCTCGGCAGCTTCCTGCCACTTCCCAGATTGAGCATAAATGTTTGATAAAAGTACATAATTGCCAGCATCATCGGGCTCCAATTCAATAAGCTTTTGCAAAGCTAGCTCCCCTAGTTTCACATTTCTATGGATCTTGCAAACATTCAGCAGAGCACCCCAGACTCCAGAGTCTGGTTCTGTTTCCATCTGTTGGATAAGGTTGTGCGCTTCATGTAATCTGCCGGCGTGGCCAAGGAGATCAATCATGCAAGTGTAGTGCTGCACCCTCGCCGGGATGCAGTAATCTCTCACCATTAAGTCGAATAAGGTTCTCCCTTCATCCACCAAGCCGCCATGGTTGCATGCTGAGAGGGCGCCGACAAAAGTGATGCAGTCCGGAGGCACCTGATTCTGTTTGCGCATTTTGTCGAACAAGGCAAGGGCTTCGTCAGCATGGCCGTGCATAGCATATCCACAGATCATGGAGTTCCAGGAGACGATCGTTTTCTCAGCCAGCTGCTCAAAGAGCACGCGGGCAACTTTGACCCAGCCGTTCTTGGCGTACATGTCCACAAGAGCCGTCTTCACCTTGTCTTCTCCGTCAAACCCGCGCCGCCAGCCGAACCCGTGAATTTCCCTTCCTCTGGGCAGGGCCGCAGCATTGGCGGCAGCAGAGATCACAGTCACGACAGTAGCGAGAGTGGGCTTGAAGTCGCGAGCCACCATGTCATGGCACAACTGAAGCGCTTCAGACGGATGGCCGTTCTGGGCGTAGGCGGCGATCATGGAGTTCCAAAGCACTACATCCCGATCAAGCACTCTGTCAAAAACACCTCGCGCATCATCCACGCAGCTACACTTGGCGTACATGTCGATCAGGGCAGCAGCTACGAAGACGTCGGATTGCCACCGCGTGCGAACGACGAGGTCGTGGATATCCCGCCCAGCGCCGAGATTGGAGAGGGCGGAGCAAGCCTTGAGCACGAAGGGGAACGTGAAATTGTCGGGCGCCAGGCCGAAGTCCAGCATCTGGTAGTAGAGTGATAGGGCGACTTCCTGCGGGCCGTTCCAAGCGTAAGCTCGAATGAGGATATTCCAGAGGAAGATATTGCACTTGGGAATTCTATCGAACAGCCGGTGGGCATAGTTCAAATGATCGCAAATGGAATAGAGGTTGACGAGTTTGGTAGCCAAGACAACGTGGTGACCGAGGCCGGAGAGGACGAGACGAGCGTGGAGCTGCTTCCCTGATTCGACTTCCCTCCGGCTGACGAAGGAGCGGAGGAGGACCAGGTAGTCGTCGAAGCAGCCAGAATCGTTCGGTGGAGAAGCTGGCGGCGGAGCTGGAGGATGGGAGATAACACTGGCGAAGTGTGGGAGGGGAGGATGAGAGAGAGAAGAGCCGAATTGAATGAAGGTGAAGGAGTGCGTTGCTGCCGCTCGGGACGCGGAACGGCGCATAACGAGAGCGTGCTGCGGCCGATCGATGGGGGTCGAGACGTTGACCCCCACATGAATAAGAGGTAAACGGGCCAAATCGTACGCCAGTTATTCGGATCTCAATTCGAATGAGAATCCCAATTCGTAAAAAATTCATTCGAATTTAATTAGATTTAGAAAAAATTATCATAAGCTTCCTACCTATAAATTTAACTTCCTCTACAATTTCTACGTAAAAAAAAATTATTTTCACTCCAAACATATAAAATTTTATGTGCTCAAGATTTACCAAATTACCTTCAAAATTTTTAGGTACACAAAATCTACAATAAAATATAATTCTTAATAAATTCAACATCATTTAATCAAAATTTAGTATATTTTTTATTAAATTGAATACTGTCTAATCAATTCGTCCTAGGGGTGTCAAAAATAAATCCAACCCGATGACCCAACCCGAATCGACCCGAAAAAAAATCGGGGTCGGGTTGGAATTTTTGAGTTCGGGTCGAGTTCGGGTTGGAGGGTTTCGGGTTGAAAATTTTTGGGTTGGGTTCGGGTTAACTCGAATTTAATATTTAGTGGATTTTTTGAGGTTAAATTAAATTTTATTTTAAAAATTAAGATGCTTTTATATATATTAATATCAATATTAGTATTATCATGATGGAGTATTGTGATAAAAGTAAAGAATTATAGGGAAAATACCCAAAAAAATCATTTTGAATCGATTTTTTTCGGGTTATTCAGGTCGGGTTCGGGTTTAGGCATTTCAGATTGAATTCGGATTCGGGTCGGGTTTGATTTGGGAGTTAAAATCTTTTTTTCCAACCTGACCCAAAACCGGCCTGACCCACCTGAATTGACACCCCTAATTCATCCTAAGCTAATCAATTGGTATGAACTCCTAATCAATTGGTCAAGCAGAAAAAGAATTGTACTCAATTTAATAGAAAATATACTAATTTCTAATTTAAATATACTAAATTTAGAAAGAATTGTTGGTGCAATCTTGGTTAGGTCAGGGTTGACCTAGTTTGACAAAGCTCAGGTGAGCTTGAGTCTAGCAAGCTCGGGTGAGCTTGAGGTGTATGTTTCGATGTTTGACATTGATGTTTGAATTTGATAATTATGTTTGAATGCCGTATGGTGTCAAGTGGGTCAAGGTTGACTGGAGACTTGACTAGGTGAAGTCCAGGTGGATCGGGGAGATCGTGCGCTGGCATGGGAAAAGACCTAGTGGGACTAGGCACACCTAATGGGACTAGGTGAAGTCCAGGTGGATCGGGGAGATCGCATGCTGGCATGGAAAAAGACCTAGTGGGACTAGGCACACCTAGTGGGATTAGGTGAAGTCCAGGTGGATCGGGGAGATCGCACTCTGGCATGGAAAAAGACCTAGTGGGACTAGGTGAAGTCCAGGTGGATCGGGGAGATCGCACGCTGGCATGGGAGAAGACCTAGTGGGACTAGGTGAAGTCCAGATGGATCGGGGAGATCACATGCTGGCAAGGTGGAAGTCTACCGAGAGACTAGACCTAACTCGAGTGTTAGGCAAACCTGGTGGGGAATCAGGTTAAGTCCTAGTTGGGAACTAGGCAGAAGAAGTCCAGGTTGGTCAAAGGGGTTGACCGTAAAATCGAGGTTGGTCAAAGGGGTTGACCGTGAACACAAGTTAGGTTGGTCTCAATCGATTGGGTGATCGATTGAGTTGTTGTCTCGCGAAAACAAGAAGGATTTTAATCAATTGGGTAATTGATTAAGAAGGATGGTAATCAATTAGGTAATTGATTAAGGAGGATCTTAATCAATTAGGTAATTGATTAAGGAGAAAGTGAATCGATTGGGTAATCGATTAAGAGAGTTTGTTGCGAGAACAGAAGGTGGCTGAATCGATTGGGTAATCGATTCAGCCTTCTCTTAATCGATTGGTCAATCGATTAAGGGCAGTCTTAATCGATTGGCTAATCGATTCAGGTTCAAAAACTAGCCGTTGAACGGCTAGTATGACGTGGTAATCGATTGGGTAATCGATTAGGGAACCCTAGGCGTCGGGTATAAGGGTTTTCACGCAGGTTTTGAGCCACAACTCTTCTCCCCTTTCTCCTCCTTCATTGGTGCCATCTCAAGGGAAGTCTTGGAGGTTTTTGCTGCTGCATTTCCAAGGTTCTAGAGGCAACCACAAGCTTGAAGATAGCAAGGAAAGCAAAGTGAGCTTAATATTGTAAATCTTGTAAGATTTTCCATTGTATTTTTGCTTCCTCTTGTTGTATCTCATTGTAAGCTTGTAAGAGGTTTCTCCACCTCAAGAAGGAGACTTTCATAGTGTATGAGAGTGTGAGGAGAGTGGACCCTTGGATTAGTCACCCGACCGGGGTGGATACCAAGTAAAATCCAAGTGTTAGCGATTGCTTGAAGTCTTCCGCCGCGACAAATCATCCACGAAGCAAATCGGAGCTAATCACCCCCCCTCTAGCTCGCCAATCGGTCCCAACAAGTGGTATCAGAGCAAGGTTGCTCTTCATTGGACTCATCGCCAAGAGGGCAAGAGCTAGAGGAAGAAGAAGAAGTTGGAAGAAACCCTAATTTCAAGAAATCATCATCAAAAGGGTTCAACTTCAAGAATGGAGTTTGGCTATGACACAAGGGCACCTCCACCATTCGACAAGGCGAATTTTGGTCTTTGGAAGTCAAAGATCGAAAATTATTTCATGATGGAGATAGAGCAATGGTTTGCTCTAATGGAGGGTTTTGAAGCTCCAACAAGCACAAAAGGGAAGCTCCTCAAGAAAAGCAAATGGAATGAGGAGCAAATCAAGAGATGCGAGGCCAACAACAAAGTGACCAAGTTATTGGTCAACCTATTGCCAAGCACCATCTTGGACAAGATTGGAGAATTCAAAGACGCTAAAGAGCTTTGGAGCACATTGGCAAGGCTTCATGAAGATCCCTCCACTGTACCAAGTCAAGAAAAATCCGAAGAGGGAGATTCATCAAGTGAAGAGGACTCGGAAGTTGAGAGGTGCTCAACATCCGAAGATGAAGCTCAAGAAGCCTCCACCTCAAGGGTTGAAGAGGAGCAAAATTTGACATTGACGCCGGAACAAGAAAAGGTTTCAACATCATCATCCGAGGTCAATGGAGAAGAAGAAGAAGTCTCCACCTCTACGATTGAGGGGGAGCAAAGGTCATTGAATCCGGAAAAAGAAGAAGTATCTACTTCCGGATCGAGTGAAGAGTCATGTGCCACCCCTACAAGCAAAGGTATAAACATTTCAATTTGTAAAAATAAAGATCACATCATTTGCTTTGAGTGTAGGGAAAGAGGACACTACAAGAGTAAGTGTCCAAAATTGGTCAAGAAGAAGGTGCAAATGGCACCCAAGACCAAGGGAAAGACAAAGGAGGTCGACCCCGTGGCAAAGAAAGATAAGAAGCACATTATGTGCTTCTCATGCAAGCAAAAAGGACATTATCGAAATCAATGTCCAAAGGGGAAGGATCCGACCAAAGTCAAAAGGAGGAGCTCAAGTCAAGGGGGAGCCTCCAAGATTAAGCCTAAGGTACCATTAGGTAATGGTAATTCTTTTTATCATGATAATATGCATGCTAAAAATAATTATTATCATTTTAATGCAATTTATCATGAACATAGGAGGCATGAGAAACCTAAGGTAAACTATAGAGCTTTCCATGCTAGGACTACAAAATCTAAGGATAGGGAACAAATTAGGAATTTCCAAGGAAGACCTACCCAATCCAAGGCTAAGAAAAACAATCACCAAGGCTGTATTAGAAAACCAAGCCTTGAGGAGGTAATGATTGAAAATCAAGTTTTGAGGTCAAAACTTGATAAGCTAGAAAAATCCCTCAAAAGAATAGAAAATCTATTTAAGGGATCTAAGGATCAAAACCTAGATTTAGGAAATCAAGGACCCTCTAAGAGCAAGAAAGATTTGGGGTACAAACCTAAAACTAAGGATAATGGTCCATCCTACCATAGAGTTCCATATAGGTATGGAACTCAATCTAGGTCTAGAAGTCAAGTCAAGACCACAAGGGAAGCCATCCCTATGGTTGACCAAGATAAGATCAACATGACTAAGGCTTCGGAAAAGCCTAAGAAAGTCTTTAGGAAGGTATCAAGGGAGGTCATCCCTAGTGAATACCTAGAACACCCTAGGAGCACCAATAGGTGTTGGGTTCCTAAGAGTGTGTTTGCCACACCCTAGATAGGTCTAGGGAGTGTCAACTCAAATGGGAAGGGTAGTTAACCCAACCTTGATGAAGTTGGCACTTTGGGACATTTTCAAGGAATTATCTTCCTTGAAAATGAAGGAATCAAGTGTTTACTCTAGGAGGAGTAAAATTTGTGCCAAACTATATTTTTGGAAGATTGAACTTAATAAAAATTGGCACAACTAGGATAGAATCCAAAGATAAGCCAAGTTGGGGAGTTTTGGCATTATCTTGGAAATTAGGGCAAATTTAGGGATATCAATGGCTTAGCGATGAGTTATTGATACTTAGATAGGAAATCTAGGTATATTCTTTTATGACACTATGCCATGTTTTGTATGCCCTATCACATGCCATGACATCATATTTTATCATTCATATTTATTATGAAAATATTACATGTCATGTCATACATGCATCATCTAGTTATAATTTCTTTTGAAAATCCTAATATGATGCATGTCATAGTCATTAATCATGCATAAATCAATTTTTATTGAACTTAAGGACATTGGCATTAATTGACATCCTAGGTGGATGATCAAAGCTTATAATGTCTAGATAGAAATGCATGAACCCTTAGTTTAGGGAGAATATGACTTTTACATCTCACTAAGACCATAAGTTGACTTGTGTGTATTTTTGAGACACATTAGAAACAAGTGAGATGTTAGGGTGATGAACAAAACTCAAGGTGTTGATAAAGTGCATCAAATTGAGTTTTAGATTCATCAAAACAAGAATTTCAATGAACTCCAATCATTGGGAAAGCTAATGTACAAGTCATGTGCATTTAGCCCAAGGAACATGGTTAGATATTGTTTTTGAAAAACATTTTAAAACTATCTTGGAAAACCTTGGTGAAGACTATCTTTTGATAGCACTCATCATTGATGAAATAGATACAAAATAGAGTAAAACATTGAAGTATTTCAATGGTTTCCAATTTTGTGTCAATCTTTGAAAAAGGAGGTTATTTTCATAGAAAATTATTTTTCCTTGATAGTATATGGTATAAATAATGTCTACACAAAATTTTAGAATTTTTCGAATTTTGTAGAATTATTTAGGGGTTTCTGAATTTCGGATCTGAAATTGTTTTCAGAATTCAGAAACTCCCAATCGATCAGGTGATCGATTGGGACCATAGCCAATCGATTGGTTAATCGATTGGTCGATCTTTTTGCGAGCACAGAAGCTCGCGTAATCGATCATTTGATCGATTACAGTCAGCCGTAATCGATTCATTGATCGATTGAGGCTAGTTTAATCGATTGGTTCCCAACACCAATCGATTGGTGAGACTGAAAATGTCTATTTTCAATCCAATAACCCATTTTTGAGTAACCTACCAATCCCTAAACCCTAGAATTACTTTTATAAGTATATTTGGGTAAATTTCATTGTGAAATCAAAAAGGGAAACGGTTCGGTGAACATTTAAGGGTTAAGGAGAGGTTTTGGTTCAAGTTTTGAATCCCAAAATCTCAATCACCTCAAGTTGAGTTTTCCTAAAGGTTTTAGGAACTCAAAAATCATTGTTGGTGCAATGATAGAGGTTTAGAGCATGTTTTGAGGGGGAGGTCTTCCTTAACAACATGTGGTTGTATTTTTATTTTTATTTTTGGTAAAATGAAAGGATGAAGATTGGACATCTTCATTATGATGAATGCTCAAGGTTGAGCATAGGTTCAATGAAAAGTATGGGAGTTTCATTGTGTATACCTTTGACCATATAGACTTTCAGGGAGAGTGTTTGATGTGTGTCAAAGGGGGAGAAAATTGAAAGGCTAATAGGATTTAGTCTTTCTCAAACATATTGTCAAACATCAAAAAGGGGGAGATTGTTGGTGCAATCTTGGTTAGGTCAGGGTTGACCTAGTTTGACAAAGCTCAGGTGAGCTTGAGTCTAGCAAGCTCGGGTGAGCTTGAGGTGTATGTTTCGATGTTTGACATTGATGTTTGAATTTGATAATTATGTTTGAATGCCGTATGGTGTCAAGTGGGTCAAGGTTGACTGGAGACTTGACTAGGTGAAGTCCAGGTGGATCGGGGAGATCGTGCGCTGGCATGGGAAAAGACCTAGTGGGACTAGGCACACCTAATGGGACTAGGTGAAGTCCAGGTGGATCGGGGAGATCGCATGCTGGCATGGAAAAAGACCTAGTGGGACTAGGCACACCTAGTGGGATTAGGTGAAGTCCAGGTGGATCGGGGAGATCGCACTCTGGCATGGAAAAAGACCTAGTGGGACTAGGCACACCTAGTGGGACTAGGTGAAGTCCAGGTGGATCGGGGAGATCGCACGCTGGCATGGGAGAAGACCTAGTGGGACTAGGTGAAGTCCAGATGGATCGGGGAGATCACATGCTGGCAAGGTGGAAGTCTACCGAGAGACTAGACCTAACTCGAGTGTTAGGCAAACCTGGTGGGGAATCAGGTTAAGTCCTAGTTGGGAACTAGGCAGAAGAAGTCCAGGTTGGTCAAAGGGGTTGACCGTAAAATCGAGGTTGGTCAAAGGGGTTGACCGTGAACACAAGTTAGGTTGGTCTCAATCGATTGGGTGATCGATTGAGTTGTTGTCTCGCGAAAACAAGAAGGATTTTAATCAATTGGGTAATTGATTAAGAAGGATGGTAATCAATTAGGTAATTGATTAAGGAGGATCTTAATCAATTAGGTAATTGATTAAGGAGAAAGTGAATCGATTGGGTAATCGATTAAGAGAGTTTGTTGCGAGAACAGAAGGTGGCTGAATCGATTGGGTAATCGATTCAGCCTTCTCTTAATCGATTGGTCAATCGATTAAGGGCAGTCTTAATCGATTGGCTAATCGATTCAGGTTCAAAAACTAGCCGTTGAACGGCTAGTATGACGTGGTAATCGATTGGGTAATCGATTAGGGAACCCTAGGCGTCGGGTATAAGGGTTTTCACGCAGGTTTTGAGCCACAACTCTTCTCCCCTTTCTCCTCCTTCATTGGTGCCATCTCAAGGGAAGTCTTGGAGGTTTTTGCTGCTGCATTTCCAAGGTTCTAGAGGCAACCACAAGCTTGAAGATAGCAAGGAAAGCAAAGTGAGCTTAATATTGTAAATCTTGTAAGATTTTCCATTGTATTTTTGCTTCCTCTTGTTGTATCTCATTGTAAGCTTGTAAGAGGTTTCTCCACCTCAAGAAGGAGACTTTCATAGTGTATGAGAGTGTGAGGAGAGTGGACCCTTGGATTAGTCACCCGACCGGGGTGGATACCAAGTAAAATCCAAGTGTTAGCGATTGCTTGAAGTCTTCCGCCGCGACAAATCATCCACGAAGCAAATCGGAGCTAATCACCCCCCTCTAGAGCTCGCCAATCGGTCCCAACAAGAATTATACTTATTTTTAAATTTTTTATACCTATAAAAAATAAGAGTGATATTCTTTCTCGACAAATAGAATTGATCAGTTTCTAATTGATTGAAGCTTCCTATCAATTGTCTCTAGGGGTGTCAATTCGGGTGGGTCGGGTCGGGTTCGGGTCGGGTTGACAAATTTTTTTTTTAACTCCCAACCCGAACCCGACCCGAACCCGATTTCAACTCGAAACCCCCAAACCCGATCCCGATTTCAACTCGACACCCCCAAACCCGAACCCGAACCCGACCAACTCGACCCGACCCGAATAACCCGAAAAAACCGATTCAAAACGTCTTTTTTCGTCATTTTCCCTATAATTATTCACATATATCTTAATACTTCATCATGATCATACTATATTGATATTAATAAACATAAAAATATCTTAATTTTCAAAATAAAATTTGATCTAACCCCAAAAAATTCACAAAATATTAAATTCGGGTCAACCCGAACCCGACCCGAACCCAACCCGAAAATTTTCAACCCGAAACCCCCCAACCCGAACCCGAAAATTTTCAACCCGAACCCGATTTTTTTCGGGTTGATTCCGGTTGGGTCATCGGATCGTGTTGATTTTTGGCACCCCTAATTGTCTCAATCGATTACAGCAACTTCAATCAATTGTGGGCAGCTTTGATCAATTCTCAATCAATTGCATTCAAAAAAAGGGTGATACTTAATTTGATAGAAAATATATCATATTCTAATTAGGGCTATGATACATGCTCAGTGAAAAAACTCAATGAAACACTCAGTGAATGACGTAGCACTTTACATGCACACGTCCGATTATCGCTCGGATACTATCGGCGGCCTCCGACCGCTGCCCCGAATCATACTATACCCTGGGGGCACGGTGAATCCGTCGGGAATCGCTGTATGCAAAGTGTCACGTCATTCACTGAGTTTTTCCTTGAGATTTTTCACTGAGCATATCATTTCCCTTCTAATTATATGATATTGAATTTAGGAGGAATTATACATCATTTTGGACTTTTTTACCTAAAAATAATGGGAACAATTAGGTAAATCAACATAAAGAAAAATGATATGCTTAGTGAACAATCTCAAAGAAAAACTCAGTGAATGACGTGGTACTTTGTATGCAGTGATCCTCGACAGGTTCACCGTGCCCCCAGGATATAGTTTGATTCAGGGCGGCGGCCGGAGGCCGCCGATGATGTCCGAGTGATAATCGAACATGTGCATGTAAAGTACCACGTCATTCATTAAGCGTTTCATTGAGTTTTTTTACTGAGTGTATCAGAGCTCCAATATATATTAGGGAACTGAAGCAAATAAAATTTTACGTGCAAGAAGTGAAAATGAACTTTTTTTGGTATTGAGACCGGTGATAAAATGTAAGATACAATTGGAGATTTAAAAGCAATTTATAATTAAAATAACATGTGGCATTTGAGTCTCATTTCGAATTCAAAAATATTATCAAATCAAACTCGAGTTTAACAATATTTGATTCGTGAACTTACGAACATATTTATTCAGAGGCTTTACGAACATGTTGATTCAGAGGTCCACGAGCATCCTTGTTAAAGAAGACTCGTTTATCTTATTTATTTATATATATAATTAAATATTATATAAATAATAAATATAATTATTTATTATTATAGTTAATTATTAAAAATAAAAATAGTTGTTGATAGTATATATAATGGTCGAATTACTTTGTGTCTATATGAGATTAATCGATTGATTGATGTTTGAATTCAGTTGGTTGTGATAGTCCTTGGCAGATTACAGGCAAAAATAATTAGGAAAATAGGAAACTAATCGTCAATAAAATAATAGAATAATAAATGAAGAGTATAGGCCATGGGAAAAAAAATAGTGGACTTTAGGATAAGGAACAAAGTATATTTTAAGAGTCGTCATGTTGAAAAAATATATTGATTCGATTTAATTTAGATTCGACTTAATTTAGATGTGATGTATATTAAAAAATATATATAATATTTTTAATATTGTAATGAATGTTTTAAGGGCATCCGTAACCGTTTAACTCCTTTAACGTTATAATACCTACCACCTTATCAAAAAACATGAGACCCACATGCCACATACACATACACATTAACATTAACATCTTCATTCTCTCACAACCTTTTAACATTTAACCCCTATTATTTGTGGGACCCACATGCCACATACACATTATCTCACATATACCTTCTCTCACATACATATTCTCTCACATATTCATTATCTTACCTACATAATTTTTATTTTAAATTTAATTTGCTAATTTAAATAATTATTATTTAAAATAAATAATAATAATATTTTTAAATATGTTTATCATTATTTAAAATTTAAATTATTATTATAATTTTAAAATAATAAAGAACAACATAAAAAAATACACATGCATATAATTAAAAGATAACATATAAATTAACATAAAATGAAATAATAAAATACAAATTCAGGGATTGTTATATTGTGACCAAACATGTTCAACTAAGTCGGCACGAAGTTGGTGATGCACATGACTGTCACGTAGTTGAGAATTTATCCGGAGATAATCATGAAATCCTCGGGTTGAGCCTTGGACAGGTTGTGCTGGTTCGTCACCTTCATCGTTGTACCAATTTGTCGCGTGATCCCCCTCATCTTCTACAATCATGTTGTGTAAAATAATACACGCTAATATAATATGTTTTAACTTTTTTCTATACCAATAACGAGCTGGACCTCTGACAGGTGCCCATCGAGCTTGAAGCACCCCAAATGCTCGTTCAACATCTTTCGTTGTAGCCTCTTGTCTTTCTTAAACAATCTCCTCTTGGGATCTTCTGGACAAGGAAAAGCCTTCACAAAAGTAGCTCATTCCAGATATATTCCATCTGTTAGATAATACCCCTTCTTATATTGAGTGCCGTTGACCGTGAAATTAATCTCCGGGGCATTTCCTTGCAAGATGTTATTGAATATGGGAGATTCATATAACACATTAAGATCATTACGTGAACCTGCGACACCAAAGAATGCACGTCATATCCATAAATCTTGAGACGCGACCGCTTCAAGCACGATTGTTGGTGATCCATGCCCTCTTGTAAATTAGTCTTTCCAAGCAAGTGGACAATTTTTCCATTCCCAATGCATGCAATCAAGGCTGCCTAACATTCCAGGGAAGCCGTGCCTCTCATCATGCAATTGAAGAAGACGTTGAACATCATCAGCATTTGGTCTTCTCAAGTATTGATCGCCAAATAGTTCAACCACATAAACGTAAAACTTGAAAAGACACTGAATGACGGTTGATTCACCCATGCGTAGATACTCGTCAAGATGGTCGGCTGGAACTCCATAAGCTAATTGGCGAATCGCAGCTGTGCATTTTTGTAGTGGTGTCAATCCTTGTCTACTAGCAGCAGCATCCCTCTGCTGGAAAAATGATGAACGACTCTCAAGTGCATTCACTATGCGACAAAATAAATCTCTTCGCATGCGAAATCGTCTTCGAAATATTTGATCTGGATATACTGGATTTGCGGAGAAATAATCATTGAAAAGTCTCACATGCCCGGCTTCACGATTTCTTTGAATAAACCTTCTTCTTCGCCGCATCTCGTTATTACTTTGATATGCTTCAACTATTTGTCGACTTTGTTGAAGTATCAATGACATTAGCTCATTCCCTGGATCATAATCTTCATCAACATCTTCAACATGGACTTCATTTTCACTTGTCGAGTCGGACATGGTGCTACTTGATGATTGAGACATATTTGGAGGAAGAATGATGAATGAAGAATGAAGAGAAAACAAATGTTGTCAGCTACTTGGAGAATGGAAAATTGTAGAACATAAGGTGTCTATTTATTTGTTTTTGTCAACGACTATATTCTAACAGCCATATTACAACGGCTATATTCCAACTTCCATATTACAACAGCTATATTCTAACAATTATATTACAACGGCTATATTCCAACTGTCATATTACAACATGCTATATTCGAACGGCTAGTTTACAACGGTTAAATTTGACTCAGGGTTAGTTTGCAACGGTTAAATTTAACTCAGGATCTAACTTGAGTTAGTGGCCATGAACTAATCAAATGATCATACCAAAGTTGGCACAAACTCAGAAGGTAAAAAACTAATTGACCAGAAATTATAAATGAAGTTAAAAAAGTAAAATAATAGAAAATTACATTAATTGACCGGACAATGTTCGAAAATTACATTAATTGAAAAGTACATAATTAAAAGTTACAATAAATGAAAATTATAGATTCCATCTCTTCTTAATCTCGTTACATAAATGTTGATGGATGCTAAATTGCTCTTGTGTCATTTGCGAGGTGTCTTTCAAAAGGATTGTATATTCCTTTAATTGAATTTTAGCTAAAGCAGCCTTTGCTTTCATCTCATCAACTTCAAGTTGTTTTTGTTTCATTTCAACTTCAGTCTTTTTGATGCTTGTATACTCAGAAAATTTTGCAAACATATTACCCAAATTTGTTGTCATATTTTCCATGTCTGATTTCATTTTGCTTTTTTCCTTTTCTTTTTGCTGCCTTCTGACCCATTGGACGAGCTTCTTCTTCTTCATTTAGGTTTACATGTAGACTAGCATCTTGGCTAGATGACGTGTTGCTTGCTCCGGACTCTGAGGTTCTTACCTTCTTTGTGGTAACAATATGATCAACAGACTGTGGAGTAAACATTGGACGGTATTTTACTATCATTCACACATGCTCAAGATTAAATGCAATGACATTATTTTCTTCACGATATTTTTCGTACGCAAACCGTAATATATCCTCATCACTGTGGCTGCTACGATATGCACTATAAATACTATTGTAATTTGTATTGAAGTGATATATCTTTTTTTGTATGGTATTGTGCCAGTGCGATCGTATTATACTTACATTTCTGTTGGGTGTACCTTGAGGACAATTCTCATTGTAGTATCTAGCAACACGACTCCAGAAAGCATCCATCTTTTGATCATTGCCGATGATTGGATCGTCGCTGATAGTGACAAATGATCTGGTCAAAATTTCGTCTTCAGATTTACTCCATGTTGATCGTTTTCTTTTGCTCGCAGCGCCATCATCGGCCTTCTCTAAATTAACAACTTCAATTAGAGATTCACGGTCGGACACTTGAGTCTCTGGAACAAAAGTCGGAGTAAATGGATCACTTTCCGTCGGAAAAGTAAAAGGCATGCCGGTTGTAGGTGGATTGGATGGATAATTTTGTGGATATGGCTTATATGGATAATTAGGTGGATATGAACCATATGAATTATTTGGTGGGTATAGATTATGTGGGTAATTTGGTGGATATGGAAAATATGGATAATTTGGTGGAGTTTGGGAATTTTGAGAAGAAGTATTTTCTAAAATATTTCTAAAAAAAATCATGATTATTTTCATCCATTTCGGAAGAAAATACTAGAGATGAGATTTTTAGAAGGAGGGAGGAAGATCTTTGAAGATTGGAATGAGAGTGATTGGAAGGGATGTGTTTGAAGATTGAAATGAGAGTTGATGAGTATTTATAGATGAAAATTTATTTATTTTTAATTAACTTAGCCGTTTGTTTGTGACCGTTTGGGAACGTTCGGATGACCATTTGGGAACGTTCGGGTGACCGTTGTGTCTCTAAAACCATTTTGATCGGTATCCTGATCGATCACCAGACCTATCAGGCAGGAGCCAGACCGATCAGGATGCCAGGTCATACGCAGATGAACGCGTTCAAACATCTGAACGCATTCATCCGCGTCAGCGCATTAACGCGCTCCCACAATGATATTAACGGGGACGACTCGTTAATCGAGCGTTATAACGCTTGATTAACGAGCCGTTGTAGATGCCCTAAGAAAAAAATAAAAATGCAGCGTGAGAAATTTAAAAAAAATAATGAGGAGACGTTAAGATAAATCCTTTCAAGTATAATCTGACATGGAAAAGATTAATAAGATTTTTTCAATCTCGGATGATCGATCCGGCCTCACGGAAGTTTTTCACCAGCCGCTAGGGTAAATTGGGAAGCACTCGTAGTGGGCGGTCTAGAAGCTCAGCATTTTAGGGTTCGCACCCCATTTGGAGGAAAAATTTCTACAAATATGCCGTAGCTAAGTTTCGAACCGCGGATGTCTAGGATAGCGACTAATCGCCTAAAAAACTGTCCGGGTAAACTTTTTATAGTAATCAGCCTCACCGTCGAAGCGACCCCATATTCAGAAACCCCTAAGGGATTTTTAGAGGTACGGTTCCACTAGTTGATAAGAGTGTTCACTGTCAAGACAGCACCTCAGTCAACAAGCCAACCCCTAGGTAAACTTTTTATAGTAACCGGCCTCACCGTTGAAGCGGCCCCATATTCATAAACCCCTAACGGATTTTTGGATGTACGATTCCACTAGTTGATAAGAGTGTTCACTGTCAAGACAGAACCTCAGTCAATAAGCCAACCCCTAAGGGATTTTTGGAGATACAGTTCCACTAGTTGATAAGAGTATTCACTGTCAAGACAACACCTCAGTCAACAAGCCCCTCATAGAGAGGATTTTTTTTGTTTGCTAAGAGAATTCGAACCCGAAACCTCAGGCAACATATATCTCCATACTTATCACTTGGGATAAATCATTATAACTAATCTGACATTGAGATAATAGAGGCAGCCACAATTAAATTGTCATTTGATCATTGTAATGAAATTTTATAATTTTCTCTACAACGGGTCTTCCCTATGTTCTCCATAAGGTCAGATCCTCTGTCCCATAGTGGATCCTTGTCCCTCTGTCTCACTCGTCGATGATGGTCGATGAGTCATCCGATCATCGATCGGACACTATCGGCGACCTCCGTGTTAGTGATATGAGAGAAGTGTCCTAAGGCAATCGCCTTATGATTGAAACATTTATTTCAATAAATGATAATTCACTATTTGAGTATACATGTTTGTGTATTTGATTGAGATCTTAAACTCATCTACTGAATATCCGTCATACAGTTCACAGCATAAGAGAATTTGTGATGGGATCACAACTAGTGATTATCTCTAAATGTGCAAATGTGAAGTGTTGGAAATATCCCTAGTCGATGAATTGATAAATACAGACATTATCAGTTCTGTTGAGACTAGCATGGGTTATTCTCTATTCAACTGATTCTCACTGGCTGGTGACATTGGGATGTCCGGAGATAAACATGGATGCTAGTTAAGGGAACTAGTTCATTGGAGTGACTAGCTGTAAGACTTCATATGGGAATCTACATGTAGATATGTCAATGAAGATCTTACTGCGGCTTAAGTGCGATGTTCCTTTGACTTGCGGTGTTCAAGTCATCTTGGTGATAGAGACTTATACTTTGACATCTTAAGCAAGCATCTCCAAGGAGGTGTGGACCCATGATGATCGGGTATAAGCCGAAGTGCCCGAAGATGTTTGAACAGCCTACAAAGGATTCACCACTCCTTGCGAGGAGATGTATACCCAGGCCTATCGTCGGATTGTTACTCAAAGCCTCTGGCCAGAGCATATCATGTTTAGAGTGAGAGTCTCTAAAATACATGAGAGTAATTAGAAATCCAAAGGACGAGTAAGACATTACTTGGGCTAGGTGTGACGTAGTCAGCCTAGTGGGGACTGACACCATTGACCGTGTCCTGAACCAAGTGGGTATAAGATGGTGAAGGGAATGGGGCACGATTCATTAGAGCTGCTGAAGGGTTTCAGAATAATTTTTTCTGAGGTCAAACCGTTGATCTTTCGATTAATTGGGGATCATGATGTACTACTAGGTGCCACTCATGATCGTTCTATAATTAGTTAATTATAGACGGCCAACATAAATCGAAAGCCTATTTAGTCACACGCACTACGAGTAATCCGAGGGATTTAAAACGAGTTGAAAATTGGATTTTACAATCAAGAGAAATAAGTCGAATCTGAGTTAGTCAGAGGCGCGATGGAAGCTAAAAATGGCTAAGTCTTTTGAAGACTTTTTGGGCGAATTAAATGAGTTTAATTCGCGGCGGTCCGGATTAGTTTGGCCGGCCAAAGAGGGTGCCAAAACCCCCTTTGGTGGCCGGCCAATAAAGAGGAGAAAACCAATTAATTTTGGTTTAATTAATAAGATAAATCCAGCGCGATTTATTTTATAAATTATGGATAAATAAATTTGTATAAAGAAACTTATATAAATAAATTTATAGAAATTCATTCTTTTATGGAAGATTAAAATAATCCATGAATTGGGTTTATTTTAATTTTATAAAATCAATTATGAATTGATTTTTCCACAATAAGAAAGTTTATAAATTTCTTATAAAATTTTATTCTATAATTTAAAGAGAAGAAGAATTTGTTTTATTATAAATTAGTTATAATAAAACTTGGTTTAAACGGAATAATTCATAAGAATTTATAGGATAAATTTCTTATAATAATTAATTAGTTTTATTATAAAGTTAGTTATAATAAAATTCATAAGAGAATTTATAGGATAAATCTCTTATGATAACTAATTTGTTTTATTATAAATTGTTTATAATAAGACTAGGCTCAAACGGAATAAGCAATAAGAAAATTTATAAGATAAATTTCTTATAACTAATTCCGTTAATTCCGTTAATTCGGTTTAGAGGGAGACTTAGCAAAGGAGTTGCTACTATATAAAGGAACCAAAGGCTAGCCCTTAATTCCAATTGAGTAATTAAGAGATTAATTATTCTCTCCCTCTCTTCTCTTCTCTCCTCCTTCTCTTCTTCTTTCCTTAGGGCCGGCGCACCCTAGCTCTCTAGGGTCGGCGCACCCTAGTTCCTCTAGGGCCGGTGCCCAATCACAACACCAAGGAGGTGTTGCCGTGAGCCACTAGAAGAAGAAGAACCCGAACAAGAAGAAGAAGAAGCGGATAGCGACTCCTCTCCTCTCGGAATTCGATTCCGTTACTTCTTGTTGGTTAGTTTCCTACCTTTCCTCTCTTGTTCATCTAGTTGTGCCTTCCGAGAATCTAGTAGTTCTCGTCGGCACAAAACTCGTGACTTTGCGAAGTCATCCCGAAGAGAACTCGGCGTGGACGCGAATAGAGGCGAAGCTTCCAAGGGACGCTACGGTTGGATCTCGTCCCTTTCTTCGAGTTACGCAAAGTACAAAAGTAAATTAGTTTACTTTTCCGCAAACTTTTATTTTATGATTATGTCGATACACTATAAGGTTGCATGCTAGATACGAAGTTAAAATAATTTAGGAAATTATTTTATGCAAACTCTTCCGCTGTACGTAAAAATTTTAAATTTTACGAACTCGTATCCTTGTCGACATGCACCCGGTCCCAACACTCCGGTCGTCACCCCGATCAAAACTATACCCTGAGGATATGGTGAACCCATCGAGTATTATCACAATTACGATTTCACTGTATTCACCGTCGAATCTGACAAGATTGTAATACAGCGATTTCGATTGATTCACCGTTATCCCAGGATATCGTTTGATTCGGAACAACGATAAAAAATGATCAATAGTATCTGATCGTCGATCGAATGATTCATTGATTATCGTCGACGAGTGTTAGACAGACAGGATAAAGATCCTCTAGGACACAAGATCCCGTCTGATTCTCCATTAAGTTCTCTAGATTTAATTTAGTTCTTTATTCATTGTTTAAATTCTTCTAAATATCATGTTTTACACGTAAATTGATAGTCAATAATATGGCCCCAAAATTAATATTTTATTAATTGATGATGACCCGAGTCACATGACATGACACTTTTGTTATTTCTGCATCCTATCTACTGTCTTCCTTTTTATATAAATTATTTTTTTTAATGTTACACTAACTGTTATAATTATTATTTGGAAAAATTTTCTTAAACTCTCCACTTACCAAGTCAACTTTGCATGCAATCCCTACCCAAACATTTCTTTGCATGCAGTCCCTGATGTGATGTTTGGTAAGTATTATTTGAATAAAATTGAGTATAAAAGCTAGAAAACTGAGTATGGCAGTTTACATCCACCACATCAATAACCCTGTACTCAATTTTCACTCTTTTTTACTCAAGTTTCACTCTTTTATACTCAGTTTTCACTGATGTATACTCAATTTTTACCCTTTTATACTCAGTTCCATTAGGGAGCAAAAACAAACAAAAACTTGTGTGGGGAGTGAAGGCAAGTTTGACTCCCCATTAGGGATTTAAAGCAACTTTACCGTTATTTTAATGAAAAAAATTAGATAATAATCAAATATGAGACGACTTAGTTCTATGAATTTTTAATCGGC
Organism: Boesenbergia rotunda; assembly: GCA_024364735.1. Taxonomy (NCBI): domain Eukaryota; kingdom Viridiplantae; phylum Streptophyta; class Magnoliopsida; order Zingiberales; family Zingiberaceae; genus Boesenbergia; species Boesenbergia rotunda. The sequence continues at coordinate 20,138 of JAGFNQ010002011.1, read as the reverse complement.
CGTTAGGTAATCTGGAAGTATTTAGGATGAATAATTCAGAAATTTAATATCCAGTGGTTGTGTTTTCCATTTGAAAGAACATGCTTACAAAATATATAATAGTTAGGAATCAAATTGTAAGTAGTTAGGTGATAACTTAGTACCCTTCCGTTGCATCATAATCCTGATGGGAAACTTATGTGATGTTGGAACGATCATCCCCAGTTTGATTGTTACTTGATTTATAATTTTTTAATAATAAAATAACTAACCAGATAATAATCAAATATGGATTTATTATTATTTGTTAATGAAAATGATTAAGTGGGTAACAATTGAACATGACATAATCAGTTTAATTTCATAAAAATTTTTCATCAATAATCGAGAAAGTATACGTGAAAATTCATCCTGATAACTAATATTTTCATAATCACTACCCATTATAAAGAAAAATTCTAATAACACATAACAATTAAATCTCAAACTCTAGATCCCTCGGCTAATGATTCTCGGACTCATCGTATGGTAAAAATTTTTTTAATGAGGAATTGAAGCGGGTTTGAATTTTTATCCCCAACCTAGAGGCAAAAGGCAGTGTCGGTCTAATATCACCGCTCGACTCAATTTTATTCTACAATGCCACAAGTGCAAACATAGGACCTATGAATTTCGGTTTTCTTCTCTACACAAGAGTTACTGTACTCATTAAACACTGTAACACGAATTGTTACTGAATAACGAATAAACTATGAGAATAAAGAACAAAGTGTGCTATGCATGTGAACTGATCAAGAACAAAATAATCATCGTGCGTCACTGGGATCTTCGATCGACTTCGTTGCCTCAACGTCTCCTCTGCCTCCGACGCTTGCGATTTCCGGTAGAGATGGGAGAAGGAGTACTCTCAGTGGGGGGATTCGTGACGTTGGATTGCAAGGGCGCAGGAAGGGTGACGACAGCAGGAGGGTTGACGACAGCAGGGTGCCGTCGGAGGAGGGCGAGATGAGCGGCTTTTCGCTCGATCTGACTGTGTAACTGGAGGATGATGTCGAGGCATCCCGTGTCTGGTTGGGCGGCGTGAACCTCCGCCTCGTAGATCATGGTCGCCATGGAGACGGCGCGTTGTTCGGGGAGGAGGCCCTTCAGGGTCTTCTGCATCCTGCTGACCCCGAAAAGGCCGCGAGCCTTCTGGAACTTGCTGTCTTCTGACGCGGGAAAAAACGGAGCGAGCAGGCAGTCGTCCTTGCACTTCTGGTTCCGGAATCTGCAGGCGGCGCAGGCCTTGGACCTAGAACCGTCTCTAGAATAGGAGGATTGTGAGGGCATGGCGGCTGCAGCGGTGGCGGCATCAAGATCGGCAGAAAATGGCGGGAAATCAAGATGAGCTTTCGCAGGGTCGTCGTCGGGCGTTGTTGGAAAGGAAGGCGACGACATCGTTGGCGGCGGCTGCATCAGAGGAGGCGCACGAATAGGTGGAAAAGGTGGTCGATAGGCCGCCGCAGACAAAGGAAGGCTTGAATCCATCTTCTTCTCCATCTCCCTCCTTCGGCAGTCGCAAGATTGATGTCGCAATGTTGCGTGCTTTCCGCCTTAATCAAAGCCAACATCAACATGAATAATAAAAAAGAAACCATGTAAAATATTAAATTAGATAATATCAATCAGTTAGCTAGATTTAATCGTTATATTCAGTTAACTGATCCAATTTTAAAGACCACCGAGTTTTACGTTTTAATTATCGGCTTGGTCAACCCCAAAGTCAATAATTAACTTTATAATTATAACTAAAAGAATGTTATTAATTAACTCAATAACCCAAAAGAATGCCCTAAATGTAGGCTCGTCCACGCAGATGAGATCTTCTGCTCCAAAGGATCCCTATCCCGCCTGTCTCATATTCATCGATGATAGTCGGCAAGTCGTCTAATCGCTGATCGGATATCACCGATGATTTTTTTATCATTGTCTCGAATTAAACGATACTTTAGAAGAATGGTGAACTGGTCAAAATCGTTGCAATTGCAATTTTGTCGGATTCAACGGTGAATTTGGTGAGATCACGATTGTGGCGATTCCGACGAGTTCACCGTACCCCAGGGTATAGTATTGTTCGGGGCTATGACTGGAGGCCGCACGGTGGTGTCCGATTGATGATCGAACGACTTGCTGGCGAGTGTGGGACAGAGAACAAAGAGAGGAGTGAGACAGAGGATTTGGTCTCCATGCATGGGTTGGACTTGGACCGACCTGGTACTCTAACTAGGTCAATGACCCTATTATCAATTGATCCTCTTATCGAGCCTGAAAAATAATTGACTTGGATATTCTTAAGGTTCAATGACCCAACTAAACGGATTTTTTTTTAGAATAATGATTGGGAGAGTGAAAATGGGAGAGTGAAAACTACAGTGAATGACGTGACACCTTGTATGCACTATCTCCGATGGGTTCACCGTGCCCCCCACGGTATAGTTTGATTCGGGGTGGAGGCCGAAGGCCGTAGATGGTGTCCAAGCGATAATCGGACGTGTGCATGTAAAATATCACATCATGCCACGTCATGCCACATCATTCACTATGATTTTCACTCTTCCATTTTCACTCTTTCTATTATTGCTCTTTTTTTTTATCTATAGATAATTTTTTTAGGAAAATTTGTTAAAAAGAATTATGTTGCCTTCAATGTTTTAGATGAGAGCTAAATATTCTAACCAATTAGATTAAAATATATAGATACACATCATTATTTAATAATTAATCAATAATTTTGTTTAGATATAAAAAGAATAGTAAAAGTGTAAATAATTTTTTAACTAAGTAATAGTTTATTTATGTTAGTGCAATTGAAAAGTTAGAGGGGGTGAATTGACGATTTTGAATTATGAACTATAACTGTATTGGACGGCCAAGATTTAAGGATAGGCATGTCAAGAAATGTAGAATTAACGATTCCGAACTTCCGATCTCGAAGCCGCCATCAAATCGTCGATTTCGAACTGATGAACCATCAATTCTGAATCGTACTAAGAGAAATCCTCTCTATTGAGTAATAATAAACATCTATAGATTTCACCAAATAACTCAAATTCACGTTGTGAAATCTCATCTTGATTTCACCTCCGCTGCCGCCTTGCCAGCATTTTCTTCCGATCTTGATGCCGCCGCGTAGCCGCCATGCCTCCACAATCCTCCCATACTAGACAAAGATGAAATCGCTCGTCCTCAGCGCCCTCATCATACCCGTCCCAAGAACATCACGAGGAAAGTAAATCATGATCCCCGAAGTAATTAGTGCACAATTGAGCCAAGAATTGATATACCAAATGTCTAGAGTTTTAATCCAGTACGCCTCGCACGACTTGAACCTAGGATTTCTTAGACAACATCTCCATGTACTAACCATTCCAGATCCCGTGGGGACAAGAGACGGTTCTAGGTCCAAGGCCTGCGCCGCCTGCAGATTCCGGAATCCGGAACCAGAAGTGCAAGGACGACTGCCTGCTCGTGCCGTTTTTTCCCGCGTCAGAAGAGATCAAGTTCCAAAAGGCTCGCGGCCTTTTCGGGGTCAGTACGATGCAGAAGACCCTGAAGGGCCTCCTCCCGAACAATGCGTCGTCTCCATGGCGACCATGATCTACGAGGCGGAGGAGACAGAGGAGACGTTGAGGCAATGAAGTCAAAGATCCCAGTGACGCACAATGATTATTTCGTTCTTGATCAGTTCAAATGCATAGCCCACTTTGTTCTTTATTGACATTAGTTTACTCTTTATTCAGTAACACTTTGTGGGCTCTAGGAGCCCATCGAATATAGGGTCCAGATCGACGGTTCGACCCGTTTCCCTCAAAGACAATGAGGTATTGGCCTAAGTTGCGGACGGTCACCGAGGCAAAGCGGGTCAGAATCCTCGAAAGCCCCGAGTCCGAGGAGCCCTGGGTCGGGAAGTGCCAAATCAAGGGAGCCCCGAGTCAGAGGGGTCTCGACTCGAAGTATCCCGAAGTTGCAATACTTCTAAATCAGAGGGCCCTTGAGGTAGGAGCGCCCCAAGCCAAAAGAATACCCGATCGTTGACCATACAATTCCCGAGTCAGTCGAGTTCAGACGTACATCCCGAACTACGCACACCATGACTCGGGATGCATACCTGTTGGAGCAATCGGCCCTAAGATGGTCCGGTGTGACCATGAGTTTTGATGTTTGTGCAAAGGGTTTAAGTTAGGTTTATCTATGTATTTGATATGCGTATGTTAAGTGTGCAGGTTGTACAGGTACGCATATGGACTTGACTGGACGACCTCAGTACGGTGAAGGACGGCATGGAGGCAAGCTGGAGGCTTGTGTGCTCATCTGAGGGACCATGGAGTGCAGGTACGATGAGCTGATGGGCGCAGACTTCGAGGCGTACGTGAAGGGTGGCATGGAGACAAGCTGGAGGCTTGCGTGCGCATCCGAGGGACGAGGGCCGAAGATGAAGAGGGCGCGAAGGCAACAGTAGAGGCTGCGGAGGAGGAGTCAGTCGAGTCGTGAGGGTACGAGTGCAGTGTGATTGTACTCGGGAAATCCTAGGGTTTGAGTGCGGAGTGGAATGTACTCAGGAGGGGAAACCTTAGGTGTGTGAGCAGGGCAGTCGACTGCCATTGTGGCAGTCGACTGGGACCACAACACACAGAGAATCGGGTCGACCCAAGGAGGGTCGACCAGTCGACTGCCAGTCGACTGGAATTGGTTCCAGTCGACTGGCTCCAGTCGACTGGTCCTGTACCAGTCGACTGGAGGTCGACCGTTGCGAAGGCGGCTGAGGCATTCATTGCATATTTTGTAGCCGTTGAAGCCTACCAGTCGACTGGTAAGTGAGCAGTCGACTGGTGGCGTGATTTTCAGCCCGAGTCTATTTAAAGGGGGACTCGATCGGGCTGGGGTTTCTTGGCGAATCTTGCTTGGAAAAAGCTTGATATTAGCCTTGTGTGCTCAGGTGCTTGTAGAGGATTGTGGAGAGGTTTCTCCACCCACAAGGAGCTACATGAGATAGCCGGAGAGCATCCGGGGAGCGATCCGCCGAAGGATCAAGGGATCGTCCACCTCACGGACTGTCGTGGAGTAGAAGTTTCATCTCCGAACCACGTAAATCTGGTTGGTTAGCATTGTGTAGTTGTTAGTTTGTTTTTATTTGTATTTCCGTTGCGCAACTAACAACGTAGGTGAAAGAAAGCACCGAAAACGCTATTCACCCCCCTCTAGCTAGGGCAAAGATCCTAACAATTGGTATCAGAGCAAGGACTGCTCTTGATCGGACTAACCGCCGAGAGAGTACACGCTAGAGGAGAAGAATGATGGAAGACAAACTTGGGGACAACATCTACGCTCCGCCGGCCTACGACCATGAAGACCTCGGGTATTGGAAGTCACGGATGGAGACGTGGTCCGCGATGGAGTGGGAGTACATGATGGTGCTTGAAGAACCATTTGAAATTCCAAGAGATAAGCATGGGAAGAAGCTCCGCCCAAGATATTGAACTCAAGAACAACAAGCGCAATCAAAGGCAAATGAGAAGGTAATAAGTATATTAATAAATCTTTTGCCTAACAATATTTTGAGTGTTGTAGGGAATTATAAGAATGCACATGAATTATGGACCAAGTTGGTGGAATTTCATAAAAACCCTACACAAGGTCAAGTGGTGGAAGAGCCCAAGGAAATGGGCTCAATAGCTCACAAGGAGGAAGAAGTGTCAACTTCTTCAAGTGAGGAGGAGGAGCTAAGTGAAAGATCATCAACCTCCTCAAGAGAAGAAGAAGAGGCACCAATTTCAAGAATTGAGGGGGAGGAGAGACCCTCATCAATTCCAGATCAAGAGGAAGCTTCCACATCTTCCAAGGTTGAAGAAGTAGTCGACCTAGCCTCAACCTCCACCAAAGCAAGAACCAAGGACCACATCATATGCTTTGGGTGCAATGAAAAGGGACACTATAAAGATAAGTGCCCAAAAGGTAAAAAGGTGATAATCCCTAAACCCAAGTCCATTCAAGTTATATCTAATATGGGTTGTAGGGGTGGAGCCCAAGAAAAGAAAAAGAAGATTAGATGCTTCACTTGTGGAGAGCTAGGACACTATCACACTAAGTGCCCAAGGAGTAAAGAATTCAAGAAGATGGAGCATCTAAGAAGATGGGAGAAAGAGGAAAGGAAGAAACAAAGATCACATCAAGGGAGAACTTCAAGGGTAAGGGAGGTAATTCCTAACTCTAGGGTAAAATGCAATTCAATTTCAAGTTCTTCCTTACATTTTAGAAATAATGAAAATTGCTCATCCATGCATGCTAGAATTAATAAGAAATGTTTAATGGTGCATAATTTTGGATTTAAGTATAATGATAGGAATAGGGATAACAAGGTAGATCATAATTCTAGAAAGAGCATGCATCATGATAGACCTACGACTTATGCACCTAAGGATCAAGGTATTAACCCCAAGAAGGGGAGACACATGCCTAGAAAGAATGGTAGGTCTAGAAATGTCCAAGGTGGACATGTGGACACTAAGGTCAAGAAATTAGAAAGGAAAAATCAAGCCTTGAGGGCAAGGCTTGATACATTAGAAAAGACCCTAGAAAGATTCAAGGTTGGATCTAAGGGCCTAGACCTAGTGTTGAGTAGCCTAAAACCTAACTATGATAGATCGGGTTTGGGCTACCAAGCTAAGACCTCCAAGGCCAACAAAGAGAAATGTGCTGGCAAAGCACATAAATATGGCAAGGAGGGTAAGTCCAAGGATGGCAAGGGGATGTCATCCAAAGGGAAAGAAAAGGGCTTAACCAAAGACAAGGTGTCTAAGGTTAAGAGAGGTCACGTTATGGGCCAAGAGTCATCGGTGGCACACCGGTGTGGCCTAGTATGGGTTGAGTCATCTAGGGAGGTGGCTAGGACTAAGGGCTCAAGGGGGAGCTCTAGGAGCCTTTGGGGTCCATGGTAAATGGATCTCAAAAGTTTCTCCCTTAGAAAGTAAAGTGAAATGTGCCAAAAAGGGTTAGAAGACTTGGGTAAGTCTTAATCCTAGATTTTGGCACATCAAAAGGTGAATTTTAGGGAGAAAAGGTGAAAATAGGGCTATAATTGACAAAATTGAGGTTTAATAGTGGAATACCATGTAACTCAATAATAAAAATGAGTTATGATCAAGGAGAAGAGAATGCATTGAAGAGAAGTGAGAATTAGAACTTCTAGGATAAGGTTATTTGATACACTTTGGAAGAAGTAGAGTTTTATGCCAATCTTGGGATCCGGAGTACATTTATTTGGAAACGTATTTTTCCCAAGTAAATATAGAATTCACAAATATCCTCGCAAAATTTCAAGATTTTTCGAATTTTCTGGAATTTCTACGACATTTCTGAAATTCACCAAAGAGGGCTGAAATTCAGCCACCAGTCGACTGGCTCAGATACCAGTCGACTGGTGGCAAGCGACTGGGGGTCGACTGGGAGGTCGACCAGGATCTCTGTACGCAAGAAACACTGAAGAGCAGTCGACTGGGAATACCCCAGTCGACTGGAGCCATCCCAGTCGACTGGACTGGCACAAGAAAATTTCAGCCCAGAAACTCTCTGTTCGATTTGGGAGTCGATTGTCATTTGGGCAGTCGACTGGTACATGAGTGTAGGCATAAAAAGAGAGAGGTTCAACAATGAAAAGTTACAAGGTTGTTATGGGATATGTTGTAGGGTTAAAACTCTTGGTTATAACTTCATAGTCCTTGAATAAAATGTTATCCCATGATTTGATAAGAATTTATTGGATTTTATGGAAATCAAGAAGGATTAATGAGGTTCCCTAGGTATCTAAAATTTAGAGGTTAAATAGGGAATATTGAGGACAATTCCATGTGTCGAATTATGATGGGTAGATTTGACAAACACATGGAATTAGAAACGAATTTGACAGTTGATACTTAATGCAAAATCCTTAAGAAACTTAGTTGTGTACCAAAAGTCAAGCACACTTGATATTTCTACGATATCATATTTTTCTAGGATAGGGTATATCCTAGCAAGTGTGCTTGCAAACGTTAGAATATTTTAGGTTTTGTAGAGTTCTAATTGACACTAGAAGAAAGGTTGCTTGGGGAGCAAGCCTTTAATGGTGTTCAAAGGGAAAAGAACTCGGGTGTTAGGTTGGGAAAAACCTAACTTGGTGCTAGGAGGTTAAGGTGGGTAGAACTTGACCTGGGAAAAATGAGAATTGGGAGAAGGCATGGGTTAAGGGGGAGGTTGTCTCCTATTTGCCTTAATTTTCATAAGAAAACTTTTGGGTTTTGTGTCAAACTTGGGAATGATGATAGATACATGGGTAGATGTATTTTTCCCAAGTAGGTATGGGTACCACAAAGTTCTCCACGAAATTTGGGAATTTTTGGAGATTTGTGGAATTTCTGGCGCGTTTCTGAAATTCGGCCAGAAAACTAATTATCAGAGTATCAGTCGACTGCCCTGGGGGCAGTCGACTGGTCAGGGCTGGTGTGGGTATCCAGCAGCTGACTTGAGATCCAAATGATAAGGGACAAGTGTATGGAGGTTTAGTACACTATGTTTAGGATCATTGGGGATGTTAAGAACCAATAATTGGGTAATTATTGGGTTCTTTTTGATGTATGGCAAAGAGGGAGAGATGTTGGGTTTAAGTGGGAAACCAAACATACCTTGGCTAGAAATCCTATGTTTAGGGGGAGCCAAGTTTGAGGGGGAGCATGGTTGCTCCATTCTTGGCGTAAGGGGAACCTTGGAAAGGTTCTTAAAAAGCCTTTGTAAGTCCAGTGTAGGAGGAGCTTGGGAAAAGCTCTAAAAAGCCCATGTTGGTGAAAAATCCTAACTTGGAGGGTTAGGTGGGAAAATCCTAGCCTGGAGGGCTAGGTGTTAGAAAATCCTAACTTGGAGGGTTAGGTGTAGGATGCCTTGGGATAGGATCCATTTTGCATTGCATATGCATTTATTTAGCATGGTTTTTGCTATTGACTACTATCTTGCTTTTCCTAACTTAAACGGATTGCCAAACATCAAAAAGGGGGAGATTGTTGGAGCAATCGGCCCTAAGATGGTCCGGTGTAACCATGGGTTTTGATGTTTGTGCAAAGGGTTTAAGTTAGGTTTACCTATGTATTTGATATGTGTATGTTAAGTGTGCAGGTTGTACAGGTACGCATATGGACTTGACTGGACGGCCTCAGTACGGTGAAGGATGGCATGGAGGCAAGCTGGAGGCTTGTGTGCGCATCTGAGGGACCATGGAGTGCAGGTACGATGAGCTGATGGGCGCGGACTTCGAGGCGTACGTGAAGGGTGGCATGGAGAAAAGCTGGAGGCTTGCGTGCGCATCCGAGGGACGAGGGCCGAAGATGAAGAGGGCGCGAAGGCAACAGTCGAGGCTGCGGAGGAGGAGTCAGTCGAGTCGTGAGGGTACGAGTGCAGTGTGATTGTACTCGGGAAATCCTAGGGTTTGAGTGCGGAGTGGAATGTACTCAGGAGGGGAAACCTTAGGTGTGTGAGCAGGGCAGTCGACTGCCATTGTGGCAGTCGACTGGGACCACAACACACAGAGAATCGGGTCGACCCAAGGAGGGTCGACCAGTCGACTGCCAGTCGACTGGAATTGGTTCCAGTCGACTGGCTCCAGTCGACTGGTCATGTACCAGTCGATTGGAGGTCGACCGTTGCGAAGGCGGCTGAGGCATTCATTGCATATTTTGTAGCCGTTGAAGCCTACCAGTCAACTGGTAAGTGAGTAGTCGACTGGTAGCGTGATTTTCAGCCCGAGTCTATTTAAAGGGGGACTCGATCGGGCTGGGGTTTCTTGGCGAATCTTGCTTGGAAAAAGCTTGATAGTAGCCTTGTGTGCTCAGGTGCTTGTAGAGGATTGTGGAGAGGTTTCTCCATCCACAAGGAGCTACACGAGATAGCCGGAGAGCATCCGGGGAGCGATCCGCCGAAGGATCAAGGGATCGTCCACCTCACGGACTGTCGTGGAGTAGGAGTTTCATCTCCGAACCACGTAAATCTGGTTGGTTAGCATTGTGTAGTTGTTAGTTTGTTTTTATTTGTATTTTCGTTGCGCAACTAACAACATAGGTGAAAGAAAGCACCGAAAACGCTATTCACCCCCCTCTAGCTAGGGCAAAGATCCTAACAATACCTTCACTCGGGAAGCCTTCTTTAACTCGGGCAGCCAAGCTGTCTAAGGTTCTTGTCGATAGTTATCAGAACAACCACACTCCTGACGCAGGACTAGCAGAAGAAGTATGGGGTCGGCGCAGGTTTGATACTATTCATGCCTGAATCGCGAGTATCTCGCTGACGTCATGATCTTCCTACCATACCCGCTCACTTCGCAATTGGATCATTAAACAAGTTTTGAAATTGAAAATACAGATAAAATTATATCAACGCCGACTCAACGAGAAAAATGAAACCAATATAAAATCAATAATATATAAATTCGATATTGGAATTCGACCACTTTCATTAACAAATTACTTGTTTAATTTCTTTTTTTTAACGAAGCAGTTTCTAGAGAAATGGGATGTAAATTCAAATACATCTCGGCCCAATTAGTCCGAAGCCGACGGCTGAGCGACGTTGGTGGCTGGTTACCGGCCTGTTGCCCACCTACCCAGTTATTCGAATATGTCATTTTTCCGCTCTCACGGGCTGGATCGGATGGTAAGACGTCTGCTGTTTAAAACGGAGGTCAAGGATTCGAGGGATGCCAATTGTGCATGGGAATAAAATCTTGGTCTACTGGCTTTAATCCCCTCGACCCCAGGCGCCTCACCATACTAGTGATAATCGTGATTTACCTCCTTCTGAATTCCTATGAGACCTAGGTAGGGGCCGCTTTGGTGACGATTCACCTTTAAAACGAATATGCCATTTTTCCGGCTAGAATACTCTTTCTTGTTGGCTGTGTTCTTGGTTCTGCATATCGTTGGACTGGGCAATTGGCTGCTTGCTTCACCATCCATTCTATATATAATGCAACTATATTGTTAATAACCTTCAAATCTTAGTTCCTATCTATTAACGATTCTTTTTCAATCTCAGATGATCGGCCTGGTTCATTGACCACTAAGGTAAATCGGAAAGCGCTTGTAATGGATACTCTTAGTTCTTATCGATTTCCTTTTTTAATCAGGTATCAGATGAACTTGGGGTGATCGGTTCGACCTCACGGAAGTTTCCCATCGATCACCAGGATAAATCAAAAAGCGCTCATAATGGACGGTCTAGAAACTTAACTCCCCAAGATTCGTACCCCTTTTGAAAGAAAAAGCTCTTAGTTCTTATCGAGGATGCACTTGAAAGAGACTTTAATTGCATCAGTATTCTTTTGTTTGTAATATCTTGAAAGATGCGGAAAGTATTGCTCTAATTGCAGCTAAGTCTATTAACAGTTAGGACTCTTAGGGGGCGTTTAGTTTAGGGCAATAAGGACTAGAGAATGGGAATAGATGGTAATCATTTCCATTGACACTGTATGATAAGTGTCAATGGGAATGAAAATAAGGGAATCATTCCTCATTTTCATTCCCTACTCCCATCATCAATCGAATTCCTCAATCATTCCTTCCTTTTCATATATCCAAAACACTCCTTTTTTATTTTTTATTTTTTATTTTACTATTTTTTATATTATCTCAATTTCTGTCTCTCTCTACATTTTCTATTATTATCTCTCTCTACCTTTCTATATATTTTCAATATTACTTTCTCTCTCTACCTCTCTTATTATAATTTATCTATCTTAATTTTTCACTTTTTTTTAATATTTTCTATATCACTTTCTCTTTCTATATTTTTTACATCATTTTCTCTCTCTACCTTTCTCATCTCATTCTCTCTCTATATATTTTCATAATCATTTTCTCTCTTTACCTCTCTTATCATAATTTATTTATCATTATTTTTCATTTTTTCTATATATTTCATATATCACTTTCTCTCTCTATATTTCTATATCACTGTCTCTCTCTACCCTCTCATCTCACTTTCTCTCTATATATTTTCAATATCACTTTCTCTCTCTACCTCTCTGATTATAATTTATCTATCTTTATTTTTTACTTTTTCTCTATATTTTCTATATTACTTTCTCTCTCTACATTTTCTATATCACTCTCTCTCTACCTCTCTCATCTCATTTTCTCTCTCTCTATATATTTAATATTACTTTCTCTCTCTACCGCTCTTATCATAATTTATCTATATTTTTTTTTTTACTTTTCTCTATCTTCTATCACTTTCTCTCTCTACATTTTCTATATCATTTTTTCTATCTCTCTCATCTCATTTTTTTCTCTCTATATATTTTTTTAATAATTTCTCTCTCTATTTTTTTTATCACATCTATCTTATCTTATTTTTCTCTCTATATTATTCTAATTTATCTCTCAACTCATTTTATTTTACTTTCTCTATTTTGTAATAATTTTATTATTTTAGGTAACTTTGAAATTTTTATGGATTCCTATTATTAAAGTTAAACTGAATCAAACATAATCAATGATAATAATTTTTATTTTAGGATTTGAACCAATACTACTAATGGAATCATGATTCTCATTCCCATTGACCTCTCAATGAATCTCATTACCATTTTGATTAATAAAATTGAACCAAACGCTCACTTAGTTTATTTGTTTATTTGTTGATATGATGAAAGAGTGACGCCTTCCGTTAAATACCGAGGCGAATTTAAAAATTTGGGGTCTAGTTGGAATTATTCAAATATGGAGGGTCTTTTTGTAAAACTGCCTAAATTTCCCTCTCCTCTTCTCCCCGATTTCTTCCTCGCGCCCGGGCCCTAACCAACGCCAAACGGCCGACTCCTCTTTTCCCCTCCCCCTCTTCGCGCACGCGAAGCAACCGGGCCGCCTCGCCAAGCTCGAGCGAAGCATTCTCCTCTCCCCTTACCGCTGGCCCTTTTGCCTTTCCCTTTGCTTTCCCCGACGCCACAAACCGCAGCCTCGCGAGTCCTCTTCAGGCGAAGTCGATCCCCGTCGATCATCGTCCTCTTTCGATCTCAGAACGTGGTCTTCATCCTCGTCGCCATCCAAACCGCCGGCCACCACTTCTTCCTCCCCAAGTGCCGATCTCCCTTCACCCAACATCAGTCAGGCTTCCTCGTCCTCTCACGAGATCTCTGAATCAGAGCAGCAGGGAGCACCGACGCAAGTCTTGGGTACGATTTAGCTGTGTATTATGAGGTTCAAATTTGTTAGATCAATTGAAGAAGGATCTGTAATTTCTTTGGGTTGTTATGCTATGTTGTGGGTGTCCATTGAGCAGTAGGATAGTTGGGTTTAATTGCAATTCTGTAGGAATCTATATTGTTTTGGGGTTGTGGCTCTTTGGTGACGATGCTGCCATTGAGCTTCTCAAGTTGGCATCCATTTGCTTTATAACGTTATCCATATTCGATGTGTTCTCAGTAAATTCAATGCAGTGTTGTAGTGATAATTTTTGCTCTAACTTTACATAGGGCGTAGCAGGTGCATAAATATGACAAGAAAAGATCAAGACTTGCTAAACTAAATTACAGAATCAGGGTGATAAGATTTCTTTAATTTCTCTGATTCATTGAGGGGTACTGGTGTTGTATCCACTATCCTTACTTGCTAGTGAAAATCTGTTGAAATTAAGTAGATGTTGAAGATAGGATTTATTCTAATTCTTGTTTATATGTGGGTTAGTCAATTGTTTAATTGAATAAATTGTTAAATTATGTCCTTGATACAAAACCTTGATCTTGGACTTACGTCGTCGATCGTGGGAGGTTCTTCTCGTTTACGAACTTCTACATAAAAGGCGGGTACTTTTCCTTTGTACTCTAGTAGTTCGTTTATCTTAATGCATGACTTGTTATGTCTAAATAGGTCTGCGACCTTATTCTTTGTTGTTGGATATTTAATATCACCCGTTGATACCTTTCTTCGTTTGACCTTTGAGTTAATTCGTAGTTTTGTATCCGTACAATCTGTCGTTGATTTTCCTTTCTGTAAAGTGTCGTTCGTTGGGTTTTCATTAAACACCACTAGGATGGTTGGCATTAGAGACACCCTACCTAGTAGTTTAGTTGCATATTCATTGGTTTCTGGTTTGATGCTTTTGTTGTTGCATCGTTGTTATTCGGTTGTTCGTTGTTATTCGGTTGGTTGTGCTTATTGGTATCATGCACCATACCTGCACTGTTGCATACTGACGACTGTTGGGCTTCCATATGGTTACGCCGTCGTCAGTCATTTAGTTGCTTTGTCACTCAACCACTTGTTGTGGTAGTTGCTAGAGTGGGTGCAACCGTCCTGTTACGCCGCACTCGACCACTCATGTACAGTAGATGTTGGAGTTGTAGGCAAACAGTTGACACCCTCACCGTTGTTTCCGAGGGATATCAGAGCTGTTGATAGCTCCCCCTGTATATCGGGGTTTTGGAGTAGTTGACTCCCCAGCATCCTGCCCACTCAACCACATATATCTGTGGTATTCGTTGGAGTACGTATAGTTGTCACAGTCCTACCCCACTCGGTCACACAGATGTGATGTGTTGACGGCTTGACTGGCGTCAGGGATGACACATGTTATTGCATCATATGCATTGATTGCATTTATGTATTTTCTTGTATTTGTTTCATTTATATGAGCTATGATTGTTGCACTTGGTTGACATGCATGTATATGTCGAGATTTTGATGTCGCGTTGTTTTATACGTGCTTAGAGGTTTTGGTGTTATTATATCATGTGATTTTTCTTACATATTTAGTTGTCATTATATTCTATACCATATCGTTTTATATATGTTATATATGTTTAGGTCTCCTTATAATCCTTATCGACTGTAACCGTTGTATCTCTATTTATTACAGCTTGAGTATGTCATGCTATTATCGGAGTTCCCATCTCGACAGTGCCTCTTATCGTACTCTTGTTAAGATCTTCTCCTTTTGTCTCGATGAATCGTTCATTTGCTCTCCAAAATCTCGAGAGGATCCGAGACCTATCTTCGGTGCTGAAATTTATGATCCCTCGCGCGAAAAAAATTTCGCCTTTGATCGAAGCAATGGTGGAACTTCTCCTATGGAGCTTGGGCATGGCTGCAGCGGGAATAGAAGCCCTAGCCTCCGTGTGGCTTCGAGTCGTAATCTTGGGTTGGATGAGAAATTGGGGAATGAGAAGCGGGGAAATTGCGAGGCGGGTAATGGCCTTATGTCTGAAAGTTCGAAGCTTCAATTTGGAGTTGATGAAGGTCAGGCTTCGGATACAATGGTGGAGCTACGTCATCAGCAAGCTGACAGTGGTCTAGGTGTTGATCATGTTCAGAAAGGTATTATCATTGACGCAACTAAGTGAATATTTTACTTGATATCTCCATTTGATAATTGTTTTGATTTTTGTGAACTACTAGGAGTGCATGGTAGCATACTTGGCGTAGCTGGAGGATTGCACAGCAAAGTTGCTGGTGCCCAGTCTGACAATTCACCTTGCCTTGATTCCGATATACAGATTGTTGAGACAATTGTCAAATCAGAAGAAAGGAACAAAGATATACAAGAAGCTGAAGAAGTTAATAGAACAAGAACAAAAGATTTTGAGTTGAAAACATTTACTAATTCCACTGAATTGCTTGGGGGAAAAGTGAATGGGCACACTGAGTCTGTTAAAGATTCCACTACATATTTGTCTACTGATAAGCTTCTGGTGGTTCAACCCCTAGAGGTTATGTCCAACTCCACAAATGAATCAGTTGAAAAACATCAGGAACCACTCTTGGATTCTTCCACGAACACTTCAGTTCAGGAACAATTACATAAGAACCTTTTAGATTCATTACCACATTCAAACACTACAAATGAACCAGTTGAAAAACATCAAGAAACACTCTTGGATTCTTCTATGGAACGTTTAGTTCAGGAACAATATCATAAGAGCCTTTTAGATTCCTTACTATGTTCAGACAGCGAAGAAGTTGAAGAAGGGCAAATTCCTGGCGATTTTTGGAATTCAGATGACTTTGGGTCCTTGGTGACACATCAGAATAATCTTCATGAGGGTCAGAAAACAGATAACATTTCTGATTGGAGTGACATTCTTAATAAAGGAGACCCTGATTGTCTCACTAAGCCCCCTGGAACTGATTCGTCTGGCGAGAACATTTTCTTGAGTGCTTCTAACCTGAATATGGATAATCATTATGCAGGTGTTGATGAAGATAACATTACTGATGATCTTAATTTGGATGCTATACATTTAAATGTTGAACTAAAAAGTTGTCCAAATGTACCTTTGATGGATGCCAAGAAGCATGAAGTTGCATTGCCTACTTGTACTTTGGATGAAGAGAACACAATCTGTCAGAATGTGAGTAATGTTGATATACTTCTTTTATCAGTAATTCAATTTTTTTCCTTTTACTTTGAAGGTGATATTGGCGCTATAAAATTATTGTCCAAAAATTTATATTCGTACTCATTATCAATGAACTTATATTTCTACGTTTTTCTAATAGTTAAAATGATTATGTTTCCATCCATTCATTACATTCTGTCTTTGGCCATCTCTTTGCCACAGATCACTGTTTACACAGAATGCATGTTTTCCTTTGATACTGATCTTAAAATTTTCTGCTCCATTCCTATTTCTAAGCAACATTATGATTTGAACGGTAAACACTGCTATTCAGTTGGACTTTGGGTTGTTTGGTTGACCGAAAAATCCCTTGTATACAATTACAACTCAAAATAATCAGAATTATTGAAGGATGCAATTGGCTGATAGGAGACTGAACCTTCAAACTCAAATTTTTAGTTAACAGCCTTCTTTCTTAATTGTTGCCCTGATTTTGTTTGGTATGTGTCTCCATCTTTTTACAGGCTGGTAAAGTTGGACCAAAGAGAAAAAGAGGTGCTTTAACCGAGGAAAGAAAAGCACAGAAAAAGGTGGCTGCACTGTTCATATATACACCGAAGCTCTTAAGCCATCAGCATTTTCTTAAAATGCCCTTACTTCTAGTAGATAGCCATCAAACTGAATCCCTTTTTTTGCTTGCTTATTTCTCTGCAGAAAGCTAAGAGAAGGAAAAGAGCAGAGAAAGAGAGGGAACAAGGAGTTAAGAGATTGAAGCTTCCGCCAGTAGTAAAGCCAAAAGCAACAGTAAAACTGTGCAATTTTTATATGATAGGCAGATGTCAGCAGGTTAGTTTATCTATTTCTACAGTTTTAATTTGTGTATTTTTTTACAGATGTGTATGGTTCAATATTTTGCTTATTTGTTTTGTATATTGTCTATCAATCTCTTAATTTCTATTGTTTACTCTTATTGATGTATATCGTACTTGGTATGAGATTTTAGCACATAATGAATGCATTGCTACCTATCAATAAGATGGCATATCCATCTTGTCATTATCTTCTGTTTAGTTAATGTTTATTCCCCTATTATAAACAATCAATTCTGTATTTTAGTGAAGTTTAAATTACTAAGGTGTGCATGAAGATTATCAATTTGGTAAACTTTATGATAGGTGTAGTACACTTTTAAATTTTCCTGCATTTTATGCTCTTAATATTGTTAATATTCCCATTAGGGAGACTTAAAGTTGGACGGGCATTTCATTACATCAAATAGATTTTTTCTTTACTAGTAAGGCAGAACAAAATATGTAAAAAATCCTACTTATAATTTTAGATAACTAGATGGTAGAATTTTAATAAATAAAACTTTTCAAAGATAGAATGTTGAAAGAATTTAGATTGAGGAGTTTCATAATATTGATATGTTGGGGACTTTAAGTTACTCAAATAGTTTGGACAATGAGGCTTCATGATGATGATGATATATATTTATAGAGAGTAATTTTTGGAGTTCTAAAGCTAGAGGTAAAGTATATAAGGAGAGTTGGTGGCTGTATGACGAGGTACAAAAGGCTTTTAGTTTAATAAATGCTGCTTTGGAGTTGTAAAATGATGATAACTTGAATGGGTATAAAGTAACTAACAATTGTGGCAAAAAAGTATAAGCATGGTGCAGTTTAAAGCAGATGATAAATAAACTATAAACTATGAATGAGGGGACATGTATTTATTAGTTGCAAAACTAGAGAAAGAAAATATACAGATCTGGGTGATATTAGACGCATTAGAAAAATTAAAGGGATGATTTTCAATCATGAAAACATTTAAAGTTGCCCCCGGGCTACGGTGCAGTGGTTAGACCTTCAAATGCGGATCCCAGGGGTTCGAGACTTTGCTGTGGTGAATTGTAGGGGATTTCCCCTCCAATGGGCAGCGATTATTCGGTGGCACCACATGAAGTGCACAAATGCCAAAATCTTAACTACTACCCTAATTTCATTGGCCATGTTATTACTTGATTCTTGTGATCTTCATGGTGATTTGAGAGAGCTCACATCTTACGAAATTTTATCCACGATATCATTTTTATTGTGCATTCATTTCCTTATTCTTGATCCTCTTTTGTGTGTGATTTTGCTGTGGCTGGATGCCATGAGACAAGCTGACATGGTCTTCAGGTTTTTAGCCAAAGTTTGAGGAAAGGAAAACATGGTCAAAACTTTCTCAAAATTTAAGCAGTGGAATATCATGCATTTTGTATTATTTGTTTACTTGAAAGATGATTGAAGAAATGATATTTAAGTGGTGGAATATCATGGAAATTCTCACAGAAGATTTTTTTTGTGCAGGGAGATATGTGCAAATTTTCCCATGATGCCACACCTCACACAAAGTCACAGGTAGAGTTCTCACCTAGATATATATTCTTTCTCCAAGTTTTGGATTTTTTTTAAACCCCTTTGTTATTGGTGATAGTTTACTATTTATGGTTACCTGAAGAACATGACTTTGTGTTTTTATATGACTTGGTTTGTAAACTTCATGTTACTTGACATATGATGGATAATTCTGCATGTCGTTAACTCGTGCCTCCTGTCTGAGAAGGCCGCTCGACTAAGGCTGAATAAGCCCCTTGATTTAGAGTGTGTCGGGCCACCCTGAAGGGGCCGCTAAGGTGACGGCTTCACCTTTTGACACCAGATAATTCTGCATATATATGGATATGTGTCATTTCCTCCTTCCTCTTTCCTCTTTCATCTTCTAATGCAAGATAAACCATGTGCCTCTACTGTGATTTGGTCCATAAACTTCATGTTACTTGACGTATGATCAATAACTCGAATTAAAATTGATACATCATAATATGTTACCTTACTAAGTTACTAATGTTAAAATTTTATATGTTATGGAGCAAAAATTCTAAGATAAAAAATATTATCTATAATAAATATAAAAATTAACATAAAATGCTACTTTACATATAACAATTATATAAATTAATTATTTATTCATTTAATTAATTATTAATTTAAATAATATATATTTAAAATGATAAAAATATCACAATATTAATTAAATAATAAAACAGTAAAAATATAAAATAATAAAAAATACATCAAAATATAAATTTGATTTTTAGATTTTTAAATAATATTTAAAACATTAAAAATAATTTTGAGAAAATTAATTAATAAAATTTATTTAATTTTAAATATTTTATTGAGATAAATATTTATGTGAGGAAATGTTTTATAAACATTTCCTCACATAAACCTCGTGCTCGTGAGCCCTAGTGCGGAGCGCAGGCAGAGGCTGTCCGTGCGGCCGACGACTCAGGCGTCGTTCGGCGAAGCTTTCGGCGGTGTCGGAGGAGTCCGACGACTCTTCCGGCGGCGCCGGAGGAGTCTCACGATGCCTTCGGCAGCACATGCGACACGACGACGGGCCACACTAGTGGCGTTTCTTCCTTCGGCATTGGCGTTTGTTCCTCCAGCGTTGGAGGATTCCCTCTGTTGCCGCCTCCGCCCGTCGCCGCGTGACGCACGCACGAAATCACGATGACTTCTGTGCCGGTTTCCGATCGCCAGCTGAACGGTAAGTATCGCCCGTGTCGTCCGACACAGAACGAAACTTTAAACCATGGTCTCATCAATTTATCCTCGCCTCTTCTTACAAGATACACATTGTTTTTGAATTTCTCATTTCAATTTTTCATTGTCTATTTATCAAGCAAAATCTAATCAATTCTTTAATTAATCTTTAT
>JAGFNQ010002010.1:106810-172439 GCA_024364735.1 Boesenbergia rotunda | reverse complement strand
CTTTCAAAGTCTATGTGTCCGCGCACAGAAGACGAGAGGATTTGCATGAATAAGATTCCTTATGTAATCCGCGATAGGATCTATCATGTATGCTATGTTGTGTACTAGGCCCGATGTATCGTATGCTTTGAGCGTCACAAGCAGATACCAGTCGGATCCAGGAATGGATCATTGGGCGGCTATCAAGACAATCCTTAAGTACTGAAGAAGAACTAAGGATGTGTTCCTAATATATGGAGAAGGAGATATGGTAATACGTGGGTATACAGATGCCAGTTTCCAGACAGATAAGGATGACTCCAAATTGCAGTCTGGATACGTATTTACTTTGAATGGAGGCGCAGTAAGTTGGAAAAGTTCCAAACAAGACACCGTAGCGGATTCTACCACGGAAGCGGAATATATCGCAGCTTCGGAAGCAGCAAAGGAAGCAGTCTGGATCAAGAAGTTCGTCTCCGAACTTGGCGTGGTTCCAACCATTGATGAAGCAGTGTCGGTTTACTGCGACAACAATGGAGCTATTGCACAAGCAAAGGAACCAAGGTCTCATCAGCGATCCAAACACGTGCTTCGCCGCTATCATCTGATCAGAGAGATTATAAGTAGAAATGACATACAAATTGAGAAAATTCCCACTGAAAGGAATTTAGCGGATCCTTTAACTAAGGCCTTACCTCAGAGCAAGTTTGAGGGTCATGTTAGAGCCTGTGGTATTGGATACCGTAGCGATTGGCATTAGGCCAAGTGGGAGTTTGTTAGTGATATGAGAGAAGTGTCCTAAGGCAATCGTCTTATGATTGTAAAACATTTATTTTAATAAATGATAATTCACTATTTGAGTATACATGCTTGTGTATTTGATTGGGATCTTAAACTCATCTACTGAATGTCCGCAATACAATTCACAGCATAAGAGAATTTGTGATGGGATCACAACTAGTGATTATCTCTACATGTGCAATTGTGAAGTATTAAAATTATCCCTAGTCGATGAATTGATAAAAACGGACACTATCAATTCTGTTGAGACTAGCATGGGTTATTCTCTAATCAGCTGATTCTCACTGGCTGGTGACATTGGGATGTCCGGAGATAAACATGGATGCTAGTTAAGGGAACTAGTTCATTGGAGTGACTAGCTGTAAAACTTCATATGGTTATCTATATAGATATGTCAATGAAGTTCTTACTGCAGCTTAAGTGCGATGTTCCTTTGACTTGCGGTGTTCAAGTCATCTTGGTCATGGAGACTTATACTTTAACATCTTAAGCAAACATCTCCAAGGAGGTGTGGACCCAGGATGATTGGGTATGAGCCGAAGTGCCCGAAAATGTTTGAACAGCCTACAAAGGATTCACCACTCCTTGCGAGGAGATGTATACCCAAGCCTATCGTCGGATTGTTACTCAAAATCTCTGGCCAGAGTATATCATGTTTAGAGTGCGAGTCTCTTAAATACATGAGAGTAATTAGAAATCCAAAGGACGAGAAAGACACTACTTAGGCTAGGTGTGACGTAGTCAGTCTAGTGGGGACTGACACAAACAGACCATGTCCTGAACCAAGTGGGTATAAGGTGGTGAAGGGAATGGGGCACGATTCATTAGAGCTGCTGAAGGGTTTCAGAATTACTTCTGAGGTCAACCGTTGATCTTTCGATTAATTGGGGGCCATGATGTACTACTAGGTGCCACTCATGATCGTTCTATAATTAGTTGATTATAGACGGCCAACATAAATCGAAAGCCTATTTAGTCACACGCACTACGAGTAATCCGAGGGATTTAAAACGAGTTGAAAATTGGATTTTCCGATCAAGAGAAATAAGTCGAATCTGAATTAATCAGAGGCGCAATGGAAGCTAAAAATGGCTAAGTCTTTTGAAGGCTTATTGGGCGAATTAAATGAGTTTAATTCGCGAAGGATCGGGCTTGAAGTGGCCGGCCAAAGAGGGTGTCCACCCTCTTGGTTTGGCCGGCCAATACAAAGGGGAGAAACCAATTTAATTGGTTTAATTAATAAAATAAATCAAATGCGATTTGTTTTATAAAATTATGGATAAATAAATTTGTTTTCATGGAAATTAAAATAAACTTTAAATGGTTTATTTTTATTTTATAAAATCATTATGAATTGATTTTTCCATGATAAGAAAAATTTATATAATAAATTTATTCTTTTTATGGAAATTAAAATGAACCATCGATTGGTTTATTTTATTTTATAAAATCAATTATGAATTGATTTTTCCATGATAAAGAAAAATTTATATAATAAATTTATTCTTTTTATGGAGATTAAAATAAACTTTAAATAGTTTATTTTTCTTTTATAAAATCAATTATGAATTGATTTTTCCATGATGAGAAAATTTATATAATAAATTTTATGAAAATTTATTCCATAATTAAAAGAGAGAAGTATTTGTTTTATTATAAAGTTAGTTATAATAAAACTTGGCTTAAACGGAATAATTAATAAGAGAATTTATAGGATAAATTTCTTATGAAAAATTCCATTAAAGAGGAGACTTGGCAAGGGAGAAGCTACTATATAAGGAACCAAAGGCAAGCCTTGAATTCCCAATCAATTAATCAAGGGATTAGTTGCTCCCTCTCTCTCTCTCTCTACACGCCTCTCTCTCTCTCTAGGGCCGGCGCCCCTCTCTCTCTAGGGCCGGCTCTCTCTCCTCCCCTAGGGCCGGCGCAAATCCCAAGGTGGGCGTGAGCTTCATCCACCAAGAAGACCCCGAAGAAGAAGAAGCGGATTGCGTCTCCTTCCTTCCCTTAATGGAATTTAGATTCCGTTTCTTGGTGGTTAGTTTCCTTTCTCTTCTCTTGTTCTTCTAGTTGTGCCTTCCGAGAATCTAGTAGTTCTCGTCGGCACAAAACTCGTGACTTTGTGAAGTCATCCCGAAGAGAACTCGGCGTGGACGCGAATAGAGGCGGAGCTTCCAAGGGACGCTACGGTTGGATCTCGTCCCTTACTTCGAGTTACGAGAGGTACTTAGTAAATTAGTTTACTTTTCCGCAAAGTTTTAATTTATGATTATGTCCACACATCATAAGGTTGCATGCTAGATACGTGGTTAAAATAATTTAGGAAATTATTTTATGCTAATTCTTCCGCTGCACGTAAAAATTTAAAATTTTACGAACCCGTATCCTTGTCAACATGCACCCGGTCCCAACACCCACATCCCGCCTTGGATTAGCAGCCTCTCCGGTTGCAAACCAAGTAAAATCTGGTTGCCTCTTTCTTTACAGTTTGCTCAATTTTTTATGTTATTTATTTATGTTTGATCTAACTAATATTTTTGTTTAAAGATAAACAAAAAATTTGAATTTTTATTTTTAGGGGCAATTCACCCCCCCTTGCTGACCAACGATCAGTGTCATGTTCTTCCCAATCTGATGATCTCCCCATGCTTTCTAGTTTTCTTTCTCCTAGCGTCATTACCATAGCTTGTTGCACCAATAAGTTCTTGACCCTTCTCTGCCATAATCCAATGTTTCCGAATCTGTCAAACTGCATCATATCAAACTTCGCAGAAGTCGTCCCCGACATATTGAATAAATGCGCAAAAACCTTGCTTTGATATTAATTGTTGCACAAAGGGGGTAACACCTGTCAACCTTTAATGTAGAAGAAGAGGTAGAGAGAAAAAGATCACATGGAATAACGAGAAAAAGATGCACAAGAAAGAACAAACATGAAAAAGAAGAAGAAGAAGAGAGAAGAAGACTTATTGTGGTTTGATAGCGTGTTTACTCCATAAAATGGTCAAAACTTTATTAAAATTTTCTCCACACAAAACAATTCTCATTAATTCTTCACTAAGTTTACAATGATGCTTATAAATAGTGCTTAAACTATAGCATGCCAAAATAGTCCTGAAAAATCATAACAAAATTTTATTACGAAAAATAGTAATAGAATTAGTTATGATTAATTGTAATAGATTGTTTTTATTTTTTTCATAATAAAATTTTGTTATAAAAAATTATAATATATTTTTTTCACTCATTATATTCTTCGTCTTGGTTATCACTCAGATATGAACTATCAGTCAATAATAAAGCTCAAATAAAATGTTTAATTCACCCTACTAAATGTTATAAAATTGAACCCTAGAAAAAAAAATCCTCTTAACTCATCTAATTGATAGAACCCTAAATCCTAAATCAAACATATCTAGAAAGGTTCCAACGTAAGAATGAAATTTTAACTTGAGTTTTCAATATTGGAGAAACAATAAATGTATTTACGAGTAAGGTATCATAAGAATCACAAATTAGCTTTTATTTTTCATTGTTGTTTTCACGTTATTTTGTTTCACGACGTGTGCCCGATTGATGCGTGCCCGTTTGTGCGCATCACGTGGCTGGCTCCCGACCTAACTACTACGTAAATAAATGGATTTAAATTTAATAGATCAAGAAATTTGTTTCTCTTTGTTTGTTTTTAACGTCTTTTATCGTACACTCTCACCTGGTGAGATGCCTAATAATGACATTTCACCGTAAAAAAACAAAAAGAAAAAAGAGACAATAATATCGTCGTTATTTACAAAATCCACGGTGGTCCGATCAAACGTCCTCCGCCGGAGGCGGCAGGTTCAGATCCAATTCCAAACAAATCCTCTCCGTCCGCCCAGAAACGGACGGCGATCGCGGCCAATCGACCACCGAGGACGAGTCCGACTCGCTCTCCACCTCCCTACCCACCGTCCGTTTCGGATCTTTCCTCACGATCGGCACCTTCTTGGAGGCCGCGATCCGATCGAAAAACACAAGCGGGCGGACGACCGGGGCTGACACCGGCAGGCAGTGAGAGAAAGGGAACCGGGAGGAGGGACGGCTGAGCTGGAGGTCCAACGGCGAGGGGCCGGCAACGGCAACGGGCATCTTCAAGGAGGCGGACGGCTGGATGGCGCTGCTCCAGGAGGGCGCGGGCGCCGCACCTGCGGCGACAGTGACAGCGGTAGGGCCGCGGGGGTCAGGAGCGCAAGGAAAGTTGGTCTTGGCCTTGGGGCCGCGGAATCGACGGGCGGCGGTATCGTAGGCCCGCGCGGCCTCCTCGGGGGTGTCGAAGGTTCCGAGCCAGACGCGGCACTTCTTTGCGGGATCTCGTATCTCGGCCGCATACCGGCCCCAGGGTCGCTTCCGGACGCCGCGGTAGTGTGCCGCCGCCTTGCAATCGCCTCCACCGCCGCCGGCGTCAGGGACAATGGCCTTAGGAGCCATGGGGAGCGAGTTGGGGTGGAAGGGTATAAATAGAAGAGGGGAACGAGAATGGAGAGAGTGGAGAAGGATGGGCGCAGTCGGCGGGCGGTTTGACCGCCCGTGGGCGCCGCCCATTGCGAGGAATTGTAAACCTACTCCCCCCCCCCCCCCCCCCCCCCCCCAATATTTGGAATAAATCGATAAGGTCATATCACTTGTTCTGAATCAGGCAGCCAATTGAAACTGCTCAATCTACGCTTGATTTAATCAGTCTTAACGTAGTGTGGTTATATTTTATTTATCTCTTTAAAAAAAACTTGGTGTGATTACTTGGCGGTGTTGGCCGGATGAGCAAGGTGACATAGGTGCTTCACTATTGATGAATAGTGTCATCGGGATTACGATGTAACGGTAGAGTGACTAATCGTTATCATAGGTATTCACGGTTCGATCCTCAGCTACGGCACATTTGCAAGAATTTTTCCTCTAAATGGGACGCAAATCCTGGGACGCTGGGCTTCTAGACCGCCCACTGCGAGCGCTTCCCGATTTACCTTGGCGGCCGATGGAAAACTTTCATATGGCCGGATCGATCGTCTAAGGTTGGTTGAAAAAACGTCGTTAATCATTTTTTTTCACTATTAGATGAATAGCAAAGCGCGGCATCATCCACCTAGATCCTTGATGCCTTATATTACGAGTATAGACACTAGGGCCCTCCAAGTGTGCACCTTGAATACGTATCTCATAAAGATGAATTCAAAATTTAAAAATGTCGAGAATGCATTATAGGTTTGAAAATCCCTAAAAGAGATGTTTCTCTCTCATTTTACCTTACCCCCGTTCTTACTCTTCTTTACAGGTTTCTCTCTCTCTTATTGTCTCTTAAATCAAATCTCTCTCTCTCAAGTATATATACATCCAACCACCATTATAATATTAATTTTTAAAAATCAACATCGCATTAAATTATATTAGGCGATGCTAATTTTAAAAAGCAACACTATAACTATATTAATTTTTAAAAACCAATACAACAGTATACTAATATAATTAAATTGTGATGTTGACTTTTTAAAATACTAAAAAAAATAACATATTTGGACTCGAATAACTATAAAAATCATAGAAAAAACTCATTGATAAATTTAAAAAATATAAATTTTTGAAAAATTGATATATAATAGAAAAGGATAGTGTATTGATGGTATTTATAATATTCACACTAGTTCTAATATCCCTACCATAAGTTATGTCTATGTGTCAATTATCTTTCTAATATCCCTACTATAAGTTATGTCTATGTGTCAATTATCTTTAAGTTATAAATTTTGAAAACTTTCTAATTACTAATGTGAATGACTTCTGATATTTCTATGTACATATAGACTATGGGAAACTTCATATGTGTAGCATTTGAAATGAGTCAAATCGGAGTTCTCTAAGTTCATTAATAAATTTTGATCAAAACCCCTTAATAAATTTGAAAAGGATTTAAATGATATTTTTTTAGCTTGAAACTAGGTTGTTATGCGTTTTATCCGATAACAAATATAGATTTCTAAACGAGTTTTGATTAAAAAAAAACTATACCACTTTATGATACTCGAGTCAAAAGTTACGGTCTCAGGAAGCAAACAATTGACACATATATACACATAAATTATCGGACATCATACATATTTTTACCGGATACCCTATTTCAATCCAAATATCTAAGATCTATCAATGGGGGTTGATAAAAAAAAAAGTCATTGATAAACCCACAAAGATCCGAATGGACCCCTTCCAAGTGTTATTGTTATCTAAACTTCCTTGGAGTCTATATGTGTCCAAAGATATCAAAAGTCATTAACAGTAGTGTTTTCAAAGTTTACGACTTTAAGACAATTAACATAAGCACATAACTTATTATAGGGATGTCAAACAAGACATAGACATCATAAATGTCTTCATTGTTTTATCATTTTTTATTACATATTAACTTTTCAAAAATTTAAATTTCTTAAGTTCGGTGAACATATAAAATTTTGATTGTACTTATTTTAACTCTCGTGGATTTTTATAATATTTTGGATTTCAAACATTCTTTGTCATTTTACAAAAATTAATACCATAACTTAACACAACAACAATATTGTTGTAGTGTTGGTTTTTAGAAACCAACACCACAACGATATTGATGTAATTAAATTGTATTGATGAATTTTAAAAATCAATATCAATGTAATTATTATATGAAAAGAGAGGAAAGTGCAGTTAAAGATGAAATGAGAAAAAAAAAGTCAACTTTAAATGAAGAATAAAATGAGAAAATGCGGATCGTTTTTGAATAATCCCAAACTTTGAATGTTACTTTGGGAAATTGTCGTCCTACAGAAACCGCAGACTTTATTATTTTTTCTTTTATAATTTATTATTAAAACAATATTCTCATGGTTTATTATTATTAATTTACTTTTTGCATCTAATTTTTGTAAAATACTTTATAATATATAAGAAAACAATTAGCGTTTATAAAATTGATAAGATAAAATAATAACAATAATTATAAAATGTTTTAATAATATTTAAAAAAGCATTAAAACTAATCGATAATAATACATTATAAGAAACATTGAAAGAAATAAAAAGAAAGTAAAGTTAAAGTTTCTCACATCTGACTAAACCAATCTCAAAACATAAAATCATATGATATAAAAATTAAAAATTTATGAAAAAATAATTATTTTGTTTTATTGAAATCATATGGGATAAAAGTAAAATAGTTCTTGGTATACTTCTTTATAACATGAAGATTTAAAATGGAAAAATACTCAGTTATTCTTAAACATATTAATTAGTGAAAAACAATCTATATTAAATTGACGACAATTTACTAAAACGTGCACCCAAAAATTGATATTTACCAAAAGGTGTACCATGGTTTTATTTGCACCAAAGGGCGCACTCATTTTAGTGAACTTCCTCTTATACCCTTCCTGCTATGTACTGCCTTTCTCTTTCTCTCTCAATAACAAATTCTGAGACGTCTGCAAATACGTTTTCAGACTTTTATTTTAAAATAATATATTATGGAATCGACGCTAAACTAAAAAATATAAGGTAAAATCGAAAAAATATTTCAGTTAAAAAATATATCTCTAACTTATTTAAAAATATAAATAAATGATTTTTATATTTGATAAATAAAAATTAATATATTAAATAATATTTAATAAATATATTAATGTAAAAAAATTTGAAAAAAAAGAGCGTGGGCCTGAAATAAAAAAATTTCAGGCCTAGCGTGGGCCTGAAATTTTTTATTTCAAGCCTAGTGTGGGCCTGAAATAAAATATTTCAGACCCACGTTGGGCCTGAAATCTTTTGATTCAGGCCCGATATGGACTCAATTTTTTTTCTATTTTAAAAATATATTAATATATAAAAAACCTATCAAAACACTTAATTTCATATTAAAAAATAAGGTCTGAAATCACGCTAGGAGGGCCTGAACCTAGGATACTTGAATTTCTCCATACTTGGATTTCTAATATCTCCATACTTGATTTCTCCATATTTAATATCTCCTAAGTAAATTCTAAATAGAGATCTCATCTCCTAGCTCAACCCTGTCTACTGATGAGACAACAAGATTTTGGATGCCCAAATCTCTAATCTTGTTGTATCACCAATGCTATATGAGTGGTTTAGGTATATCAGTGAATTTTGAGCAAAACTCACTGATGGACTTACCATATCTGAAATTCTGAAAACCCTATATCAGTAGACAGGGTTGAGCTAGGAGATGAGATTTTGGGTGTCCAAACCTCTAATCTTGCTGTATCACCAATGCTATAAGAGTGGTTTAGGTATATCAGTGAGTTTTGAGCAAAACTCACTGATGGACCTACCATATCTGGAATTCTGAAAACCCTATATCAGTAGACAGTGTTGAGCTAGGAGATGAGATTTTGGGTGCCCAAACCTCTAATCTTGCTGTATCACCAATGCTATAGGAGTGGTTTAGGTATATCAGTGAGTTTTGAGCAAAACTCACTGATGGACCGACCATATCTGAAATTCTGAAAACCCTATATCAGTAGACAGGGTTGAGCTAGGAGTTGAGATTTTGAGTGCCCAAACCTCTAATCTTGTTGTATCACCAATGCTATAGGAGTGGTTTAGGTATATTAGTGAGTTTTGAGCAAAACTCACTAATGGACCTACCATATCTGGAATTCTGAAAACCCTATATCAGTAGACAGGGTTGAGCTAGGAGATGAGATTTTGGGTGCCCAAACCTCTAATCTTGCTGTATCACCAATGCTGTAGGAGTGGTTTAGGTATATCAGTGAGTTTTGAGCAAAACTCACTGATGGACCTACCATATCTGGAATTCTGAAAACCCTATATCAGTAGACAGGGTTGAGTTAGGAGATGAGATTTTGGGTGTCCAAACCTCTAATCTTGCTGTATCACCAATGTTATAAGAGTGGTTTAGGTATATCTGTCACGCCCCGAGACCTAGGAGCCGGTGATCCAATAGAAAATCGGACAGCACATCCCCTGCCCGACGGACAATTTACATAATACAAACATCCCACGCAATATATATTTGGCCTCAGGCATCCAAAATAGATAAACACAACATAAAAAGCACCAGACAACTAAGTAAATCATACCTGACTGCGGACTGGTCCGACTTACGATAAATCAACAAATACATAAACCCCTTAGGGCACACTACAACACTCACAAGACATATACAAAGTCCTAAAAGAAATATGAAATAAATACATCGCCAAGTACAAAAACAAAACCCTATCGTCGCGATGGGTAGGGACTGGCTGCTGGGCTCTTCCGGCGACTCTAAGTATTTCAGCCTGAAAATAAAAATATATGGCAACGGTGTGAGTCCATAAACTCAGCGAATACCCAGTAGATATGCATAGTACGTTATAATAACGATAAGGATATACGCTGATACAGTCTCATATGAATCATAGACAAGGGTATACACTAAAGATACTGAATAAAGGTACATACCTGAATCCATCTATCCTGCAGAGGGTAAAATAAATCCCTATGGAACAAGTATAACATATAATCCAAGATAAACAGGTATCCAGCATATACATGTAAATCAAGTGCAGAAATCAAATGCAGCAAACAATGCACGATGCAAAATATGCACATGGTGCAATGACATAAGTCACCCCTGACGCCAGTCAGATCATCGTCCACCTGTCATAAATGGACGTCCGAAAGGGTAGAGCTATGACAACTGTACGCACCCTGCTATCACTGCTCCTGAGTGACCGAGTGGACAGGATGCTGGCGGAGGTCACTCTCCTACCCCAAGCAATGGGGACGTCTAGCTCTCATCTTCTCGTGTCTCAGGACGAGAAGCGATCCCTGGCTGCTACCACGCACTGGAACCACCCTCCAAATAGTGACCGTGCAGAGCAATACAGGGCAAATGCACACACCCTATGGTAGCCACTACCCCTGAGTGGATGTGTGTGCATATCCTCATGTAACTGACGATAGGCTCAGACTACATAGGAGCCGATGATCGTCAGCATGCAATAATGCAAGGATGGTGCATGACCCAAACACATATACGCCCACCAAGTCCTCAACTAACACCTCCGTGTGCTAGGTATAGGTCTGAATCCTATATTATGGAATACACATAACCTACTAGGTATGCTAAAAAAAAGTAACCAGTGATCTATCAATGTCAACATGCAAGAGGGAACATATCTCTACATTTATGCACATATATTCACAAGACAACAAATGAGATTGTATGAATCTAAACGGGAGATAACCTCAAGGATAAGCAACATATATCAAATGCAGGTATACTAAGGCAGATATAGCATACAATCTTACTTTTATTTATAACAAACCACGCATAGCAATATGACAATATCTAAAAGATAAGTCAAAGGGTACCCGCCTCTAGATAGTAGAAGTAGTCTGTATCACATAAGAACCTCCCGTCCAGAAGTCCAATCAATGTCCTGTATCAGATGACATATTTAAATCATTATTATAAAGAATATTAACTAGCTAACAAGTCCCTAAACCACATTAGGATTATCTTAACCCTCGTATTTTATTTAATTACCTTTAATTAAATGG
Organism: Boesenbergia rotunda; assembly: GCA_024364735.1. Taxonomy (NCBI): domain Eukaryota; kingdom Viridiplantae; phylum Streptophyta; class Magnoliopsida; order Zingiberales; family Zingiberaceae; genus Boesenbergia; species Boesenbergia rotunda. The sequence continues at coordinate 161,078 of JAGFNQ010002010.1, read as the reverse complement.
TTAACCCTTGCTATATTGGGTTTAGGTTTAGGTTTAACCCCTTTATAATCTTCCTGCCAACTCCATCAAAACATATCAGACAATTTCCAAAACTCACAGTAATGATAATATTCAAACATCACAGATCAATAATCACCAAAAACCCAAATCTGAACCGGCTCTAACAATAGGGAAAACCCTTAGTCATTCAAACCGCGTGCATAGGAGAAAGAGAACATAACTCAATCAAAGGAAATCATCACCTGCTCAGAAACTCTAACTCACAACATGGTATCATCACCAAGATCAGTTGCTATCCCAAGGACACAAGACATTCAATTAGAAACACTATAGAACACCTTAATTTTGAAATGATTCAAAATCTGATCCAAATAGAACAACAAGAATTAATCTCATCAAAAAGCAACTCAAGCTCAACCAGGACAGTTTCATGCGAAACAGCTCACAGCAAGAAGAAAACAAGATCCATGTACCACTCGCAAGAATCCAATTCCTAAAGCATAAACCATCTAAAACAGAATGAAATCATGGGTTCAGAAATCCGAACAAAATTCCTCATCCAAACCATAAATCTCGAAACCAATTTTCCATCAAAACCCCCATCTCAAATCAAAATACAACATCACCAACTTATTGATCTAACAAATCCATATTGTATGATGCGACAAAGTAACTAGCCAGTTACGAGCAAAACTCCAATCTACAACCACGTCAAGTACATCCTACAAATTCTTCCATAGAACATGACAAGGAGATTCACAAACTAATCTTAAATAGGATTCAAATCCAACCTCGACTCTGCGATCCATAGTAATATCCAAGCACCCATTCTCACCTACTGATCCCCATCAAAGACACCATGCTACTGATGGCTGATCAGAGGACAACAACTGAAAAAAAAACAAAATTGAAATCCAACATGGTCACCTCCCTTACTATCACGATTTTAGTCAAAAAAAAAATAAATCAGCAGGCAACAGCAAATCCTTACCTGAAGCTCACAGCATCATCTCACAAGATCAAGCATTAACTTCAAATTCATCAACGACACTGCTGACTCCATGAACTAGTGCAATCAATTTCAACCATCAACCCACAAGACACATCAAAAACAACAATTCATCCAAAACAAATATTCAACAGCAACTACACAATACCTAACTGAGTCTTGCACCGGCTTGCTGATGAGAAGGGCATTGCTTCCCACCGGCGATGCTCCTTTGCCAAAATTGGGCGAACGATCCACGCAGAGATGGGGCAAAGGCGTCGCGCGAGAGCGAGGGAGAAAAGGAAAACGCAGAGGCGACAGATCGTACTTGGGCGGTGACTGTGGGCTACTACGGTGGTTGCACTAGTTGCGATGGTGCTCACTAGTCGCATGGAGTAGGAAATCGCAAGGGAGAGAGATAGATTGGAAGAGAGGCGACATCGACTTCGGCTTGGCACCGATGACGAAGGCGGCAACCGGATGGGGGAGATAGGCGACACCGGCGCTAGGGCACGGGGAAGAAGCTGCGGCGCTTCTATCGGAGAGGGGAGGGGTTCGGCGCTCGAGTTGGGCTGCGGGTGTGCGAAGAGGAGGAGAGGAAATAGGGTTTGTAAGTGGCATTTTTGTAACTTAACCCTTGACCTTTAAGTTACTAAAACTTCACCATTAGTTTTGAGTTTTATCAATAAAACCCTTCCAAACTTCCACCAATCCACCCTAGACCCTCAATTTGGGTTTTCTTTCACTCCACTCCTTCAAAGTTACGGGTTTAGTCCAATTAAATCCACAAAATTTAGACCGTAGGCCTAGAAACCCCAGAAGCTGTCCAATAAATCTCTGAAAAATTTTCTGGCCTGCTTTTTTTTTTTAACCCGTATTTTACAATATCAGTGAGTTTTGAGCAAAACTCACTGATGGACTTACCATATTTGGAATTCTGAAAACCCTATATTAGTAGACAGGATTGAGCTAGGCGATGAGATTTTAGGTGCCCAAACCTCTAATCTTGCTGTATCACCAATGCTATAAGAGTGGTTTAGGTATATTAGTGAGTTTTGAGCAAAACTCAATGATGGACCTACCATATTTGGAATTCTGAAAATCATATATCAGTAGATAGGGTTGAGCTAGGAGATGAGATTTTGGGTGCCCAAACATCTAATCTTGCTATATCACCAATGCTATAGGAGTGGTTTAGGTATATCAGTGAGTTTTGAGCAAAACTCACTAATGGACCTGCCATATCTGAAATTCTGAAAACTTTATATCAGGCCCTCCTAGCGTGACTTCAGACCCTACTTTTTAGTATGAAATTAAGTGTTTTGATAGTTTTTTTTATATATTAATATATTTTTAAAATAGAAAAAAATTAAGTCCACGTCGGGCCTGAATCAAAAGATTTCAGGCCCAATGTGGGCCCGAAATAAAAATTTCAGACTCATGCTAAACCTGAAACAAAAAATTTCAGGTCCATGCTGGCTCTAAAATATTTTTATTTCAGGCCCAGCGTGGGCCTGAAATAAAATATTTCAGGCTAGTGTGGGATTTCACACGTTCTTTTTTTTCAAATATTTTTTTACATTATTATATTTATTAAATATTATTTAATATATTAATTTCTATTAATCAAATATAAAAATTATTTATTTATATTTTTAAATAAGTTAGATGAGATATTTTTTAACTGAAATATTTTTTCGATTTTATCTTACGTTTTTTAGTTTAGCGCCGATTCTATAATATATTATTTTAAAATAAAAGTCTGAAAAAACATTTGTAGACGTCTCGGAATTTGTTATTGAGAGAGAAAGAGAAAGACAGTACATAGTAGGAGGGGTATAAGAGGAAGTTCACTAAAATGAGTGCGTCCTTTGGTGAAAATAAAATCATGGTATGTTTTTTGGTAAATATCAATTCTTAAATGCGTCCTTTGATAAATTGCCGTTTAATTGATGATGATGTGTTTGAAATTATGAATCTTAATCTGATTCAAAAATTATAGAATTCGCTGATGCATCTAATTGAATAGCAAAATTTTATATGATTTACGAGATTTTTTTAATCTCCGGCGAAATTCTAATACATGATCATGTCATGGTGATGTAGACTTATGTCGTGGTCATGTAGATTTATAAGTTCAATTTCAGAAGGAAAAAAAGGGGTTATGAATGACTAGCGTAATTTATCTTCCGAGAAAATAAGCTATTAAATATTGATTGCATTGTGGCTTTGTCAACGTTAGTAAAATCGCCATGTTGTATTACATAGTTATACAAGAGGTAAGCAAAGTCTGCCACGTGGAAAATTATGAATGTTAAATCAATAAATCTATTGAGAAGATAATGTTTGATGACCGGCTCCCATACAGCCGACCGGCTCCCCGTAGCAAACCAACCCCCGTTCCTAACAGTCTCTCAGTTTCAAACAGTCTCTCCGCTGCCAATCGGCCCCTGACTCCGTATTTTTCAAGGATTTTCAATTTCAACTTAGGACTCCAAAATCTCGACCGGATTAGCATTACAAAAAATCTTACAATTACCGACGGAATTTATCGATGGAATTCTATCGGTATTGAGCCATATCGACAGAACTACGACGGAAAAAAATATTGAAACATTAATTGTCGGGATAATATTTCCGACAAAAATATCAGTATGTCGGTAATTTTATTTACCGACCGAATATTCCCTTGGTGATCACCAACGAAAACAGTGTTTCTGTCAATGATCATCGACGGAAACAACAATTTCTGTCGGTGATCACCGACGAAAATACTGTTTCCGTCGGGAAATGTTGCAAAGTTTGTTGACGTGGCGGGCAATACATTATCGACGAAATACCTATTCCGTCGAAAATTCAAAAATAAATTATTTAATTCGGGTCAATATAAAATAGATTTCACACAATAGATGACATACAAACATCAAAACATCCAAACTGTAAAATATCCGGTACAATACAAACATTACACACATCCCAACATTACAAACATCAAACATACAAACATTACAAACAATCATCGAAACTGTAATTGAAACATCCAAACTGTAACTTACAAACATTACAATATCAAAGATTACAAACAAACATTACATACCATGATTTAATCCGGTACAATACAATGATTGCAAACGTCGAAACATCATCCAAACATTACATATCAAACAAATATTACAATGATTTCATCCGATATAATACAAACATTGAAATATACAAATATTCAAATTACAACAATAACAAAGTGTAGGTGTTGAGATTCCAATCTTATTTCCACGGATTGAATTTCATGGACATAATAGATCCCAAATGACCTGCTTCATCAAAACCTGCACTGATCGATCAGTTGATCGATCAGCAGCGGTTCTGTTCGATGAAACCTTTCGATCACTGGTTCTTGTGTTTGATTCAGGATCTAGGAAGAATACGAATACAACTACAACGGAAAATAGATACAAGATATACATCTCAATCTTCTATTATATTCCTATCCTCTTCTTGGATGTTGTGTGGGTGACGATCTTCCTGTAGGATCGGTGTCGTCGATAGAGGGGGGAGGGTGAATATCAACTTGTAACAATCTTGTCGGAAAACTTCGTCATTCGTTCATTCAAACAATGAGGTGAAGATCTGGCCAATCCGGAAGTCCGAAGTACCGCGCACTTCTTCCTGGAGCCTCCTTGGTTGCAGAGCTTCGCCTTGAGCACTTCTGTTTCGCACTGACTGCTTTAGCGGATCTGGAAATGTTGTTCTGAGTTGAGGGGTCGAAGCCCCTTATATACGCGCACTTCTTCCTGGAGCCTCCTTGGTCGTAGAGCTTCGCCTTGAGCACTTTTGTTTCGCACTGACTACATTAGCGGATCTGGAAATGTTGTTCTGAGTTGAGGGGTCGAAGCCCCTTATATAATAGCTTCTCGGGTGCCCTAGAGGCCTCTGAGGTGCCTCAGTACGGTCAAACTAATCCATAATCGCGAACTTCACGTATGAGATAAAGGCTTTGTTGGGTATGACTTGACGGGTTTCCATAGCGAATACTTGGTCGTCCTTGAGAGACCTCTTCATGTCTACGGATTAAAAATTAATCCGAATGGAGTCCCGTCTCCCAACGACCATCTCGTCATCTTATCGTTCGGTACGAATTACAACTCGGTCAATCACAAAGATCGAGCCTTGTAATTCTCCTAACCAAACGACCGCGGAAAAGACGACGAGTTGATCGTCGATTTTTGTGTTTATTATCGTGGTCCAATTAATTAATTATTATCTATGATTATCAAATAATCAAAATAATTAATTAACACATATCACACATAAAATGATAGATTTGAAACAAGCGCTGAGAGAGAAATATACCTCTCTTTACCTCGTAGACTTCTACCTTATGTCTCTTCCCTCCCGGACGTCGTGTGGGCGACGAGCTACCGAGAATCGGAGTCACCAAACGAGGGCTAAAGCCTCTCTCCTTCCTCTCCTTGCGCCGGCCAAAACAAAACCCTAGGGTTTTGTTGTCGCCGACCAAACCAAGAGAAGAGCTCCTCCTTCTCTTCAACACCGCCTCCTCCTACCTCCTGTTGTTGCTACCGACACAAGGAGTAGCCAAGGAGGTGATCTCCTCTCTCAGCCGACCACCGGAGAACCTCCCTTGAAGGTTGTCGCCACCGCAACTCCTAGCCAAGGTGCGCCGCCGCCGGGCTCTTTCCCTTCTCCCCCTTCGCTTGCGTCCGGCCAAGAAGAAGGTAAGGAGCTTTCCTCCCTTCCTTGTGCCACGCTCGAAGTGGAGAGAAAAGAGAAAAGAGAAGAGAAGATGAATCTTCTCCCTTCCACACCCGCCGACCACCCTTTGCCCTAGGAGAGAGAGAGAGAGAGAGAGGAATAATATGAGGCTTAATCAATCTCGTTTCTTGGTGGCTTCATGAGGTATATATAAGGCTAAGGTAGGGACCAAGAGGAGGACTTGGGTCTTGGCCCACTAATGGATCTAAAACCAATCCACTAATGAAGATTCATTCCACTAAAAGATCTCCATTGAACTTCCTCACCAACCCCCATATTTTCATATGGGCTCCACCTATTATGAGCACATTCATCCCCCGTGTTTAAGATATCGAATGTCCGTCAATTAATTTAAATTACTGACAATTTTAATTAATCAACTTCTGGCTCCTTAACAAGTATCACTCAATCTTATCATCATATCATATCAAATCCACCTGCAGGATTTAACATGATGAACCTTATGAGCTCATCAAGGGGGCATCATCATCCCGACTCACCAGGACAAGGATTCCGTCATTAATCAACGACACACCATATAATTAATATTATTTCTCAACTTACAGGGCCTATGAATTTAACAGAATAAATCTTGCCCATTGGTAAATCAAAGAAATAAATATTATCTATACGTGCCCGTTATTATTTTGGAATTTAGGGATTGTACTCCATAATAATTCGAGGTCCAATCCAATTATCAAGTCAGTACAAATTGGATGACCTTTGGTTTTGATCCTGCTCAATGCACACAAAGCACACTAGTGTAATTCTATGGTCAAGACAAACCACACCTAATTACACTACAACCATCCTGATAGTTTGTCTAATTCCATCTCGGCTGTGAGCCTCTGTAAGGAACTGATAACACGATCTTCTGTGTGTCACCACACACCATGTTATCTTCAATGCAAAGTAAAGGACTTTTATGCATATCCTAATATAAATACGCATCTGTGTTGTTGTGATTCTCTTTTCAAAAATATAGATAATCTTATATATAAAATGAGCAAGTCTTTTAATATACACATCTAACAATCACCCACTTTTACTCAAAGACTCTGCTGTTCTCTCACTACCATACATCTGACTCCCATATCCTCCACATGCTAGTCAATAGCTCTTGCTGGAAGAGCTTTTGTGAAAGGATCCGCTAGGTTGTCCTCCGATGCAATCTTGGCAACAATCACTTCTCCTCGCTTTACGATTTCTTGTATCAGGTGGTACTTGCACTCTATGTGTTTACTCGCATTATGGGCTCGTGGTTCCTTCGAGTTTGCAACCGCACCATTGTTATCACAAAAGATTGTGATAGATCTGGGCAAATCAGGAATCATATCCAAGTCCATCATGAAGTTCCTGAGCCATACAGCTTCCTTGGCTGCCTCTGAGGCTGCCATATATTCATCTTCTATGGTGGAGTTCGCCACACATTTCTGCTTGACACTCCTCCAAACAATGGTTCCACCTCCTCAAATAAACACAAACCCCAAGGTAGACTTACTCTTGTACCTATCTGACTGGAAATCCGAATCCGTATAACCCACAGGGACTAATTGGTCTGCCTGGTAAACCAGCATATAATCCCTAGTCTGTCTCAGGTATTTCAATATATGTTTTACCGCAGTCCAATGTCCCTGTCTAGGGTTACTCTGATATCTGCTGATCATGCCCACGGTAAAGCAGATATCTGGTCTCGTGTACAACATAGCATACATGAGACTTCCTAGAGCCGACGCATAATGAACTGCCTTCATTTCCTATATCTCCTTTGATGTTTTCGGACACATCTCGTTGGATAGAGGAACTCCATGCCTGAAAGGTAGAAAACCTTTCTTGGAGTTTTCCATGCTAAAATGAGCCAGGACGGTGTCTATGTGTGAAGCTTGGGATAAGCACAACATCCTTTTCTGGCGATCCCTTATGACCTTGATCCCAAGGATGCATCTCGCTTCTCCTAAGTCCTTCATGTTGAACTGTTTGGATAACCATACCCTTACGTCTAATAACACTTTGATAATGTTGCCAATTAACATAATGTCATCTACTTAAAGTATAAGAAACACTACTATGTTTCCGTCACATCTCTTATATACACATGACTCATCCAGACTTTGAATAAATCCATACGACTAGATTACTTCATCAAACCGAATGTTCCAAGATCACGAAGCCTGCTTCAATCCATAAATGGATAGATAAAGCTTGCAGACTAGATGCTCTTTGCCCTTCGCAATGAACCCTTCTGGTTGCTTCATGTAGATGGTCTCCTCAAGACTTCCATTAAGAAAAGCTATCTTGACGTCCATCTGTCATACCTCATAATCCATATGAGTGGCAATAGATAAGAGAATCTGGATAGACTTAAGCATGACTACCAGCGAAAAGGTTTCCTCATAATCGATACCCTCTTTCTGAGTATACCCTTTCGCAACAAGCCTAGCTTTGAAGGTGTCAACCTTCCCATCTGATCCACTCTTTCTCTTGTAGATCCACTTGCATCCGATGGCTTTTACACCATTGGATGGTTCTACTAGCTCTCAGACGTGATTAGAATCCATAGATTCTATCTCAGAGTTCATTGCCCTTTGCCAAGAATCTGCATCCTTATCTTGCAGGGTCTTGTCATAGGTCCAAGAATCCGGTTCATGTTCACTAGGGACCAAGTCCGAAAACTCTCCCAAAAATATGAACCTCTAAGGTTGTCTAACAACCCTCCCACTACAACGAGATACCACCTGTGTATCTTCTGTGATACGTGGTGCAGTGACTTGTGGTGTATCCTCTTGTACAGTTGGTACTATAGTCTGAACGTCTTCTCTTAATTTTTCAAGAACTAGTCTACTCTTGGGCTTGTGGTTCATCACATAGTCTGTTAGTGATATGAGAGAAGTGTCCTAAGGCAATCGCCTTATGATTGTAAACATTTATTTTAATAAATGATAATTCACTATTTGAGTATACATGTTAGTGTATTTGATTGGGATCTTAAACTCATCTACTGAATGTCCACAATACAATTCATAGCATAAGAGAATTTGTGATGGGATCACAACTAGTGATTATCTCTACATCTGCAATTGTGAAGTATTGAAATTATCCCTAGTCGATGAATTGATAAAAACGGACACTATCAATTCTGTTGAGACTAGCATGAGTTATTCTCTAATCAGCTGATTCTCACTGGCTGGTGACATTGGGATGTCCGGAGATAAACATGGATGCTAGTTAAGGGAACTAGTTCATTGGAGTGACTAGCTGTAAGACTTCATATGGTTATCTATATAGATATGTCAATGAAGTTCTTACTGCAGCTTAAGTGCGATGTTCCTTTGACTTGCGGTGTTCAAGTCATCTTGGTCATAGAGACTTATACTTTAACATCTTAAGCAAACATCTCCAAGGAGGTGTAGACCCAGGATGATTGGGTATGAGCCAAAGTGCCCGAAAATGTTTGAACAGCCTATAAAGGATTCACCACTCCTTGTGAGGAGATGTATACCCAGGCCTATCGTCGGATTGTTACTCAAAACCTCTGGCCAGAGTATATCATGTTTAGAGTGCGAGTCTCTTAAATACATGAGAGTAATTAGAAATCCAAAGGACGAGAAAGACACTACTTGGGCTAGGTGTGACGTAGTCAGTCTAGTGGGGACTGACACAAACAGACCATGTCCTGAACCAAGTGGGTATAAGGTGGTGAAGGGAATGGGGCACGATTCATTAGAGCTGCTGAAGGGTTTCAGAATTACTTCTGAGGTCAACCGTTGATCTTTCGATTAATTGGGGGTCATGATGTACTACTAGGTGCCACTCATGATCGTTCTATAATTAATTGATTATAGACGGCCAACATAAATCAAAAGCCTATTTAGTCACACGCACTACGAGTAATCCGAGGGATTTAAAACGAGTTGAAAATTGGATTTTCCAATCAAGAGAAATAAGTCGAATCTGAGTTAATCAGAGGCGCAACGAAAACTTAAAATGGCTAAGTCTTTTGAAGGCTTATCGGGCGAATTAAATGAGTTTAATTCGCGATCGGTTCGGCTCGGTTTGGCCGGCCAAAGAGGGTGCCAAACCCCTTGGGTTGGCCGGCCACAAGAAGGGGAAGAAACCAATTTAATTGGTTTAATTAATAAAATAAATCTAGCGCGATTTGTTTTATAAATTATGGATAAATAAATTTGTATAAAGAAATTTATATAAATAAATTTATAGAAATTTATTCTAATTTTATGGAAATTAAAATGATCCATGGAATGGTTTATTTTAATTTTATAAAATCAATTATGAATTGATTTTTCCATAATAAGAAAGTTTATAAATTTTTTTATAAAATTTATTCCATAATAAAAGGAGAGAAGGTAATTGTTTTATTATAAAGTTAGTTATAATAAAACTTGGCTTAAACGGAATAATTAATAAGAGAATTTATAGGATAAATTTCTTATGAAAAATTTCGTTAAAGAGGAGACTTGGCAAGGGAGAAGCAACTATATAAGGAACCAAAGGCAAGCCTTGAATTCCCAATCAATTAATCAAGAGATTAGTTGCTCTCTCTCTCTCTCTCTCTACACGCCTCTCTCGCTCTCTAGGGCCGGCGCCCCTCTCTCTCTAGGGCGGCTCTCTCTCTCCCCTAGGGCCGGCGCAAATCCCAAGGTGGGCGTGAGCTTCATCCACCAAAGAGACCCCGAAGAAGAAGAAGCGGATCGCGACTCCTTCCTTCCCTTAACGGAATTTTGATTCCGTTTCTTGGTGGTTAGTTTCCTATCTTTTCTCTTGTTCTTCTAGTTGTGCCTTCCGAGAATCTAGTAGTTCTCGTCGGCACAAAACTCGTGACTTTGCGAAGTCATCCCGAAGAGAACTCGGCGTGGACGCGAATAGAGGCGAAGCTTCCAAGGGACGCTACGGTTGGATCTCGTCTCTTTCTTCGAGTTACGAGAGGTACAAAGTAAATTAGTTTACTTTTCCGCAAAGTTTTAATTTATGATTATGTCAACACATCATAAGGTTCCATGCTAGATACGTGGTTAAAGTAATTTGAGAAATTATTTTATGCTAATTCTTCCGCTGCACGTAAAAATTTAAAATTTTACGAACCCGTATCCTTGTCAACATGCACCCGGTCCCAACATAGTCTTCTTCCAAGAATCTGGCATTCGTGCTAACGATTACCTTTTGATCCTCAGGACTATAGATCAGACCACCCTTCGTTCCTTTAGGATAGTCTACGAATAGACGTACTTCTGTACGAGATTCCAACTAATCAGTATCCCCTTTCAGCACATATGTTGGACTATCCCAAATCTCAATATGTCCTAGACTAGGCTTTCCCCCAGTCCACAATTCTATGGTAGTATATGGGACTGACTTAGATGGTACCATCAGAATATACGCTGTCGTATCCAGAGCATATCCTCAGAACGTATCTGGCAACTCAGAGTAGCTCATCATTGACCTAACCATTTCCATAAGAGTCCTATTCCTTCTTTCTGCAACACCGTTCTGCTGGGGGTGTGTCGGGTGTAGACAATTGGGATTGAATCCCAGCCTCTGACAAATATGTCCTAAACTCTCCTAAGAGGTACTCGCCATCACGATCTGATCGCAGTGCCTTGATACTTTTACCTTGATGTTTCTCCGCATCAGCCTTGAATTCTTTGAACATATCAAAGCATTCAGACTTGCGGTGCATCAGGTAAATGTATGTATACCTTGAATAATCGTCAATAAAAGTGATCAAGTATTCAAAACCACCTCTAGCCTGGATGGACATAGGACCACACAAATCAGAATGAACTAGTTCTAACACATCTTTGACCCTATTCCCCTTGGCCTTGAAAGGTCTCTTGGCCATCATACCTTCCAAGCAAGACTCACAGGTTGGGAAGTCTTCCACCACCAATGAACCCAAGGGCCCATCGGCTATTAACCTTTGAATCCTACTAAGGTTAATATGACCAAGCCTAAGGTGCCAAAGATATGTCTGGTTCATTTTAGAGGGCTCCTTTCTGTTATTTAGGTTAGATGATGAGCTATTGGTCTCTATTTGCATCGTGGGAGCTTTTGGTTCTAGAGTATACAGATTGCCAACCATAGTACCTGAACATATAATCTCTCTATTTCTCTTTATAACAACTCTGTTATTAAAATCAATAGAATATCCATCCTTTATTAATTTAGAAATCGAAATTAAGTTCTTTCTAAAAGAGGGTACATATAAGCAATCTCTCAAAACCAACACTTTATTTCTCTCAAGAGATAAATAAAAGTCTCCCACTGCAACTGCTGCCACCTCCGTAGCATTGCCCATATAGACGACGATTTCCCCATCAGCTAGCTGTTGGGTTTCCTGGAACCCCTGCAAAGTATTGCAGACATGAACAGTGGCTCCCGTATCTACGCACCAGGTACTGATAGATAACATCGCTAAACGTGTTTCAACGACTAAGCACAAAGAATTATCTTTGTCTTGATGATGGGGACAGTTCGCCTTCTCGTGTACAGTTTGCTTACACGTGAAGCACTTCCCTCTCGACTTCTTCACGCTAGTCTGTGGTCCCTGCGATCTAGCCGCCTTCTTGTACCCACCTTGTTTCTTCTTCTTCCTGACTTTTGGCACAGAAGTAGAAACCTTCTGAGTGACCAAGGCCTACGAACTCTGACAAAAGAGCCCCTCTGCCACCTGGAGTTCTCCTAGCAGTTCCACCAACGTATACTCATGCTTGTTGATGTTATAGTTGAGCCGGAACTGCTCAAAACTCCTAGGCAAAGTCTAGAGTATAATATCGACCTGGGTTTCTCAGTCGATTTGTGCTCCCAGTACCTCAATCTCATTGAGGTGAGCCATTATTTTTAGGACATGATCCCTAACGGGTGTCCCTTCGACCATAGTAGTCATCATCAGGTTCTTCACCGCAACCTGCCTAACGGCCCAACCCTGGTGTCCAAAGAGCTCCTTGAGGTTTATCATCATTGCATAAGCAGTGGGCATGGCCTAATGCTGATGTTGAAATTCATTCGACAAAGATGCCAGAATGTAGCACCGCGCCATCTCATCTGCCTTGACCTACTCCTTAAAGCGCTCTCTCTGCTCTTCACTAGAGTTCTCGCTAGGCCATTCAGGACAGTCCTCAAAGAGCACATATTTGTACTATTCAGCAGTAAAGACAATGTCGAGGTTCCTTTTCCAGTCTATATATTTTGGGCCAGTAAGCTTATTTTCGTTAAGTATGTTCGCTAGTTGGTTAAAGGTCATTTTGAAAATCCTGAGAATCACAACAAGCACAATTTTAGATTTCTAAAATGAATTGATTCCTCAAACAATAAAATTTTGAAATCAACTAAATCTCAAATATCGAGAATTCGCATGCCACGTTAGTGTGGACGTATATGAACTCTACACTCGTTAGAGGAGGTTTTACGCATTAATCTTACTATCTTGTCAACTAAACTTTTTGACAAATAAGATTAATAGTTGGTTCACTTCGGCCCTACAAATAGTAGCAGTGACTCCGTTGGGGAGGTTACTAATATTTGTATCTAAGTGTTTACCATTATACGACACTAAGAAAATTATTTCCGATTACGTGTCTTCCGTTGGGGAAGTACACACGCTCTTCAATAATTCTCTATGATCATTTCCGACCCAGTGATCCGCAAAACAAGCCTATCCGTTATGGACGAAGGCACTCAGAGTCAACGCGCGGGCTTGTTCACATCACTTATCGGATTGTAATGGAGGCCATGGGACCCTTAGGGTCCTTCTCCCACTTAGTTATTTAGTTCAAGGAATTTTACATGCACACACACGACAAGCACATAAACCAACAAAATGAAATAGAAAAATCCTAGATTTTTCAACTTTCATTGCCTTGGTCACCAATGCACCTCCAGTCATGTCATCACCTCGTTCGCTCCTCCCTACACCATGCACAAGCCACCTTGGAGGGATCTCCGAGCCAAGATGACTAGCTAATTATTTACATCCATCGATCCTATACTCCACGAAGGAGTGTACATAAAATCTAAATCGAAAGTAAACAAAAAGCTCGGCTAAACATGTGCCATATTTAATTACAAAAATTAAATACTATCAAGCCTCGTCAACCCCGAGGATTTAATTAATTACAAAAATTGGACAACCATTCACACATAACAATTATTTGGCCATGATAAGTTGGAATCTAGTGTCTGCAACACAAAGTTATCCTACGCACATCCACATATCATCCAGCAAAATAAAATATATGAAAAAGTGTAAAAATTAACCAATCCTAAATACACAAAATCGGAAACCTCAACTCTGATACTAATTGTTGGGTATGGCTTGGCGGGTTTCTCTAGCGAATACTTGATCGTCCTTGAGAGACCTCTCCATGTCTATTGATTAAAAATTAATCCGAATGGAGACCCGTCACCCAACAACCATCTCGTCATCGTATCGCTCGGTATGAATTACAACTTAGTCAATCACAAAGATCGAGCCTTGTAATTCTCCTAACCAAACGACCGCGGAAAAGACGACGAGCCGATCGCTAATTTTTATGTTTATTATGTAAGATCGATTGCGTTTGCTAGAGGGGGGGGGGTGAATAGCACTTTCATCGAATTCTCTCTACAAGAGGGTTAGTACAATACAAAATATAATGGAAAATACAAAATTCAATGCTAACAAGAAGAATTTACTTGGTATCCACCTCGAAAGGTGACTAATCCAAGGATCCACACGAGTACACCACCTCCACTATGAAAAACTTTCTTCAAGGTGGAGAAAACCTTTACAAGGTTGTCTTCTTCCTCTTTACAAGATTGAAATGAAAGCTAGAGAAAGAACTGATCACTTTGGGCACTAGCAGCACTTTGGTACAGTAAAGGACCGTACCTTCCTCGTGCAAAAAAGCCCCCTTTAAATAAGAGTAAAGAACAACTCCACAAGTTGTCCAGCCCGACACCAGTCGACTGCCCCTTGGGCAGTCGACTGGTCTAGCCTTATATGCTAGCCAACGGCTAGTTTTCGGGGTTACCAGTCGACTGGTCTCAGGTCCGAAACCTTCTGTGAGTTTCTGTTTGCGCTAGCAGTCGATTGCCTTTCTACCAGTCGACTGCCCAACATCTACAATCACTCAGTCTCACTTCGAACACTCTCTTTCACGTGTGCCTTCAGGTATACTCCCTTGGCTTGCCCCTTGAAGTCTTCTTCCACCAGCTATCGTCCCTCGGATGCGCACACATGCCTTTCCTTGGCTTGCCTCCATGTCACTGTTGGGACCGGGTGCATGTTGACATGGATGCGGGTTCGTAATTTTAAAATTAATTACGTGCAGTGGAAGGTTTGCATAAATAATTTCTCAAATTATTTAATCACACATCTAAGCATGCAATTTTATCTTGTGTAGACATGATCATATATTTAAAATTTTGCAGAAACGTAAACTAATTTACGTATTACCTCGCGTAACTCGAAGGAAGGGACGAGATCCAACCGTAAGCGTCCCTTGGAAGCTCAGCCTCTATTCGTGTCAACGCCGAGTATCTTCGGGATGACTTCGCAAAGCCACGAGTTTCGTGTTCTCGAGAACTACTAGATTCTCCGAGAACGCGACAAGAAAAACCAAGAGAGAAGTCGGAAGACTAACCACAAAAGGATGGCTGGAATCAAAATTTCGACGAAGCAAAAGAAGAGGCTTGCGACAAAAAGATCCTTGCGGCAAACTCTAATTCCGGCAGCACCTTCTTTCGGCCAAGAGATGGTCGGAGCTTCCTTCTCTGGCAGCAGGTGGTGGTCGGCAGGGAAAGGGTAGGGGCGGCCTGCTGGTGCTCCTTCTTGGGGCTGGTTGGCGCTCGGCAAGAAGGGGAGAAGAGAAGGAGAGAAAGAGAGGGAGAGAGCCTATGCCTTCATCTCTTCGATTATTTTTCAAGCCTTGCCTTGGGTCCTTTATATAGTAGCCTCTCAACCATCAAGCCTCTCAAATATGGAATAACTTATTCCATCATGCCAAGTTTGATTTTATATCATGGTTAACATCATATTTTAATTCATGATAAAAATCAATCAAGTCTCTTCTCTTCTATAGAATAAATTTCCTTATCATGGTAAATCAATCCATGATTGATTTTATAAAATAAACCAATCCATGGTTCATTTTAATTTCCATGAAGAAATAAACCAAACCTTGGTTTATTATAAAATAAACCACATTTGGTTTATTTTATAAATTGATCCAAAAACTTGGTTCTCTCCCTTTGTTGTGGCCGGCCAAGCAAAGAGGATGGAGGCCCTCTTTGGCCGGCCCATCCAAGCCACGCCCCAATGAATTAAACTTATTTAATTCATCTATTAAGTCTTCAAAAGATTTAGCCATTTTATGCTTCCGATGCGTCTATGAAAAATTTAGATTCGACTTATCGTTTGGCTCAACCAAACCTAATCTCTCTTGATTGGAAAATCCAATTTTCAACTCGTTTTAAATCCCTCAGATTACTCATAGTGCGTGTGACTAAATAGACTTTCGATTTATGTTGGCCGTCTATAATTAATCAATTATAGAACGATCATGAGTGGCACCTAGTAGTACATCATGATCCCCAATTAATCGAAAGATCAACGGTTGACCTCAGAAACAATTCTGAAACCCTTCAGCAGCTATAATGAATCGTGCCCAATTCCCTTCACCATCTTATACCCACTTGGTTCAGGACATGGTCTATGTGTGTCAGTCCCCACTAGGCTGACTACGTCACACCTAGCCCAAGTAACGTTTTCTTATCCTACGGATTCTAATTACTCTCATGTATTTAAGAGATTCATACTCTGAACATGTCATGCTCTGGCCAGAGGCTTCGAGTAACAATCCGACGATAGGCCTCGAGTATACATCTCATCACAAGGAGTTGTGAATCCTTTGTGGGCTGTTCAAACATCTTCGGGCACTTCGGCTTATACCTAATCATCCTGGGTCCACACCTCCTTGGAGATGCTTGCTTAAGATGTCAAAGTATAAGTCTCCATGACCAGGATGACTTGAACACCGCAAGTCAAAGGAATATCGCACTTAAGCTGCGGTAAGAACTTCATTGACATATCTATATGTAGACTACCATATGAAGTTTTACAGCCAGTCACTCCAATGAACTAGTTCCCTTAACTAGCATTCATGTTTATCTCCGGACATCTCAATGTCACTAGCCAGTGAGAATCAGCTGATTAGAGAATAACCCATGCTAGTCTCAACAGAATTGATAGTGTCCGTATTTATCAATTCATCGACTAGGGACAATTTCAATACTTCACAATTGCACATGTAGAGATAATCACTAGTTGTGAATTTATCACAAATTCTCTCATGCTGTGAATTGTATTGCGGACATTCAGTAAATGAGTTTAAGATCTCAATCAAATACACAAACATGTATACGCAAATAGTGAATTTTCATTTATTAAAATAAATGATTACAATTATAAGGCGATTGCCTTAGGACACTTCTCTCATATCACTAACAGTCACCCTTCACGTATGCCCTTTGAAGTCCACTTCCCGGCTTGCTCTTGGAGTCCTCCTCCCTCGGCTCTCGCCCCTCGGATATGTCCTCCATGTGTGATTCTCCAAGTCCTGCAAACTCAATCACACATATCAAATAACAAGATAACACCCTAACCTTAAACATATTGATACACACACATCAAAACCATGATCTTCCCGATCATCCTTGGGTCGATTGCCCTAATAATCTCCCCCTTTTTGATGTGTGGCAATATGTTTAAGTTTAGGGAGAAAATACCAGCCAACAATAGTAATTGAAAACAAGACATAGTAAGAAAAACAAGAGATAACCTCTCCCTTAACCTATGCCTTCTCCATTTTCAATTTTCATAAACCAATCAACCAAAGTTAAGTTACAAACCTAACTTAAACCACCCAATCTCTGCCTTTGACACTATCAAAAAGATTGCCCCAAGCAATCCTAACCCATGACATTAAATGAGAACATAATTCATTTCTGAAATTTTTAGTGTTCTGAATTCAGCCGTGCCAGTCGACTGCCCCAAGGGGCAGTCGATTGATACTCTGTCAGTCAGACTTTCAGGTTTCTGAGACGAAATTCAGAAACCCCCAAAAAATTTCAAAAAATTTTAAAAATTCTAAAAACATGCAAACATGTTTCATATGATATACTTTATTAGGGGAAAATATAATTTTGTGAAAAATCTAAACATGTTTGACTTTTTGACTAAAGTTCAAATTTCTTGAAGAACACTAACTTTGTATCAAGTTTTCAATCTAATTTTGCATCATACGTGTTCCAAGCTTATGGCAAAACATATAAAACATAAAATGGTTTTCAATGGTTTAAAATGTCCAACCATGATCTTTGGGCAAGATGTCCATTAATTAAACACTTGCTTTCCCCATGGTTGGTCTATTTTTCATAATTTGATACTTCTAATGACCCAACACTATACCACAAGCACAAGTGAATCATTTGTATCATCCTAATGGATCAAGCACCACCTTCCTAATATATTACCCCAAGGTTCATCCTATACTTCTACAAAACACATACCAAGGCCTCTTCTTAAGGATGTGAACTCCGATTTAGGAAGAGGCTTGGTAAAAATATCGGCAAGGTTTGACTTTAACTCAACATAGTATAATTCAATGTCTCCCCTTGCCACATGGTCCCTAATGAAGTGATGCTACACTTCAATGTGTTTTGTTCAAGAATGGTGAACCAGATTTTTAGTCAAGTTAATTGTACTTACATTATCACACAAAACCTTGACTTTGGAGTAATGTAACTCATAATCGTCTAAGGTGTGCATGATCCAAAGTAGTTGGGACACACAACCACCCATTGCCACATATTCGGCCTCCGTTGTTGATAGGGCAATGTATGGTTGTTTCCTACTACTCCAACTAACTAAAGATGACCCAAGGAATTGACATCCTCCACTAGTACTCTTCCTATCTAGTTTACACTCTGCATACTCCGAATCGATATATCCAAAAAGATCAACATTTGGGATTCTAGGATACCAAAGCCCAACATTAAGAGTACCTTTAATATACCTTAGGATCTTCTTTACTACCACTAAATGAGACTCTTTAGCACGTGATTGGTATCTTGCACACATACCTACCGCAAATAATATATCGGGTCTACTAGCGGTTAGATATAATAGACTACCAATCATGCTCCTATATTATTTTGAGTCTACTATTTTTTCTTCAACATCATTATCCATTTTGACATTTGTTCCTATAGGGGTAGATGCTACCTTAGCATTTTCTAGTCCAAATTTCTTTAGCATTTCCCTAACATATTTAGTTTGATACACATGAGTAACTTCATTTGTGTGCTTAATTTGTAAACCTAAAAAGAAAGTCAATTCTCCTACAAGACTCATCTCAAATTCATTTTCCATACACTTAATGAACTCATGTAGGAATTCACTATTTGTGGACCCAAAAATAATATCATCCACATAGACTTGAGCCACAAATATGTCCTTATCCTTTGATTTTAAGAACAAAGTTGGGTCAATTATTCGTCTCCTAAAACCCTTGGACACTAAGAATGAAGAAAGCCTTTCATACCAAGCCCGGGGAGCTTGTTTCAATCCATACAAGGCTTTTCTTAATTTGTAAACATGTCTAGGGTAGTTTGGGTTTTCAAACCCGGGGGATTGTTCTACATACACCTCTTCCTTAATGACCCCATTAAGGAATGTCGACTTCACATCCATTTGGTGAAGTGTGAAACCCATTCGAGCGGCATAGGCTAGTAAAATTCTAATGGACTCTAATCTAGCTACGGGGGCATATGTTTCATCATAGTCAAGACCCTCTACTTGATTAAACCCCCTAGCTACCAACCTAGCCTTATTTCTAGTTATCTTTCCTTGATCATCTAGCTTGTTCCTAAAGACCCATCTAGTGGTGACAATGGTACATCATTGGGTCTAGGAACCAACTCTCATACTTCACTCCTTTCAAATTGATTTAACTCCTCTTGCATAGCTAGGACCCAATCCACATCACCAAATGCCTCATCAATAGATTTAGGTTCTAATTGAGAGATCAAAGCAATTTGACTACTTTGTTCCCTAAAGTAGGACCCAGTCCTTACCCCTTGAGTGACATCACCCACTACTTGGTCAATGGGGTGATTTTGGTGATGTCTCAAGGGCCTAGAGGTTATGGGTTCATTAACTACATGATGCTCATCCTCTAGTGTACTTATCCCTCCCCTGATCATTGCCCTCTAAATGTAAGTCTTGGATTCCTAGGGTATGTGTTTGTAGATTCATCAAAATCAACATTTGATAATTCCTCAATTACCTTGGTCCTTTTGTTGTAAACTCTATATCCCCTACTAGTGGATGAATAACCAACCAAAATCTCCTCATCCGCTTTAGATTCAAACTTCCTTAAATCATCCTTCGTGTTTAGAATGTAAACCTTACATCCAAAGACCTTAAAGTAATGAACTTGTGGAATTCTCCCATTCCACAACTCAAATGGAGTTTTACCTAAAAACCTATGAATTAAAACCCGATTTTGAATGTAACAAGCGGTATTTACAACTTTGGCCCAAAAATATCTAGGAAGAGAATATGCATTAAGCATAGTCCTTGCGCCCTCTTGTAGTGCCCTATTTCTCCTTTCTACTACACCATTTTGTTGAGGAGTCCTTGGGCATGAAAATTCATGCTTGTACCCATTTTCTATACAAAATTGTGAGAAGTTTGAGTTTTGGAACTCCCCACCATGGTCACTCTTAATTCGGTTGATTTTGAGGTATTTTTCATTTTCAACCCTCTTACTAAAACCTATGAAAATTTCTAAGGTATCATCCTCATGTTTCATGAAAAATACCCAAGTAAATCTACAAAAATCATCTACTATTACCAAACAATATTTTCTCTCTACTAGTGAGGGAGTGCTATGGCAATCAAATAGATCCATATGCAATAATTCTAAAGGTAAAGTAGTAATAGTTAAGGTTTTACCTTTGTGTGATGATTTTGATTGCTTACCCTCTTGGCATGCATCACACATCTTGGTTTTCTCATACTTGATCATGGGTAGCCCCTTCACCAACTCCTCCTTTGCCACTCTTGCAATGTTCCTCATGTTGATGTGCCCAAGTCTCCGGTGCCACAACCATCCTTCTTCTTCTTTAGATATGAGACACTTACGTAAATTTTTAGAAGCATAATCAAGATTAAGATAGTAAAGATTAGCCTCTCTATATCCTTCTAGCATAACACTTTCGGACCCATTTTGTTTAATTAGACACTTTCTAGCATGAAACTCAACCCTATATCCCGCATCACAAAGTTGACTTACACTAAGTAAATTAAACTCCATTCCCTTAATTAAAAGAATTTTGTGGATAGAGATTGTAGGAGATACCTCAATGGTGCCCCTACAAATTATTTTGAGTTTCCCACTATTTCCAAAGGATACGGTCTCTTCTCTTAGGTAGCTAATAGTGGTGAACTTGTTCACATCTCCGGTCATATGTCTTGAGCACCCACTATCTACAATCCACATTTTTGAGGGATCCTTCACTTTCACCTATACAACATGAAAAACACAAGCTTTTGGTATCCAAATTTTAGTTCCACAAGCATCATTTAAATACTTCTTTGGTACCCAAGCCTTCTTTGTATTTTCCTTAACCCCTTGTCTCCTAGAGGCATCATTTCTACCCATAAGTGAAACAAAGACTACTTCCTTGGTCTTTGGCCTATAACCTATCCCAGCTTTGTTGTAAACGGCTCTTTGACTATTTATTATCATATCAAGGTTGCTAGAGCTAACTTGAAACTTTCTAAGTGCCTTGGTTAGGTCTTCTACCTTTTCCCTTAGTTCCTTATTTTTATTTTCAAGACATGAATCATTTGACATAGTGAAACATCATGCAAATTATCCTTAAGTTTCATGGATTCTACTTTAAACATGGCAACTTCATCCTTTAATTCTTTAATTTTCGTCCTAGCCTTAGCCAAATCAACATTTGTACTAGTAATAATTTTGACAAGAGTAGAGGAGGGTAAGCTATATACCTCACTTACCGATGCCTCAGATTCGGATGATGATGAGGCTTCACTTTCATCTTCACTACTTGAGCTCCTCTCATCATTGAATGACTCCAAGTTGTCCACTCACATTAGTGCGAAGTGTGACATGTGATCTTCCTCCTCCTCCGAACACGATGGATCATCCCAAGTAGCTTTTAGACTTGTGGCACTCTTCCCTTTTTCTTTTAACTTCCTCTTCTCACTCTTCTTCTTTTCTTCCTTCTTGTCATCTCTTTTCTTGAGTTGTGGGCACTCATTCTTCATGTGGCCCTCTTGGTGGCAATTGTAGCAAATGATGTCTTTTTCTTTGCTCTTGCTTCTTGACCCTTTCCTACCATAAGACTTGTTAGAGAAATTTTTAAATGCTCTTCTTATTTTCCTTACGATGTAAGCCTCTTGGTCACTATTCATAGAAGCACTAGACTCCTCCGATTCGCATGATGAGGAGTAGATGATCTTCTTTTCCTTCTTCTTTTTCTTCTCCTTTTCTACAATGAATGCTACACCTTTTTCTTTAGAAGAGAGGTTAGCTTGCTCATGTAACTCAAATTCACAAAACAAATCATCTAGCTTTACCGTAGATAAATCCCTTGATACTTTGTAGGCATCAACCATCGATGCCCACAATGTAGTTCTAGGGAAAGATTATAAGACATACCTCACGAGATCTCGGTTTTCCACCTTCTCACCAATTACATGTAGCTCGTTGATGATTTTCTTTACTCTTCCATGTAATTGGCTAACCATCTCGTTGGTCTTCATGGAGAGTGATTGTAATTGAGCCACCAAGAGGTCCTTCTTTGCCCTCCTTGACTCGTTTGAACCTTCATTGAGCTCGACTTGTTTCTCCCATAATTCCTTTACGCTCTTGAAAGGCCCCACCTTGTTGAGTTGTTCCTTTGACAATCCGCATTGAAGTGTTGTGGTGGCCTTGGCATTTGCTTGCGCCTTCTTCATGACTTCCTTTAGCCAAGTTCTCATTGGTAGTGACTCTCCTCTTTCGTTGACGGGTGCGTCGAAACCATCTACAACACTCATCCAATTCTCAATGTCATTCATTAAATAATATTCCATCCTACCTTTCCAATAGGCGAAGTCGTTTCCATCGAAGAACGGAGGTGTTGCGATGCTGTAACCCACTTGAAAAGCCATATCTTGTTACTCCGGTCGACAGTGAGTTCTCCCGAAGCGAACAAGCTCTGATACCACTTGTAAGATCGATTGCGTTTGCTAGAGGGGTGGGGTGAATAGCACTTTCATCGAATTCTCTCTACAAGAGGGTTAGCACAATACAAAAATATAATGGAAAATACGAAATTCAATGCTAACAAGAAGAATTTACTTGGTATCCACCCCGAAAGGTAACTAATCCAAGGATGCACACGAGTACATCACCTCCACTATGAAAAACCTCCTTCAAGGTGGAGAAAACCTTTACAAGGTTGTCTTCTACTTCTTTACAAGATTGAAATGAAAGCTAGAGGAAGAAATGATCACTTTGGGCACTAGCAGCACTTTGGTACAGTAAATGACCGTACCTTCCTCGTGCCAAAAAGTCCCCTTTAAATAAGAGTAAAGAACAACTTCACGAGTTGTCCAGCCCGACACCAGTCCACTGCTTCTTGGGCAGTCGACTGGTCTAGCCTTTAATGCTAGCCAACGGCTAACTCAACGGCTAGTTTTCGGGGTTACTAGTCGACTTCTCCTGGAGCAGTCGACTGGTCTCAGGTCCGAAACCTTCTATGAGTTTCTGTTTGCGCTAGCAGTCGATTGCCTTTCTACCAGTCGACTGCCCAGCTTCTACAATCACTCACTCTCACTCCGAACACTCTTTCACGTGTGCCTTCAGGTATACTCCCTTGGCTTGCCCCTTGAAGTCTTCTTCCACCGGCTATCGTCCCTCAGATGCGCACACAAGCCTTCCCTTAGCTTGCCTCCATGCCACCCTTCACGTGTGCCCTTTGAAGTCCACTTCCCGGCTTGCCCTTGGAGTCCTTCTCCCTCAGCTCTCGTCCCTCGGATATGTCCTCCATGTGTGATTCTCCAAGTCCTGCAAACTCAATCACACATATCAAATAACAAGATAACACCCTAACCTTAAACATATTGACACACACATCAAAACCATGATCTTCCTGATCATCCTTGGGTCGATTACCCCAACAATCTCCCCCTCTTTGATGTGTGGCAATATGTTTAAGTGTAGGGAGAAAATACTAGCCAACAACAGTAATTGAAAACAAGACATAGTAAGAAAAACAAGAGATAACCTCCCCCTTAACCTATGCCTTCTCCATTTTCAATTTTCATAAACCAATCAACCAAAATTATGAGCAACCCCTATATTTTCATATGGGCTCCACCTATTATGAGCACATCCATCCCCCCATATTTAAGATATCGAATGCCCGTCAATTAATTTAAATTACTGATAATTTTAATTAATCAACTTCTGGCTCCTTGACTACTACCACTCAACCTTATCATCATGTCGGATCAAATCCACCTGTAGGGTTTAACATGATGAACCATATGAGCTCATCAACGGGGCATCATCATCCTGACTCACTAGGACACAGATTCCGTCAATAATCAATGACACACCATATAGTTAATATTATTTCTCAACTTTTCGGGCCTATCGATTTAGCAGAATAAATCTCGCCCATTGGTAAATCAAAGAAATAAATATTAACTATACGTGCCCGTTATTATTTCGGGATTTAGGGATTGTACTCCAAAATAATCCGAGGTCCAATCCAATTATTAAGTCAGTACAAATTGGATGACCTCTGATTTTGGACCTGTTCAATGCACATAAAGCACGCTAGTGCAATTCTATGGTCAAGACAAACCACACCTAATTACACTACAACCATCCTGATGGTTTGTCCAATTCCATCTCGGCTGTGAGCCTCTGCTTATACTATGCAAGGAACTGATAATACGATCTTCTGTGTGTCACCACACACCATGTTATCTTCAATGCAATGTAAAGGACTTTTATGCATATACTAATATAAATACGCATATGTGTTGTTGTAATTCTCTTTTTAAAAATATCGATGATCTTATATATAAAGAGAGCAAGTCTATTAGTATACACATCTAACAGGCTCCTTCCCAGGTGCCTCACACGACTCAGGCGCCTGCTACGTGGTCAAACTTGACCCGAGGTTGCAGGCCTTCCTAGGAGCCTGATCCATACAGGGCGCCTGGGTTATCAGGCGCCTGACATCATTTCGGTGCCTGGGAACCCTTTTCCCTGGCTTCTTGTTTTGTGTTCTGCTTTCCTATCTTTCCTCCATCTCCAGGTACCTGCAAGACAACAAAACACTCAAACAAAGCAAATAATCTTAAGCCTTAGTTAATTGGTTCTGACTTTGGATTTCACTCGAAATCCTAGGTCGAACTGACGCCTAATGTTCCCTTTCCCAGAGAACACGTCCTCACCTACTCCACACTAGAGAAGTCATGTTTGCCAACCTGAACCTCCGGTTGGACTTTCGCTTAGACTCCGAGATCCCGAATCTTGAGACGTCCATCTTCGACCCGCCTCTACTTTTATTTGCGATCCTCGCTCAACTAAAGCTTTTACCAACCGAGACCTCGACTGGACTTTTGCTCAGCCTCCGAGAACTCAGATCTCGAGACATCCGTCCTCGACTCGTCTCTACTTCTGTCCGACAACCCTCGCTCGGTAAAGACTCCATTGCCCGATCCCCGACCAGGACTTAGTGCTCAGTCCCTCGGACCAAGACTTCGTGCCCAGCTTCACTCACGAGGACTTAGTCTAACCTAGCTTCACTTGCTAGGACCGAGCTTTACTCACCAGGATTTAGTGCCCAGCTTTTACTCACCAGGACTTAGTCCAACCTAGCTTCACTTGCTAGGCCCAACTTCACTCACCAGGACTTAGTCCAACCTAGCTTCGCTTGCTAGGACCTGGCTTCACTCACTAGGATTTTAGTCCAACCTTAATTACTCCTTTTCTAGTCATTATGATCCTGACTAGACTTCCAACAATCTTCAAGTAAATATAATCTCACATCTCAAGTCCGCTGTGGTTTAATCCCTTGGTTAAACTGACCAACCTTGGGTTCTATTCACTCTGCCAAACATCAGATCCTGTTTGGCTAACCCTTTGTCAACCTGATCAAACCTAGGTTTACCCTACCAAACATAAGGTCCTGTTTGGATTAACCCTTGATCACTTTGACTAACCCTTCTAACATATATTGTTACTAACTTAAGTATATTGTTAAATATCAAAACCCTAGAGGATGACTGTTCATCAATGATGCATTTTGCACCAATAATCTCCTCCTTTTAAATGAATAGTCATCGTCTAGGGTTTCAATGTTTAACAATATACTTAAGTTAGTAGCTATATATGTTAGACAAGGTAAGGGTTAGTCAAAGTGATCAAGGGTTAAACCAAACATAATCTTATGTTTGGTAGGGTAAACCCAGGTTTGATCAGGTTGACAAAGGGTTAGCCAAACAGGATCTGATGTTTGGCAGAGTGAATAGAACCCAAGATTGGTCAGTTTGACCAAGGGATTAAACCACACCGGACTTGAGGTGTGAGATTATATTTACTTGAAGCTTGGAGGAAGTCTAGTTAGGATCATGATGACTAGAAAAGGAGTAATTAAGGTTGGACTAAAATCCTAGTGAGTGAAGTCGGGTCCTAGCAAGGGAAGCTAGGTTGGACTAAGTCCTGGTGAGTGAAGCTGGGCACTAAATCCTGGTGAGTGAAGTTGGGTCATAGCAAGTGAAGCTAGGTTAGATTAAGTCCTGGTGAGTGAAGCTGGACACTAAATCCTGGTGAGTGAAGCTGGGTCCTAGCAAGTGACGCTAGGTTAGATTAAGTCCTGGTGAGTGAAGTTGGGCACGAAGTCTTGGTCCGGGGGACTGAGCACTAAGTCCTGGTCGGGGATCGGGCAACGGAGTCTTTGCCAAGCTAGGGTTGTCAGACAGAAGTAGAGACAGGTCGAGGTCAGACGTCTCGAGATCCGAGTTCTAGGAGGCTGAGCAAAATTCCAGCCAAAGGTCCCGATTGGAAAAACCTTAGTTGAGCGAGGATCGCAAATAGAAGTGGAGACGGGTCGAAGTCGAACATCTCGAGATTCGAGTTCTCAAAGACTCTGCGAAAGTCCAACCGGAGATTCCGGTTGGAAAATGTGACTTCTCCAGTGTGGAGTACGTGAGAACGCATTCCTCGGGAAAGGGAACATTAGGCGTCGGTTCAACCTAGGGTTTCGGGTGAAATCCAAAGTCAGAACCAATTAACTAAGGCTTAAGATTATTTGCTTTGTTTGTGTGTTTTGTTGTCTTGCAGGTAACTGGAGTTGGAGGCAAGATAGGAAAGCAGAACACAAAACAAGAAGCCCGAGAAAAGGGTTCCCAGGCGCTTGAATGAAGTCAGGCGCCTGATAACCCAGGCGCCCTGTATGGACTAGGCGCCTGGGAAGGCCTGCGAACTTGGGTCAAGTTTGACCACGTAGCAGGCGCTTGAGGCTTAACAGGCACCTGAGTTGTGTGAGGCGCCTAGGAAGGAGCCTTTACCCCATACACGAAGTTCGCGATTACGAATCAAGTTTGACCGTACTGAGGTGCCTCAGAGGCCTCTAGGGTGCCTGAGAAGCTATTATAAAAGGGGCTTCAACCCCTCAACTCAGAACAATAATTTCCAGATCCTCTAAAGCAATCATTGTGAAACATAAGTGCTCACGGTGAAGCTCTGCGACCAAGGAGGCTCCAGGAAGAAGTGCGCGACACTTTGGACTTCCAGATTGGCCGGATCTTCACCGCTTTGTTTGAACGAACGAACAACGAAGTTTTCCGACAAGATTGTTACAAGTCGATATTCACCCGCCCCTCTATCGACGGCACCGATCCTACAAGTGGTATTAGAGCCTGGAAGCTCTTCACCGAACTAACAGCCGAAGGAGCAACTACGTTAGGAATTGAGGGGGAGCAAGGGTGAATACAAGTATTTTCGTTTTAAATTATGTCAGTTTCAAGTTCCATATTATTTGCTTTAAGTGCAGGGAGAGAGGACATTATAAAAACCAGTGTCCTTCTCATAAAAGTCGTTCGACACCATCGGCGGCAAAGAAGGTACCAGCTCCTGGAGTCCGGAGGGACAAGAGTCATATACGGTACTTTAGATGCCAAAAGTTGGGACATTACAAGAACCAGTGCCCAGACTGGAAAAAACCTCTATCCATAGCGTCGAAAATTGTAACTACAGTAAAGGAGGTAACAAATATTAATTTTCATAATAATTTTCAAATTCCTGAAATTCCTGCACAGTTTTACAAGCAGTATGATAATTTAGATAATACTGGTAATTTTTCTTATAAATTAGAATTTTTGAACAATTAACTTAATTTATTACATGATAAATTATCAAATATTGGCAATATTAAAATATCAAACATTAACACATTGATCCATAATATTAATGCAATAATTTTTAGAATTAATTATAATATTTTACTTGATAATTCTGATAATGTTAAGGATAATAACAATAATATCGATAATTCTGATAATGTTAAGGAGAATAACAATATTACTAATAATTCTGATAATTATGAAATTATTGTTGATAATCCTAATATCTCTGAAATTAATGTTCAATTCGATTCTGAAGATAATAGTGAGGATAATTGTCAACTCTTAATTGACAATTCTACTGCGTTTGAATATAATAATACAACTTTAATTATTAGTCCTGAAAATTATTCTACCTACTATAAAGACAATGACATAACTTTAGCTTCTGGATTTAACCGTGAAGATGAAGAAGGATATGATTCTAAAGATTAAGAGGAATTTAATAAAATTAAAGCTATGTTTAATAAGGCATACAAGAAATCAAATAGAATTGAAGTATTAAACAAAACTGAAGACTTAAATTCAAAAGAAATACTAGATGAATCAGAAATTATTGAATTAATGGAAATGATGCAACTAGACACAAAATTCTTAACAACTTTAATAAGTTAAACCTTAAATTATTTTTAAACCTTAATTAATTCTTAAATAATTAAACCTTTATTAATTCATAAATAATTAAACCTTAATTAATTCTTAAATAATTAAACCTTAATTCTAAAATAATTAAACTTTAATTCTCTATAATTTCAAATCTAATTAATCCTCTATAATTTCAACTTTAATTAATTCTTAATAGTTTAAACATTAATTAATTCTTAATAATTTAACTTTTAATTAGTTCATAACAATTTAATCTTTAATTAAATCATAACAATTTAAACTTTACTTAATAACATAAATCATAATTAATTCTTAATAACTTAAAACTTAATTAATCCTTAATTACTTTAATTTTAAACTCTTTACAACTTAAATCCTTAATTAATCATAATTAATTCTTAAATCCTAATTAATTAACAATTCAACCCTTAATTCAACAAAATCCACGAACTAAATTTCAATTAATTAACTTCAATTATTAAACTAAATAAAATCTTATCGAACTGAAACCTCCTACTAAATAACAACAAATATGTCAAAGTGGGTTGACATATTCGCGGGTTCACACGATCTATATCAAATCAGGAATTTGATACTTTATTAGAAACCAAATTAAAATGTGTTGACTTTATTGACTCATGCATAAATGTCATGCTCATGCATCTGCTTAATATTTTTTTTTAAAATATTTGTCATGCCATCCATGTTTACTTTTCTGCATAACTTAGAATGGTTAGACAGGAAAAAGATCGGTCAATACTTGCCTAACGTAGTACAAGGGTGGGGTGAGATGATAGTACGTTAGGGAAGCTTGGCCTAGATAAGTGGAACTAGCCGAAGCTACCTTGCCACATCCTAGATTAGTTAGACCAGATTTTTCAAAAGAGTAAATTAAAAGTATTTATTTCTTTAAAGGGCTTTGTCTAAGTAAAGGGTTGATGATCCAATAAGGCTACGACCAAAGAAGGCCTCTGTGCCTCGCCAAGACCTGGAAGCCAATTATTGAAATATACTTTTAAATTACAAATTGATTAAACTCGAATCTAACTCAAGGTGAAGCAATCTATAAATTAAATTGAGAAAAATTATTCAATTATCACACATACACCTATAAGGTAACCGTGCTTGCTTGTATTGCGACATTTCGAATGGGTAAGATGTTAAGGACTAATTAATTGACAAATATTTTTCAAAATATTTTCAAAATCTTTAGGTTACGTTCATAAAAATCTATTTTCAAAATAGTTGTTTAAACATAATAATGTTTTTATGAATTTCATGCTTAATTGGGTGCTTATCTATAAATACTTATTTCAAAAATTATATCTTTTCGAAAATTGTTTGACCTACACTTAGACACATACCTCTTAGGTCAACACTAAAGTCCCTTAAGACACTTAGGTAGAGGTCCTTGTAGTTAACAAGGGTAGCCAGAAGGAGTCAGGTTCAAGGGGAGTTTTTTTATTTATTCTTTTGAAAACTATTTTTCAAAAATTATTCTTTTCAAAAATTTGTATTTTTTTGTGCTTTAAAAATTATCATCATTTCAAAATGCATTTTAGAAAAATATTTTTTTTCAAAAAAAACTTATTATATCCTTCAAAATATTTGTCAAAAATTTATATCTTTTCAAAATGCTTTGTGCTTTAAAAAATCATTATAACTCTTTCAAAATGTATTTCAAAAATTAATTTCTTAAAACATATTTCAAAATATTTTTCAGAAATTTCTTTGAAAATTATCATATTTTTTTTCAAAAATATTTTTCAAAAATTTGCTTTAATTGTTCCCATGATTTGGATAACTTTAAAGACACATAGGAACATTTCTTAATGATCTACAAGAGTTCCTAAGATTGTGTCAGATTTAGGAGGAGTCCAAGTCAAAAGAAATTAATATATTTCAAAATTGTTATTAAATGCTACAAATTCTTTTATTTGAAACAAACCCTAAGACCTAGAGGAAGATCATCTTGTAGTCAACAAGCTTTCTAGGAGTGCGTCAAGTTTAGGGGGAGGTCAAATTAAAAGAACTATTAAAAATCTCAAAAATATTATGCTTTCATGCACTATCTTTTAAAAATCTCAAAAATATTATGCTTTCATGCACTATCTTTTCAAAATCATTTGAAAACATAATATTATATTTTCAAAACTCAGGTTGAAAATCTCACTATCTTCTTAAATACTCTTGAAAATATTATACTCCAAAACATATTTCAAAAATCTTTTTGTCTTTTGGAAAATCTTTGAAAATAATCTTTACTTGAATTTGGAAAAATTTCCAGGACACTTAGGAAAATTTTCTTGTAGTTAACATGGTTTCCTAAGATTGTGTCAGACTGGAAAAGAAACCAAATCAAGAAAGTTATTATTTTTCTAAAACTAAATTATTCAGTTATCAAAAATCCCTAAAGCACATAGGAATTTTCTTGTGGTCAACAAGATTTCATTGGATTGTGTTAGACATAGGGAGGTTGCAATTTAAGTACTTAGTGTTTTTTGTAATACTTTATAAAACAAGTACTTACTTTTTTTTAACAAAAAGGGGGAATGAGTTTTTTTCATTTTCTTAAAATCTTAAGCATTTTCAAAATTGGGAGAAAGGCTTATGTTATATTCGTTTCAAAAAGTTCGTTGTTGGTGCAAGTTTTTTTCTGTTATTTTTTTGATGTTTGACAAAGGGGGAGAGAGGGCTTAAGTTAAATTTTTTCGATTTCTCCCATGTGTTAAACCTAGAACTAGAAGACTCAATCTAACTTAAGATATTGTCAAACATCGAAACCCTAGAGGATGACTGTTCATCACTGATGCATTTTGCACCAACACTTCCAAGAATCGCAGCCGCCTCTCACCCTTCTTCTTCTTCCTTGCCACCGCACACCCTAGCAACCGCGCGCCCAAGCCGCCGCACGCCCTAGCCACCGCGCGCCAAAGCCGTCGCAGGCCCTAGCTGCCGCGCGCCCAAGTCGTCGCAGCCCTAGCCGCTGCGCGCCCATGCTTAAGAAGAATAGGGGTTCTCTCTCTAAAAAAACCACAACTTAAGAGGGTTTATATAGGCTACAATAGACACCAAAAGGAGGAGTCGGTTATGGCCTCCTAACGGATTTTAAGTTTCTTGTTTTCTACCCGAAAACCAACTTAAATTCGTTAATAATAACCCGATCCACTAAAGGGTTATTATTGAACTACTGCACCGACCCCATATTAAAATATGGGTTCCTTCCTATTATGAGTACATTATCTCCCCATGTTTAAGATATCGTATGTCCATTAATTAATTGAATTATTGACAATTCAATTAATTAACATATAACTCCAAGGGCAGTACCACTCAACTTTATTATCATGTCAGACCAAGTCCATCTATAGGGTTTACATGATAATTCTTATGAGCTCCTCAAGGGGACATCATCAACCTAAATAATTAGGACACAGTTTCCTTCTATAATCAATGGTACACCATATAAAAAATATTATTTCTCAATTTATCGGGCTTATTGATTTAACGGATAAATCTCACCCATTGATAAATTAAAGAAATAAATACTAAGTATATGTGTCTGTTATTATATTGGGATTAAGAGCATGTACATCCATAAAAATAGAGGTCTTGTTCGATAGTCAGTATAAATCAAACAACCTCAAAACAGTCTTGCTCAATACACACAAAGTGCACTAGTGTAATTCTATAGTCAAGATAGACTAATACCAAATTACACTACAATCGTTCCAATGGTTTGTCAAAATCCATCTTGGTTGTGAGCTACTACTCATACTTTACAAGGAACCGATAACATGATCCTCTATGTGACACCACATACCATGTTATCTACAATGTGAAGTAATGGACAATTGCATATATATAACAAATAAAAATGCAAACATATGATCACTGTGATTCTTATTTCAAAATATATATTCATACGAAAGCTAGGCATATAGTATACATCCTAACAATCTCCCACTTATACTAAAAGACTATGCTGCCAATAATACTTCCATACATCTGATTCCCATCCCCTCAACATGCCTATCATAAGCATTCGCTAGAAGGGCCTTAGTGAAAGGATCTGCCAGGTTATCTGCTGATGCAATCTTGGCCACAACAACTTCTCCTCGCTTTACGATGTCTCGTATCAGGTGGTACTTGCGCTCAATGTGTTTACTTGCCTTATGGGTTCATGGTTCCTTTGAGTTTGCTACTGTACCACTATTATCACAATAAAGTGTGATAGCTTTGGGCAAACCAGGAATCACCTCTAAGTTCATCAAAAAGTTTCTGAGTCATACAACTTCTTTGGCTGCCTCAAAGGCTGCCACATAGTCAACTTCCATGGTGGAGTCTGCAACGAATTTCTGCTTAATACTCCATACTATAGCTCCACCTCCCAAAGTAAACACATAACCCGAGGTAAACTTACTGTTATCCCTATTTGATTGGAAATCAGAATCCGTGTAACTCACAGGGAGCAAATGATCTGTCTGGTAAACCAGCATATAATTTCTAGTCCTTTTTTAGTGCTTTAATATATGCTTTACCGTAGTCCAATGTCCTTGCCCTGGATTACTTTGATATCTGCTAACCATGCCTACGACAATGCAGATATCCGGTCTCGTACATAACATATCATACATTAGGCTTCCTACAGCCGAAGCATAAGGAACTGTCTTCATCTCCTCTATCTCCTTTGGTGTCTTAGGACACATCTCCTTAGATAAAGGTACTCCATGTCGAAAATGTAAAAAACCTTTCTTAGAGTTTTGCATGCTAAAATGAGCTAGGATAGTATCAATATACGAAGCTTGAGATCCCAAGGATATGTCCTACTTCTCCCAAGACCTTCATATCAAACTGCTTGGACAACCATACCCTTACGTCTAACAACACTTTGATATTGTTGCCAATGAGTAAAATGTCATCTACGTATAGCACAAGAAATACCACTACGTTTCCGTCATTCCTCTTGTATACACAAGACTCATCCGGACATTGTATGAATCCATAAGACTAGATTACCTCATCAAACCAGTTGTTCCAAGATCTTGAAGCTTGTTTCAATCCATAAATGGACCGATTAAGCTTGCACACAAGATACTCTTTGCCCTTTGCAATGAATTCCTCTGGTTGCTGGTTGCTTTATATAGGTGTTTTCTTCAAGACTTCCGTTAAGGAAAGTTGTCTTGACATCCATTTATCAAACCTCATAATCCATATGAGCAGCAATATACAAGAGAATCTGG
Source organism: Boesenbergia rotunda (assembly GCA_024364735.1). Taxonomy (NCBI): domain Eukaryota; kingdom Viridiplantae; phylum Streptophyta; class Magnoliopsida; order Zingiberales; family Zingiberaceae; genus Boesenbergia; species Boesenbergia rotunda. The sequence goes on along the minus strand of JAGFNQ010002010.1, from coordinate 126,976 downwards.
ATAGACTTAAGCATGGGTACCGGCGAAAAGGTTTCCTCATAATCGATCTCCTCTTTCTGAGTATACCCCTTCGTAACAAGCCTCGCTTTAAATGTTTTCACCTTTCCGTTTGATCCTCTCTTCCTTTTGTAGACCCATTTACATCCAATGGCTTTTACACCATCCGGTGGTTCTATAAGCTCCCAGACTTGATTAGAATCCATAGATTCTATCTTAGAGTTCATCGCCTTTTGCCATGATATCGCATCTTTATCTTGGAGTGCTTCGTCATTGGCCCAAGGATCAGGTTCATGCTCACTAGGGACCAAGCCCGAAGACACTCCCAAAAACATGAATCTGTCAGGTTGCTTAAGACCCCTCCCACTACGACGAGATAGTACCTGTGTATCATCTGTGACATGCGGTGCAGTCACTTATGGTATATCATCTTGTACTGTTGGTACTGAAGTAGGAGTTTCCCCTCTTATTTACTCTAAAACAATCATACTCATGGGCTTGTGGTTCATTACATAGTCCTCTTCTAAAAATCGGGCATCTTGTGCTGTTAGGATGTATACTAAAAGCCTTGCCTTTTCTGTATGGTCATCCACATTTTGAAAGAGAATCACATCAACACAAATGCGTATTTATATTAGTGTATGCATAAAAGTTTGATACTCTGCATTGAAGATAACATGGTATGTGGTGACACATAGAAGATCATGTTATCAGTTCCTTGCATAGTATAAGTAGAGGCTCACAACCGAGATGAAGTTGGACAAACCATCGGGATGATTGTAGTGTAATTAGGTATGGTTTGTCTTGACCATAGAATTACACTAGTGTGCTTGGTGTGCATTGAGCAAGACCAAAACTAGAGGTCATCCAATTTGAACTGACTTAATAATTGGATTAGACCTCGGATTTATTACGGAGTACAACCCCTAAATCCCGATATAATAATGGGCACATATAGTTAATATTTTATTTCTTTGATTTACCAATGAGCGAGATTTATTCTGCTAAATCGATAGGTCCGGTAAGTTGGAAAATAATATTAATTATATGGTGTGCCATTGATTATTGACGGAATCCGTGTCCTGGTAAGTCGGGATGATGATGTCCCCTTGATGAGCTCATAAGGTTCATCATGTTAAACCCTGCAGGTGAATTTGATCCGACATGATAATAAGGTTGAGTGGTACTAGTCAAGGAGCCAGAAGTTGATTAATTAAAATTATCAATAATTTAAATTAATCAACTAGCATTCGATATCTTAAACACGGGAGGATGGATGTACTCATAATAAGTGGAGCCCATATGTAAATATAGGGGTTGGTGAGGTAATTCAATGAGGATCCTTTAGTGGAATGGATCTTCATTAAAGGAACGGGTTTGGATTCATTAGTAGGCCAAGATTCAACTCCTCCTCATGGTCCCTATCCTAGCCCTATATATATACCCCATGGTGGCATGAAACATGGGATCCAATTAATGCAATGCTAGAAAACCCTAAATCTCTCCTCTTCTCCTTCTCTCTCTCCTTCACGGGTGCGACGCCAAACATCTTTTCTTCTCCATGTGATTAATTGCATTGCATGCAATTAATATTCTCCACGCCATTAACTGCTCAAAGGGAGCAGATATGATTAATTGCATTGCATGCAATTAAACTTCTCCACGCGCGATGAACTACTCAAAGGGAGCAGTTCTTTCACGAATTAATTGCATTGCATCTCGCCTCAGGCAAGAAACTTGCTCACGCAAGTTGCCTGAGTCTTGCCTTAGGCGAGAAACTTGCTCACGCAAGTTAGAGTCTCACCTCAGGAGAGAAACTTGCTCACCATGTTAGCAGTGGAGGAAGCACGCAAAGGAGAGGAGAAGTTGCACGACTGTGGAGAAGTTGTTTATGTGCGCAACTTGAAGTCTTCGCTCGGGCGCCGCCGATGGTGGAGGAGAGAAGTAGTAGGGTTTGTGTTTGGATTATCTTCATCCTTGGAGTGGCCGGCGGCATCCCTTTAGTTAGGGCATGGTTGGCACAAGGAGAAGGGATCAACTTGGTGACCACGGTTCTTGGTAGATCGTCGCCCACACGACGTCCAAGAGGGGAGGGTCATACGGTAGAAGATCGTAAGGTAACAGAAGATATATACTCTTCCTTGACTCCTTTACCTTTCTCGTCATTTCATGTGAAGAATTAATTAATTATTGTGTTTGATTATTTATTAATTAATGTTCGATAATTAATTAATTGGACCCCGATAATAAATACAAAAATCGACGATCCACTTGTTATATCTTCCGTGGTCATTTGGTTAGGAGAATTACAAGGCTCGATCTTTGTGATTGGCCAAGTTGTAATTCGTACCGAATGATACGATGACGAGATGGTCGTTGGGAGACGGGTCTCCATTCGGATTAATTTTTAATCCGTAGACATGGAGAGGTCTCTCAAGGACGACCAAGTATTTGCTTAGGAAACCCGCCAAGCCATACCCATCATTCGTGCTAACAATGACCTTCTGATCTTTAGGACTATAAAATAAATCACCTTTCGTTCCTCTAGGATAGCCCACAAACAAGCAAACATTCGTATGAGATTCCAACTTATCAGCATCTCCCTTCTATTGGTTTCTCGATTATGCGCATTGGAATCCTCTCCATGCCCCCGGATTAAAATTTTATCAATTAAAATAAAACCGGATGGAGATGAATTATCCAAGCAACTGTTTCGTCATCGTAGTAATCAACTTGAGTGACCGCTTGAACAAACTTATTGTTCAAGCAATCTAACTCGTCTAGTTGATTAGCCGCAGAATAGATGATGAATAGATCACCGTTTTTTGTGTTTATAATCGGGGTCCATGATAATAAATAACATAGAACATAAACAAGATGCAAGAAAAACATAAACATGAAATTATACCTCTTGTTTACCGTGCGATCTTCTATCGTATGTCCTACCCTCTTCTTGGATGTCGTGTGGGCAACGATCTTCCAAGAAACAAAGTCACCAAGGCCATCAACTTCCTCATCCAAGGTTGCGCCGAAACCCTAGAGGGGAGAAGTGATCTTCTTCTTCCTTTTGTTTCTGCTGGCAACCACCTTCCTCTCTTCCTTTGCACCGCCGACCAACTTCAAGTCTCAAGGATGCGCTGTCCACAAGGAAGTGGAGTAGAGGAAGTAGAAGAAGATGAAGAAAAAGTAGAAGAGAAAGGATTCTCTTCCTTACACAACCCTAGCCGTCATTTCCTCCTTCTCCCTTGCGCCACCGGCCAAAGGGTGGAGAAGTCCTCCCTAGCGCCGATCACCTCTCCTTATTGTTGTACACGCCCAAGAGAAGAAGAAGAAAGGAAGAGAAGAAGAAGGATGGTCTTCTTCCTCTTCCACCATGAGCATTCTCCTTCCCCTCCACTGCCGGTGCCAACCCATGGAGAGAGAGAGAGATGAGAGAAGCCTTAGGGTTATGTTGTGTTGCCATGGTCTCATGACTCATGAGGTATATATAGGCTAAAATAGGGAACATGAGGAGAAGTTGGGTCTTGGTTTCCTAATGGATCCAAAGCCCGATCCATTAATAATAATCCAATCCACTAAAGGATTATCATTGCACTACCTCACCAACCCCCATAATTAATTATGGGCTCCATCCTATTATGTGTACAAATTCTCCCCGTGTTTAAGATCTCGAATATTCATTAATTAATTAAATTACTGATAATTTAATTAATTAATATCTAACTCCATGAGTAATACCACTCAACCTTATCATCATGTCAGACCAAGTCCACCTGCAGGATTTAACATGATGAACTTTATGGGCTCCTCAAGGGGACATCATCATCCTAACACATCAGGACACGATTTCCATCTATAATCAACGACATGTCATGTAAATAATATTATTTCCTAATTTACCGGGCCTATTGATTTAACAAATAAATCTCGCCCATTAGTAAATCAAAGAAATAGATATTAAGTTCATGTGCCCGTTATTATATCGGGATTAAGAGCATGTACACCATAATATCTAAGGTCTGATTCAATTATATAGTCCGTATAATTTGAATCACCTCTATATCGGTCCTGCTCAATACACACAAAGTGTACTAGTGTAATTCTATGATCAAGATAGACCAATACCAAATTACACTACAACCATGCCAATGGTTTGTCCAAAACCATCTTGGTTGTGAGCCTCTGCTTATACTCTACAAGGGATTGATAACATAATCTTCTGTGTGGCACCACACACCATGTTATCTACAATGTAAAATATTAGACAATATGAACACATATAATAAATATAAAATGCAAATAATGAACATGTGATTCTCATTCCAAAATGTAGATGTTCATACAAAAGCTAGGCTTTTAGTATACATTCTAACACCTTCAGCACATGTGTTAGACTACCCCAAATTCGAATATGTCTTAGATTAGGCTTACGCCCATTCCACAATTATGTGGGAGTAGAGGGTATTGATTTAGAAGGTACCAAGTTCAGAATATACACTGTTGTTTCCAGAGCATACCCCCAGAATGAATTTGGAAATTTAGAATAGCTCATCATCGATCTAACCATTTCCATAAGAGTCCTATTTCTTCATTCCGCCACACGGTTCTATTGGGGTGTACCAGGTGCAGATAATTGGGATTGAATCCCAGCCTCTGATAAGTAACTCCAAACTCTCCCAAGAGGCACTCACCACCACTATCAAATCGTAGTGTCTTGATACTTTTACAAAAACGTTTCTCCACATCAGCCTTGTACTCTTTGAACTTGTCAAAGCACTCAGACTTGTGGCGCATCAAGTAAATGTATCCATATCTCGAATAGTCATCTATAAATGACACGAAATATTCGAAGCCACCTTTTGCTTGGATAGACATAGGACCGCACAAATCAGAATGAATCAATTCCAACACTTTAGCTCTATACCCCTTGGCTTTAAAAGGTCTCTCGGTCATTTTGTTGGTGTAAGATGCATCAGTGATGTCCTCCTCTAGTGTTTCAATGTTTAACAATATGCTTAAGTTAGAGATATATTAGACAAGGTAAGGGTTAGTCAAGAAATCGGTATCAAGGTAAACAAAGTCCTATTTAACCTAGGCACCTAAGTCCTGATCGTGGATTGGGCACGAAGTCTTGGTTCGTGGAATTGGGCAATAAGTCCTGGCCGAGGGCTGGGTACCTAAGACCTGACCGAGGGTTGGGTACGAAGTCCTGGTTCATGAAATTGGGCATAAGTCCTGGCCGAGGGCTGGGCATCTACGACCTGACCGAGGGTTAGGCATGAAGTCCTGGTTCGTGGAATTAGGCAATAAGTCCTGGTCGTAGACTGGGCACCGAAGTCTTGGTTCATGGAATTGGGCAATAAGTCCTAGTCGTGGAATGAGCACCAAAGTCCTGATCCAGAAGATCGGGCAAAAGTCCAATCGGAGGAGCCGGTTGGCAAACTTCTCCTGAGAGGAGTAGGCGAAAGGCACGTTCCCCGGGAAGGGAACACTAGGTGTCGGTTCGACCTAGGGTTTTATGAGAAATCCAAAGTTAGAACTAATCATTAAGACTAAGATTATAGGCTTGTTTATCTTATCTTTGATTGTATTGCAGGTATCGGGAGTTAGAGGCAGACAGAAAAGCTAACATAGGAGAAAAAGTTGCCTGGAAGGTCATCTAGGGCGCCTGTATCAATACAAGCACCCCAGACCTAAGGGCACCCCAAACTGGGCAGGGCCATCCCAGGTGTCTGTTAACATTGGCGCCTGAGTGCTCCAAGGCGCCTGGGAAGGTCCCAGGTGTTAGATGTGTATACTAAAAGACTTGCTCTTTTTATATATAAGATCATCTATATTTTTGAAAAGAGAATCACAACAACACAGATGTGTATTTATAGTAGTATATGTATAAAAGTCCTTTACTTTGCACTAAAGATAACATGGTGTGTGGTGGCACACAGAAGATCGTTATATCAGTTTCTTACATAGTATAAGCAGAGGCTCACAGCCGAGATAGAATTGGACAAACCATCGAGATGGTTGTAGTGTAATTAGGTGCGGTTTGTCTTGACCATAGAATTACACTAGTGTACTTTGTGTGCATTGAGAAGGACCAAAACTAGACGTCATCCAATTTGTACTGACTTGATAATTGGATTGGACCTCAGATTATTACGGAGTACAATCCCTAAATTCGGAAATAATAACGGGCACATATAGTTAATATTTATTTCATTGTTTTACCAATGGGCGAGATTTATTTTTCTAAAGTGATAGGCCCGGTAAGTTGGGAAATAATATTAATTATATGGTGTGTCGTTGATTATTGACGGAATCCATGTCCTGGTGAGCCAGGATGATGATGCCCCCTTGATGAGCTCATAAGGTTTATCATGTTAAACCCTGCAGGTGGATTTGATCCGACATGATGATAAGGTTGAGTGGTACTAGCCAAGAAGCCAGAAGTTGATTAATTAAAATTGTCAATAATTTAAATTAATTGACGGGTATTCGATATCTTAAGCACGGTCGATTTCTTAAACACGGGGGGATGGATGTGCTCATAATAGGTGGAGCCCATATGAAAATATAAGGGTTGGTGAGGAAGTTCAATGGAGATCCTTTAGTAGAATGAATCTTCATTAATGGATTGATTTTAAATCCATTAGTGGGCCAAGAGCCAACTCCTCCTCTTGGTCTCTACCTTAGCCCTATATATACCCCATGAATCCATCAAGAAACGAGATTGATTAAGCCTCATATTATTCCTCTCTCTCTCTCCTAGGGCAAAGGGTGGCCGGCGGGTGTGGAAGGGAGAAGATTCATTTTCTCCTCTCTTTTCTCTATTCTCTCCACTTCGAGCATGGCACAAGGAAGGGAGGAATGCTCCTTACCTTCTTCTTGGCTGGACGCAAGCGAAGGGAGGAGGGAAAGAGCCCAGCGGCGGTGCACCTTGGCTAGGAGTGGCGGTGGCGACAACCTTCAAGGGAGGTTCTCCGGTGGTTGGCTGAGAGAGGAGATCACCTCCTTGGCTACTCCTACTGACGGCAGCAACAACAGGAGGTAGGAGGAAGTGGTGTTGAAGGGAAGAAGGATATCTTCTCTTGGTTTGGCCGACAGCAACAAAACCCTAGGGTTTTGTTTTGGCCGACGCAAGGAGAGGAAGGAGAGAGGCTTTCGCTCTCGTTTGGTATCTCCGGTTCTCGGTAGCTCGTCGCCCACACGACATCCGGGAGGGAAGGGACATAAGGTAGAAGGCTACGAGGTAAAGAGAGGTATATTTCTCTCTAGGCTCTTGTTTCAAGTTCTATCATTTTATGTGTGATATGTGTTAATTAATTGTTTTGATAATTTAATAATCATAGATAATAATTAATTAATTGGACCTCGATAACAAACACAAAACTGGCGATCGACTCGTCATCTTTTCCGTGGTCGTTTGCTTAGGAGAATTACAAGGCTCGATCTTTGTGATTAACCAAGTTGTAATTCGTACCGAACGATACGATGACAATATGGTTGTTGGGAGACAGGTCTCCATTCAGATTAATTTTTAATCCGTAGACATGGAGAGGTCTCTCATAGATGACTAAGTATTCGCTAGGGAAACTCGCCAAGCCATACCCAACAATTGGTATCAGAGCTGAGGTTTCCGGTTTTGTGTGTTTAGAATTGGTTAATTTTTATACTTTTTCATATATTTTATTTTGTTGGATGACATGTGAATGTGCGCAGGCTAACTTTATGTTGCTGGCACTAGATTCCTACTTATCATGGCCAAATAATTGTTATGTGTGAATGGTTGTGCAATTTTTGTAATTAATTAAATCCTCGGGGTTGACGAGGCTAGATAGTATTTTATTTTTGTAATTAAATACGACACATGTTTAGCCAAGCTTTTTGTTTACTTTCAATCTAGATTTTATGTACACTCCTTCATGGAGTATAGGATCGATGGATGTAAATAATTAGCTAGTCATCTCGGCTCGAAGATCCCTTTAAGGTGGCTTACGCATGGTGTAGGGAGGAGCGGACAAGATGACGACACGACTGGAGGCGCATTGGAGACCAAGACCATGAAAGTCGGAAAATCTAGGATTTTTCTATTTCATTTTGTTGGTTTATGTGCTTGTCGTGTGTGTGCATGTAAAATTCCTCGAACTAGATAACTAAGTGGGAGAGGGACCCTATGGGTTCCGTGGCCTCCATTACAATCCGATAAGTGATGCAAACAAGCCTGCACGTCGGCTCTGAGTGTCTTCCTCCATAACGGATAAGCTTGTTCTGCGGATCACTGGGTCAGAAAAGATTATAGAAAATTAATGAAGAGCATGTGTACAGTCCCCAACGGAAGACACATAATCAGAAATAATTTTCTTAAGTGTCGTGTAATGGTAAACTCTTAGATACAAATATTAGTATCCTCCCCAACGGAGTCACTGCTACTATTTGTAGGGCCGAAGTGAACCAACTATTAATCTTATTTGTCAAAAAGTTAGGTTGACAAGATAGTAAGATTAATGGGTAAAACCTCCTCTAATGAATGTAGAGTTCGTATGCATCCACACTAACGTGGCATGCGAATTCTCGGTGTTTGAGGTATTGGTTGATTTCAAAAATTTATTGTTTGAGGAATCAATTCATTTAGAAATATAAAGTTGTGCTTGTTGTGATTCTCAGGATTTTCAAAATGCCCTTTAACCCACAATCGACTATACTTAAGGAAAATAAGCTTACTAGCTCAAACTATATAGACTGGAAAAGGAACCTAGACATTGTCCTTACTGCTGAAGAGTACAAATATGTGCTCTTTGAGGACTGTCCTGAAAGGCCTAGCGAGAACGCTAGTGAAGAGCAGAGGGAGCACTTTAAGAAGTGGGTCAAGGCAGATGAGATGGCGTGGTGCTACATTCTGCATCTATGTCGAATGTATTGCAACATCAACATCAGGTCATGCCCACTGCTTATGCAATGATGCTAAACCTCAAGGAGCTCTTCGGGCACCAGGGTCGGGCCGCTAGGCAAGTTGCGATGAAGAACCTGATGACAACTACTATGGTCGAAGGGGCACCCGTTAGGGATCATGTCCTGAAAATAATGGCCCACTTCAATGAGATTGAGGTACTGGGAGCACAAATCGACGGGGAAACCCAGGTCGATATTATACTCCAGTCTCTGCCTAGGAGTTTTGAACAGTTCCGGCTCAACTATAACATGAACAAACATGAGTATACATTGGGGGAACTGCTAGGAGAACTCCAGGCGGCAGAGGGGCTCTTTCGTCAAAGTTTGTCGGCCTTGGTCACTCAGAAGGTTTCTAATTCTATGCCGAAAGGCAGGAAGAAGAAGAATAAGGTGGGTACAAGAAGGCGGCTGAATGGTAGGGACCACGGACTATCGTGAAGAAGCCGAGAGGCAAGTGCTTCACATGTAAGCAATATGGACACTGGAAAGCGAACTGTCCTTGTCATCAAGACAAAGGTATTTCTTCGTGCTTAGTCGTTGAAACATGTTTAGCGGTGCTATCTATCGGTTCTTGGTGTGTAGATACGGGAGCCACTGACATGTCTGCAATACTTTGCAGGGGTTCCAGGAATCCCGACGGCTAGCCGATGTGGAAATCGTCGTCTTTATGGGTAATGCTACAGAGGTGGCAGCAGTTGCAGTGGGAGACTTTTATTTATCTTTTGAGAGAAATAAAGTGTTGGTTTTGAGAGATTGCTTATATATACCCTCTTTTAGAAAGAACTTAATTTCGGTTTCTAAATTAATAAAGAATGGATATTCAATTGCTTTTAATAACAGAGTTGTTATAAAGAGAAATAGAGAGATTATCTGTTCGGGTACCATGTTTGGCAATCTATATACTCTAGAACCAAAAGTTCCCAGGATGCAAATAGAGGTCAATAGCTCATCATCTAACCTAAATAAGAGAAAGGAGCCCATTAAAATGAATCAGACATATCTTTGACACCTTAGACATGGTCATATTAACCTTAGTAGGATTCAAAGGTTGATAGCCGATGGGCCCTTGGGTTCATTGGTGGTGGAAGACTTCCCAACCTGTGAGTCTTGCTTGGAAGGTAAGATGACCAACAGGCCTTTCAAGGCCAAGGGGTATAGGACCAAAGATGTGTTAGAACTAGTTCATTATGATTTGTGTGGTCCTATGTCCATCCAGGCTAGAGGTGGCTTTGAATACTTCGTCACTTTTATTGACGATTATTCAAGGTATGGATGCATTTACCTGATGCGCCGCAAATCTGAATACTTTGATAAGTTCAAAGAATGCAAGGTTGATGTGGAGAAACGTCAAGGTAAAAGTATCAAGACACTGCGATCAGATCGTGGTGACGAGTACCTCATAGGAGAGTTTAGGACCTATTTGTCAGAGGCTGGGATTCAATCCCAATTGTCTGCACCCGACATACCCCAGCAGAATGGTGTTGCAAATAGAAGGAATAGGACTCTTATGGAAACGGTTAGGTTAATTATGAGCTACTCTGAGTTGCCAGATTCGTTCTGGGATATGCTCTGGATACGACAGCGTATATTCTGAAGATGGTGCCATCTAAGTCAGTCCCATCTACTCCCATATAATTGTGGACTGGGTGAAATTCTAGTCTAGGACATATTCAAATTTGGGGTAGTCCAGCACATGTGCTGAAAGAGGATACTGATAAGTTGGAATCTTGTACAGAAGTATGTCTGTTCGTAGGCTATCCGAAAGGAACGAAGGGTGGTCTGTTCTATAGTCCTGAGGATCAGAAGGTAATCGTTAGCATGAATGCCAGATTCATGGAAGAAAGCTATGTAATGAACCACAAGCCCAAGAGTAGACTAGTTCTTGAAGAATTAAGAGGGGACGTTCAGACCTTAGTACCAATTGTACAAGAGGATACATCACAAGCCACTGCACCGTGTGTCACAGAAGATACACAGGTGGTACAGGTTCATATTTTTGGGAGAGTCTTCAGACTTGGTCCCTGGTGAACATGAACCAGATCCCTGGACCTATGACGAGGCCCTCCAAGATAAGGATGTAGATTCTTGACAAAGGGCAATGAACTCTGAGATAGAATCTATGGATTCTAATCACGTCTGGGAGCTAGTAAAACCGCCCAATGGTGTAAAAGCCATTAGATGCAAGTGGATCTACAAGAGAAAGAGAGGATCAGACGGGAAGGTTGAGACCTTCAAAGCTAGGCTTGTTGCGAAAGGGTATACTCAAAAAGAGGGTATCGATTATGAGGAAACCTTTTCGTCGGTAATCATGCTTAAGTCTATTCGGATTCTCTTATCTATTGTCGCTCATATGGAATATGAGGTATGGAAAATGGACGTCAAGACAGCTTTCCTTAACGGATGGCTTGAGGAGACCATCTACATTAAGCAACAAGAAGGGTTCATTGTGAAGGGCAAAGAGTATCTAGTCTGCAAGCTTAATCGATCCATTTATGAATTGAAACTGTAACGCCCCAAAATTTCCATTTTTAGTTCTTAAAGTCCTTAGAATTATTTAGAAATGGTTTAGAAATATTCTAGATATTTTTAGGAATTTTTAGAGTATTTTTATGGAATTTTCCGAGTCCGTTTGGTATTTTTGGAAAAAGAAAAAGAAAAGGAAAAAGGGAAAAATTGCCAAAAATGGAAAAACAGATTTAGTGCAGCCGGTGGATTGAACCCGCGACCTCCACCGAACAGCACAAGCGCCCAACCGGCTGGGCTAGGGGCATCAGCACAACAGAAGATGGTAAGACCTATAATTAAGCTGCGCTTAAGTAAATCCGATCCCAAGTGTATAAATAGAAAACTTAAAGAGAGAAGTTGGGATTTCTCTCAAACCCTTCGGCCAACACCCCTTGCGCCGACCCCTCTCCCTCTCCTCTCTTGTGCGCACGCAAATCAAGGCCAAGAGGGTCGGCCGAGACCCTTTCTCCAAGAGATAATCCTATATTCGGGATCCCCGCGACGAGAGGAACGCGTAGACGTGAAGAATTCTTCGAGATCTTAAGTTTCTCCCGAGTTCTAGACCTCAATCTTGGTTGTAAGTCCAAGATATCAATGTAAGTACTGCTCACCTGCAGTAAGAGGCGGTTTTACCGCGAGAATTTCCTTTAAAAGTCTTTAAAAGAGAATTTTTCCTTTTTGCTTTAGTTTTTGCATGTGATCTTAGTTCTTATATGCTTGTATATGTTTGATAAGCACCCTATGTGAGTTTAGGGCCAAGAAAGTTATGAGAAAAGAAAAGAAGATAAGATAAGAAAAGAAAAGGCCAAGGCCTTAAGAAAATCCCCAAAAGTCAAGACTTAGGGATTTTAGCACGCAAGGTGCTCCAGAAAATGCCAAGGCATTTACAGATAAGAAAGAAAAGAAAGAAAAGCTATTTTATTTTATAAGGCCAGTACCCGGCGTCCAAGGGCGTCGTTAAAGAAATCCAGGTGTCCAATTCCAAGGTCTTGGCCCTGGTAGACCAAGGTCTGCTCTATTAGGATTGGTGGCTCGCTACCCCAACCTTTTAGGGAACGCGCATTCAGATGGTACTTACGTCTTCAGTGGATCCAAGTGATTAGTATTTTCAAGTATATGCTTTAGCAAAGTTTTCGAAAATACAAAAAGTTTTCAAAAGATAAAGAATAGCTAAAGTTTCAAGTTGAGCCAAGAAAAGTAGATTGAGATTATTTATTGCTTGAGTATGCATGTTTTGAGTTATACATGTTTAGTTTAGTTTTCTTTCAAGCATATCAGTATCTCATATGATTTTCATATCGTTCTAGAAGCATGTTTGCATATTTCGAGTTTTTGTGAGCTAGATAGTACTTACTAAGCTTTTTGCTTATAGATGCATTTCCTCTTATTGCAGATAAAGGTAAAGGCAAGCAATTCTGAAGGAAGACGACGAGGCGGTGCTGAGTAGAGTGTGTGTGGTGGCTGATTATGGAGAGATCTTCGAGACAAGACAATTTAACTATTCAAACTACAATGTTATAGTTTATTCAGATTTTAAGTTCTTGTTTATGGAGTTAGTAAACATTTAAGTTTTGGATAGTTTTACATGCTCAATTGCTTAGAGTAAAGTTTCCATGTCATTTCAATTAGCTTATATAATCTTATGCTTGCATTGGATGAGTAGAAATGTGAATAGATGGAGATATTGATACATTGTTAGAAAATAGACGCATGTGCCAAGATAGTATCAAATTCTCTTTGAACTAAGTTTTTATTACTTAAATATGTTTAGAAAAGTTGCATTCATATTTCATAATGCTTTAGCAAAGTTATAGAACCTTGCATGATGAGTTTGAATGGTTAGAAGTAAAGTTTGGCACAAACCTTAGTGTTAAAGTTCAAACAACTTTTGTAGTTTGTTTTCTTGCGTAAAAGTCCTAATTTTAAGTTTATGGATTCATTTTGATTGGCTAAACTGTTTAGAAAATTGGTATAGAGTATAGAAATGGTGTCATGATCTTATTTGGCTCGAAATTGAAGGAATGGTGGGCTTAAAAAGCAAGGGCCGAAATCTGTAAAACAGATTTCAGCCGTATCAGTCGACTGATGACGTCATCAGTCGACTGATACAGGCTGTTTAATAAGGTAAGGCTGTTTTTCGATGGGTTTTGGCTATGGGATTGAGAAGAGAGTATGACATGGTATTAATATACATGATTGCTTAAGTTAGAATATAATTGTTAGCAGAATTTAAAAGAAAAAAAAAGATTTCCGCAATTTTCTTTAGTCATGTATAAGAGTTGAGAAGTAGAGTAAAGTAACGATCCGTCTGAAGACAGTAAGAGGTCGGGTCGCTACAGTTGGTATCAGAGCAGGTCCCATTCTCCAGCATCACACACACATCAGCATCAACCTTGCCGTCTTCAAGTAAGAAAGCTTTAAGTTTCAGTTTTTCTATTGCTCCTTTATTTAATTGCAGTATAGAGAAATGCTTAAGTACTACTCACATGTGCATAGAACAAGGAAGCATGTTTAATCCCTTAGTATCACGGAATCATGTTTAATCCCTAGAATGGATATCAGATTTCTAAGTAAGAAGACAAGTTTATACCTAGAGATGTAGTAGTGATTTCTTGTTCCTTATGCATTATTAGATGGCAAGAAGAGGCCGAGCTCCTAATGCTAATAACAGAACTCCAGTTCCAGATAACAGTGAGCCTGGCACAGAACAGCCAAACCTGATGGCAGTCATTGCTCAAATGCAAGCCAGATTACAGAACAACAGAAGACCATCGCCACACTGATGGCGAATCAGCACCCAGTGCCCCCTACACCACCCACAGCAGGAGTGGGAACTCCAGTGGTGGCTGAAGTTCCACCAGTCCCACAAGAGACCCCTGCAGTGAACCGAAGACAAGAAGCATACCTCGTCCAGTGGCAGAGGCTGAAACCCGAAAGCTTCTCAGGCACGACTGAGCCCTGGGATGCCCAGGCTTGGTTCAAGACTTTAGAGAGCACAATGGAGCTTCTTGACTGGCCAGAGGTTGAGAAGGTCAAATGTGCCTCCTTCTGCCTAACTGGAGATGCTCGTATGTGGTGGGAGCGAGTCAAGAGTAAGAAGATAGTCAACCAGATGAGCTGGGCAGATTTTGAGCACGAGTTCTATGAGGAATTTTTCCACATGAAGGTTACCAACAAGCACTTCGAGGACTTTATGGAGTTCAGACAGGGTAGCCTACCAGTGGGAGAAGCAGTTGCAAAGTTCAACAGACTAGCTCGTCTCTGCCCAGAGCTAGTCAGCACAGAGAAGGAGCGAGTCAGACTGATGCTTCGCATGCTGAACCCGGAGATAGCACTCAACGTGAACAGCGGGATGCACCGACCCCAGACCAGCGAGGAGTTAGTCAGTAGTGCTCTAATCTCAGAGCACTACCTGAATAGCATCAAGGCACAGCAAGCACAGCAGAAACCAGTCCTGACTGAGAACAAGACAATAGGAGGACAGAAGCCTCAGCCAAATAACCAGAACTGGAAGAATAAGAACCACAAAAGGAAGCAGTGGCCTGGCAGCCAAAAAGGAAACTCAGAGAACAAGCAAGCTAGGTATCCACCTTGCCCTAAGTGTGGGAGGAACCATCCAGGAGCATGCCTTTTGGGTGTAACTGGATGCTATTCATGTGGACAAGAGGGACACAGATCCAAAGAATGCCCAAACAAGTTTAAGGTACTTCCTCAGCAGTCCGTACAGCATGGAGGCAAGCCTCAGTTACACTACATGCCTACTATACTGGAGGGACCTCAGATCAGTCAGAGAGGGTTGGAAGCAGCACCAGTTCCAACCAATGCCAGAGTCTTTTCCCTCACGAAGGAAGAAGCTGCCAGCGCCTCCACGGTCGTAACAGGTCAAATAGTTATTTTACAGCATTTAGCTACTACACTGTTTGACACTGGGGCGACCCATTCTTTCGTATCAGTACCTTTTGCTAGTAAGTTACAGGTGCCTGCAGAGAGTTGGGAGTCCAGATTCCTAACAACTCTCCCTTCAGGGGAAATCATGGAGTCCACCCAGAGGCTCCGGGCTGTGCCAATCAAGATTTCAGACCGAGAGCTATATGTCGATCTGATAGTTCTTGCGATGCAGGACTTCGACATCATACTGGGCATGGATTTCCTCAGTAAGTACAGCGCTTCAGTGGACTGCCGTAGAAGGAAGGTGGTTTTCAGCCCAGAGGGAGAACCACCATTCGAATTTCAAGGAGCCCCAAGGAGGAAGACTCAGAAATTTCTCTCAGCCTTGGCAGCCCACCAGATGCTAGAGCAAGGGTGTGCTGGTTTTCTTGCACACATAGTGGACTCAGAAGCAAAGAAAGAACTCAAGCAGGAGGATGTACGGGTAGTTTGCGAATATCCAGAAGTGTTCCCAGAAGAATTACCTGGACTACCTCCCAATAGAGAAGTGGAATTCGAGATCGAGCTAGTGCCTGGTACCGGTCCGGTCTCGAAGGCCCCATATCGCATGTCTCCAGCAGAGTTGAAGGAATTACAAGAGCAACTCCAGGAGCTACTAGACAAGGGCTTCATTCGCCGAGTCATTCACCCTGGGGAGCTCCTGTACTATTCGTCAAGAAGAAGGATGGATCTATGCGTCTGTGCATAGACTACAGAGCTCTGAACAAGGTGACCATCAAGAACAAGTACCCCCTTCCTAGAATAGATGATTTATTTGATCAGCTCAAAGGGGCTACAGTGTTCTCGAAGATAGATCTGCGTTCTGGGTATCATCAGCTAAAGGTTAAAGAAAGTGACATCCCAGGACGGCCTTCAGGACAAGATACGGCCACTACGAATTTGTAGTAATGCCTTTTGGAGTAACCAATGCTCCAGCAGTCTTCATGGAGCTGATGAACCACATCTTTAGGGAGTATCTCGATAAATTCGTCATTGTGTTTATTGATGATATTCTCATATACTCACAGACTCCAGAGGACCATGCTACACACTTGAGGATAGTGCTGCAGATCCTTCAGCAGGAGAAGCTCTATGCAAAATTCTCAAAGTGTGAGTTTTGGCTAGATCAGGTGACCTTCCTAGGTCACATTGTATCCAAAGAAGGCATTCAAGTTGATCCAGCCAAGATAGAAGCAGTCAGCAACTGGTGTAGACCCAAGAGTGCCAGTGAGATCAGAAGCTTCTTAGGCCTGGCAGGATATTATAGAAAATTTGTGGAGGACTTTTCCAGGATAGCCTCTCCACTCACAGCCTTAACCAGAAAGAACAAGAAGTTCGAATGGTCAGATAAATGCGAGCACAGTTTTCTAGAGCTGAAGAAGAGACTGACCAGTGCTCCCATCCTGACCATTCCAGAGAGTGACAAGACCTTTGACATCTATAGTGATGCATCCAAGATGGGTCTTGGAGCTGTCCTCATGCAAGACGGTAAAGTAATAGCATATGCCTCCAGACAGCTCAAGGACTATGAGAAGAATTACCCTACGCATGACCTTGAGCTAGCAGCTGTGGTTTTTGCACTGAAGCTTTGGAGACATTACCTGTATGGAGTGCAGTGCAGAATCTTCACAGACCATCAGAGTTTGAAGTACTTCTTCACTCAGAAAGATCTGAATATGAGGCAGCGCAGGTGGCTAGAGTTGGTCAAAGATTATGACTGTGAAATCCTCTACCACCCAGGTAAAGCTAATAAAGTGGCGGATGCACTGAGCAGAAAATCCTGTGCGGCACTGATGTCCTTATCATCACTGTCTCTACCACTTCAGAAAGAAATAAAGATTTTGGAGTCGAGGTATAATTGGGCAATTTTCTGCATTGACCCTAGAGTCAACCCTGCTTAAGGATATACAAGAAAAGCAAGATCAAGACCCAGAATCCAGAAGATCAAGCAGGGGATCCAAGAGGCAGAAAATTCAGAGTTTCGAGTATCAGACAGTGGCATCCTCTATTTTGGAGACCGCCTTTGCGTCCCCAATGATGAGGAACTAAGAAAGAATATTCTAGAAGAGGCCCACAGTACCCCGTACTCTATGCATCCTGGTTCTACCAAGATGTACCAAGATTTAAAGAAAGGTTCTGGTGGTCTGGACTCAAGCGAGACGTGGCCAGATATATCAGTACCTGCTTGACCTGCCAGAGGGTCAAAGCGAGCACCAGAGACCAGGAGGAGTTCTGCAGCCTCTTCCCATTCCAGAGTGGAAGTGGGAAGAAATATCCATGGACTTTATCACAGGTCTTCCAAGAACCACCCATGGACATGATGCAATTTGGGTGATAGTGGACAGGTTGACCAAATCTGCCCACTTCCTAGCCATCAAGTTATCGCATTCGGTAGAGCAATTAGCACAGCTGTATGTGAAAGAAGTATCAGGCTTCACGGAGTTCCGAGTCGATCGTGTCTGACAGAGATGGGCGATTCACCTCCCATTTTTGGAAGTGTGTTCAGGACGCCCTAGGCACCAAACTTCAGTTCAGCACAGCTTTCCATCCCCAGACAGATGGACAGACAGAGAGAGTAAATCAGATTTTAGAAGACATGCTCAGGGCTTGTGCATTGGACTTTAAGGGTAGTTGGTGTAAATTTCTGTGCTTAGCTGAGTTTGCCTACAACAATAGCTATCAGGCCACCATCAGGATGGCACCTTATGAGGCATTATATGGCAGGAAATGTAGATCACCCATATGTTGGCAAGAAGCTGGTGAGAAGAAAGAAATGGAGTCAGGACTAGACAGCCAGACTGAGCTTATAGACGAGACCACTCAGGCTATCAGACGATCCGCCAGAGGATTGAGACTGCCCAGAGTCGACAGAAAAGTTATGCTGACACACGCCGTAGGCCACTTGAATTCGAAGTTGGAGATTCAGTATTTCTCAAGGTCGCTCCTATGAAGGGAGTGATGAGATTTGGTAAAAAGGGTAAGCTAAGTCCTCGTTACATAGGACCCTACAAGATTATAAAGAGAGTTGGGAAGGTAGCCTATGAGCTGGACTTACCAGAGGAGATGTCAGCTATCCATAGTACATTTCATGTCTCTATGCTAAAGAAGTGTATTCACGACCCCAGCCAAGTGATTCAGCCTCAGTCAGTACAGATCCAAGAAGATCTTAGTTATGAGAGCAGACCGACACAGATAGTGGACAAAGCAGTTAAAAGATTAAGAAACAAAGAAGTGCCACTAGTGAAGGTCATCTGGCAGAATCAAAAGCATGAAGAGGCTACTTGGGAACGTGAGGACAGCATGAGAGAACGATATCCAGAGTTATTCTAAGTTCGAGGACGAACTTTTTATAAGGTATGGGGGATTGTAACGCCCCAAAATTTCCATTTTTAGTTCTTAAAGTCCTTAGAATTATTTAGAAATGGTTTAGAAATATTCTAGATATTTTTAGGAATTTTTAGAGTATTTTTATGGAATTTTCCGAGTCCGTTTGGTATTTTTGGAAAAAGAAAAAGAAAAGGAAAAAGGGAAAAATTGCCAAAAATGGAAAAACAGATTAGTGCAGCCGGTGGATTGAACCCGCGACCTCCACCGAACAGCACAAGCGCCCAACCGGCTGGGCTAGGGGTATCAGCACAACAGAAGATGGTAAGACCTATAATTAAGCTGCGTTAAGTAAATCCGATCCCAAGTGTATAAATAGAAAACTTAAAGAGAGAAGTTGGGATTTTCTCTCAAACCCTTCGGCCAACACCCCTTGCGCCGACCCCTCTCCCTCTCCTCTCTTGTGCGCACGCAAACCAAGGTCAAGAGGGCCGGCCGAGACCCTTCTCCAAGAAATAATCCTATATTCGGGATCCCGCGACGAGAGGAACGCGTAGACGTGAAGAATTCTTCGAGATCTTAAGTTTCTCCCGAGCTCTAGACCTCAATCTTGGTTGTAAGTCCAAGATATCAATGTAAGTACTGCTCACCTGCAGTAAGAGGCGGTTTTACCGCGAGAATTTCCTTTAAAAGTTTTTAAAGAGAATTTTTCCTTTTTGCTTTAGTTTTTGCATGTGATCTTAGTTCTTATATGCTTGTATATGTTTGATAAGCACCCTATGTGAGTTTAGGGCCAAGAAAGTTATGAGAAAAGAAAAGAAGATAAAGATAAGAAAAGAAAAGGCCAAGGCCTTAAGAAATCCCAAAAGTCAAGACTTAGGGATTTTAGCCACGCAAGGTGCTCCAGAAAATGCCAAGGCATTTACAGATAAGAAAGAAAAGAAAGAAAAGCTATTTTATTTTATAAGGCAGTACCCCGGCGTCCAGGGCGTCGTTAAAGAAATCCAGGTGTCCAATTCCAAGGTTTGGCCCTGGTAGACCAAGGTCTGCTCTATTAGGATTGTGGCTCGCTACCCCAACCTTTTAGGGAACGCGCATTCAGATGGTACTTACGTCTTCAGTGGATCCAAGTGATTAGTATTTTCAAGTATATGCTTTAGCAAAGTTTTCGAAAATTACAAAAAGTTTTCAAAAGTTAAAGAATAGCTAAAGTTCAAGTTGAGCCAAGAAAAGTAGATTGAGATTATTTATTGCTTGAGTATGCATGTTTTGAGTTATACATGTTTAGTTTAGTTTTCTTTCAAGCATATCAGTATCTCATATGATTTTCATATCGTTCTAGAAGCATGTTTGCATATTTCGAGTTTTTGTGAGCTAGATAGTACTTACTAAGCTTTTTGCTTATAGATGCATTTCCTCTTATTGCAGATAAAGGTAAAGGCAAGCAATTCTGAAGGAAGACGACGA
>JAGFNQ010002010.1:0-103237 GCA_024364735.1 Boesenbergia rotunda | reverse complement strand
AGACATGCTCAGGGCTTTGCATTGGACTTTAAGGGTAGTTGGTGTAAATTTCTGTGCTTAGCTGAGTTTGCCTACAACAATAGCTATCAGGCCACCATCAGGATGGCACCTTATGAGGCATTATATGGCAGGAAATGTAGATCACCCATATGTTGGCAAGAAGCTGGTGAGAAGAAAGAAATGGAGTCAGGACTAGACAGCCAGACTGAGCTTATAGACGAGACCACTCAGGCTATTCAGACGATCCGCCAGAGGATTGAGACTGCCCAGAGTCGACAGAAAAGTTATGCTGACACACGCCGTAGGCCACTTGAATTCGAAGTTGGAGATTCAGTATTTCTCAAGGTCGCTCCTATGAAGGGAGTGATGAGATTTGGTAAAAAGGGTAAGCTAAGTCCTCGTTACATAGGACCCTACAAGATTATAAAGAGAGTTGGGAAGGTAGCCTATGAGCTGGACTTACCAGAGGAGATGTCAGCTATCCATAGTACATTTCATGTCTCTATGCTAAAGAAGTGTATTCACGACCCCAGCCAAGTGATTCAGCCTCAGTCAGTACAGATCCAAGAAGATCTTAGTTATGAGAGCAGACCGACACAGATAGTGGACAAAGCAGTTAAAAGATTAAGAAACAAAGAAGTGCCACTAGTGAAGGTCATCTGGCAGAATCAAAAGCATGAAGAGGCTACTTGGGAACGTGATGACAGCATGAGAGAACGATATCCAGAGTTATTCTAAGTTCGAGGACGAACTTTTTATAAGGTATGGGGGATTGTAACGCCCCAAAATTTCCATTTTTAGTTCTTAAAGTCCTTAGAATTATTTAGAAATAGTTTAGAAATATTCTAGATATTTTTAGGAATTTTTAGAGTATTTTTATGGAATTTTCCGAGTCCGTTTGGTATTTTTGGAAAAAGAAAAAGAAAAGGAAAAAGGGAAAAATTGCCAAAAATGGAAAAACAGATTTAGTGCAGCCGGTGGATTGAACCCGCGACCTCCACCGAACAGCACAAGCGCCCAACCGGTTGGGCTAGGGGTATTAGCACAACAGAAGATGGTAAGACCTATAATTAAGCTGCGCTTAAGTAAATCCGATCCCAAGTGTATAAATAGAAAACTTAAAGAGAGAAGTTGGGATTTCTCTCAAACCCTTCGGCCAACACCCCTTGCGCCGACCCCTCTCCCTCTCCTCTCTTGTGCGCACGCAAATCAAGGCCAAGAGGGTCGGCCGAGACCCTTTCTCCAAGAGATAATCCTATATTCGGGATCCCCGCGACGAGAGGAACGCGTAGACGTGAAGAATTCTTCGAGATCTTAAGTTTCTCCCGAGTTCTAGACCTCAATCTTGGTTGTAAGTCCAAGATATCAATGTAAGTACTGCTCACCTACAGTAAGAGGCGGTTTTACCGCGAGAATTTCCTTTAAAAGTCTTTAAAAGAGAATTTTTCCTTTTTGCTTTAGTTTTTGCATGTGATCTTAGTTCTTATATGCTTGTATATGTTTGATAAGCACCCTATGTGAGTTTAGGGCCAAGAAAGTTATGAGAAAAGAAAAGAAGATGAAGATAAGAAAAGAAAAGGCCAAGGCCTTAAGAAAATCCCCAAAAGTCAAGACTTAGGGATTTTTAGCACGCAAGGTGCTCCAGAAAATGCCAAGGCATTTACAGATAAGAAAGAAAAGAAAGAAAAGCTATTTTATTTTATAAGGCCAGTACCCGGCGTCCAAGGGCGTCGTTAAAGAAATCCAGGTGTCCAATTCCAAGGTCTTGGCCCTGGTAGACCAAGGTCTGCTCTATTAGGATTGGTGGCTCGCTACCCCAACCTTTTAGGGAACGCGCATTCAGATGGTACTTACGTCTTCAGTGGATCCAAGTGATTAGTATTTTCAAGTATATGCTTTAGCAAAGTTTTCGAAAATACAAAAAGTTTTCAAAAGATAAAGAATAGCTAAAGTTTCAAGTTGAGCCAAGAAAAGTAGATTGAGATTATTTATTGCTTGAGTATGCATGTTTTGAGTTATACATGTTTAGTTTAGTTTTCTTTCAAGCATATCAGTATCTCATATGATTTTCATATCGTTCTAGAAGCATGTTTGCATATTTCGAGTTTTTGTGAGCTAGATAGTACTTACTAAGCTTTTTGCTTATAGATGCATTTCCTCTTATTGCAGATAAAGGTAAAGGCAAGCAATTCTGAAGGAAGACGACGAGGCGGTGCTGAGTAGAGTGTGTGTGGTGGCTGATTATGGAGAGATCTTCGAGACAAGACAATTTAACTATTCAAACTACAATGTTATAGTTTATTCAGATTTTAAGTTCTTGTTTATGGAGTTAGTAAACATTTAAGTTTTGGATAGTTTTACATGCTCAATTGCTTAGAGTAAAGTTTCCATGTCATTTCAATTAGCTTATATAATCTTATGCTTGCATTGGATGAGTAGAAATGTGAATAGATGGAGATATTGATACATTGTTAGAAAATAGACGCATGTGCCAAGATAGTATCAAATTCTCTTTGAACTAAGTTTTTATTGCTTAAATATGTTTAGAAAAGTTGCATTCATATTTCATAATGCTTTAGCAAAGTTATAGAACCTTGCATGATGAGTTTGAATGGTTAGAAGTAAAGTTTGGCACAAACCTTAGTGTTAAAGTTCAAACAACTTTTGTAGTTTGTTTTCTTGCGTAAAAGTCCTAATTTTAAGTTTACGGATTCATTTTGATTGGCTAAACTGTTTAGAAAATTGGTATAGAGTATAGAAATGGTGTCATGATCTTATTTGGCTCGAAATTGAAGGAATGGTGGGCTTAAAAAGCAAGGGCCGAAATCTGTAAAACAGATTTCAGCCGTATCAGTCGACTGATGACGTCATCAGTCGACTGATACAGGCTGTTTAATAAGGTAAGGCTGTTTTTCGATGGGTTTTGGCTATGGGATTGAGAAGAGAGTATGACATGGTATTAATATACATGATTGCTTAAGTTAGAATATAATTGTTAGCAGAATTTAAAAGAAAAAAAAAGATTTCCGCAATTTTCTTTAGTCATGTATAAGAGTTGAGAAGTAGAGTAAAGTAACGATCCGTCTGAAGACAGTAAGAGGTCGGGTCGCTACAGAAACAAGCTTCACGATCTTGGAACATTCGCTTTGATGAAGTAATCCAGTCATATGAATTTATTCAAAGTCCGGATGAGTCATGTGTATATAAGAGATGTGACAGAAACGTAATAGTGTTTCTCATACTTTACGTAGATGACATTTTGTTAATTGGCAACAATGTCAAAGTGTTATCAGACGTAAGGGTATGGTTGTCCAAATAGTTCGATATTAAGGACTTAGGAGAAGTGAGACTCATCCTTGAGATCAAGGTCATAAGGGATCACCAGAAAAGGATGTTGTGCTTATCCCAAGCTTCATACATAGACACCGTCCTAGTTCATTTTAGCATGGAAAACTCCAAGAAAGGTTTTCTACCTTTCAGGCATGGAGTTCCTCTATCCAAGGAGATGTGTCCGAAAACATCAAAGGAGATAGAGAAAATGAAGGCAATTCCTTATGCGTCGGCTATAGGAAGCCTCATGTATGATATGTTGTGCACGAGACTAGATATCTGCTTGTCGTGGGCATGGTCAGCAAATATCAGAGTAACCCTGGACAGGGACATTAGACTGTAGTAAAGCATATAGTGAAATACCTGAGACGGACTAGGAATTATATGTTGGTTTACCAGGCAGACCAATTAGTCCCTGTGGGTTATATGGATTCAGATTTCCAGTCGGATAGGGACAAGAGTAAGTCTACCTCGGGGTTTGTGTTTACTTTAGGAGGTGGAGCCATTGTTTGGAGGACTGTTAAGCAGAATTGTGTAGAGGGATCCACCATGGAAGCTGAATATGTGGCGGCCTCAGAGGCATCCAAGAAAGCTGTATGACCCAGGAACATCATGATGGAGTTGGATGTGATTCCTGGTTTGCCCAAATCTATCACAATCTTTTGTGATAACAGTGGTGCAGTTGCAAACTCGAAGGAACCACGAGCCCATAAAGCGAGTAAACACATAGAACTCAAGTACCACCTGATATGAGAAATCGTAAAGTGAGGAGGTGGTTGTCGCCAAGATTGCATCAGAGGATAACCTAGCGGATCCTTTCACTAAAGCTCTTCCAGCAAGAGCTTTTGACCGACATGTGGAGAATATGGGAGTCAGATGAATGGAAGTGAGAGAACAGCAGAGTCTTTGAGTATAAGTGGGAGATTGTTAGATGTATATACTAAAAGCCTTGCTCTTTTTATATATAAGATCATCTATATTTTTGAAAAGAGAATCACAACAACACAGATGCGTATTTATATTAGTATGTGCATAAAAGTCCATTACTTTGCATTGAAGATGACATGGTGTGTGGTGACACACAGAATATCGTGTTATCAGTTTCTTGCATAGTATAAGTAAAGGCACACAGCCGAGACAGAATTGGACAAACCATCAGGATGGTTATAGTGTAATTAGGTGTGGTTTGTCTTGACCATAGAATTACACTAGTGTGCTTTGTGTACATTGAGCAGGACCAAAACAGAGGTCATCCAATTTGTACTGACTTGATAATTGGATTGCACCTCGGATTATTATGGAGTACAATCCCTAAATCCTGAAATAATAACGGGCACATATAGTTAATATTTATTTCTTTGATTTACCAATGGGTGAGATTTATTCTGCTAAATCGATAGGCCTGGTAAATTAGAAAATAATATTAATTATATAGTGTGTCATTGATTATTTACGGAATCCGTGTCCTAGTGAGTCGGGATGATGATGCCCCCTTGATGAGCTCATAAGGTTCATCATGCTAAACCCTCTAGGTGGGTTTGATCCGACATGATGATAAGGTTGAGTGGTACTAGTTAAGGAGCCAGAAGTTAATTAATTAAAATTGTTAGTAATTTAAATTATTTGACGATCATTCGATATCTTAAACACGGGGGGATGGATGTGCTCATAATAGGTGGAGCTCATATGAAAATATAGGGGTTGGTGATGAAGTTCAATGGAGATCCTTTAGTGGAATGGATCTTCATTAATGGATTGGTTTTAGATCCATTAGTGGGCCAAGACCCAACTCCTCCTCTTGGTCCCTACCTTAGCCCTATATATACCCCATGAAGCCATCAAGAAACGAGATTGATTAAGCCTCTTATTATTCCACTCTCTCTCTCTCCCTCCTAGGGCAAAGGGTGGCCGACGGGTGTGGATGGGAGAAGATTCATCTTCTCCTCTCTTTTCTGTCCACTTCGAGCGTGGCATAAGGAAGGGAGGAAAGCTCCTTACCTTCTTCGTGGTCGGACGCAAGCGAAGGGAGGAGGGAAAGAGCCCGGCAGCGGCGCATCTTGGCTAGGAGTGGTGGCGGCAACAACCTTCAAGGGAGGTTCTCCTGTGGTCGGCTGAGAGAGGAGATCACCTCCTTGGCTACCCTTTCTGTCGGCAGCAACAACAGGAGGTAGGAGGAGGCGGTGTTGAAGAGAAGAAGGAGCTCTTCTCTTGGTTTGGCCGGCGGCAACAAAACCCTAGGGTTTTATTTTGGCTGGCACATGGAGAGGAAGAAGAGAGGCTTTAGCTCTCGTTTTGTGACTCCGCTTCTCGGTAGCTCGTCGCCCACACGACGTCCAGGATGGAAGGGAGATAAGGTAGAGAAGGCTACGAGGTAAAGAGAGATACATTTCTCTTCGGCTCTTGTTTCAAGTTCTATCATTTTATGTGTGATATGTGTTAATTAATTGTTTTGATTATTTGATAATCATAGATAATAATTAATTAATTGGACCTCGATAATAAACACAAAATCGGCGATCGACTCATCGTCTTTTCCGCTGTCGTTAGGTTAGGAGAATTACAAGGCTCGATCTTTGTGATTGACCAAGTTGTAATTCGTTCCGAACGATATGATGACGAGATGGTCGTTTGGAGTTAGGTCTCCATTCGGAATAATTTTTATCCGTAGACATGGAGAGGTCTCTCAAGGACGACCAAGTATTCGCTAGGGAAACCCGCCAAGCCATACCCAACACCAGGCGCCTGGGAAGGAGACTTCTATCCCTGCTATGAGTTTGGTGTGAAGATGAAGTTTGACCAACGTATAGAGGCGCCCTACAGCCTTACAGGCGCCCGAGAAAAAGCTATGTAAAGGGGTTCGACCCCTCAACTCAGATCAACTGACACAACATTCTAAGAATTCTGAGTGACGAAAAAGTGCTAGAGACGAAGCTTTGCGACCAAGGAGGCTCCAGGAGGAAGTGCGCGGCACTTCGGAGTTCCAGATTGGCCGGGATCGTCAACTTTCCTGTTTGGTTTGATTTTATTGTTATGCACTTAATTTCACTATCTTTTGCTTCTAAAACATGAACTGTAAGACGGGTTTCTCCACCGTCGGAAAGTCCGAAAAGGAGACCATTAGTGGACGGGTGCTTCCCGTGCTTAGGCCTTGGGCGTACTAACCCTGGGGGGTTGGGAACCAAGTGAAAACCCGCATGTCGTTGTGCTGTGTTGTTTTCCGTTTACTTTATTTTTCTGCTATGCTACTAACGCTTTAACTAGAAAGAACGAACATCGAAGTTTCTGACGAGATTACGAAAAGTTTTTCAAGTCGATATTCACCCCCCCTCTATCGACGGCACCGGTCCCACAAGTTCCTTCCAAGCAAGATTCGCAGGTTGGAAAATTTTTCACCACCAATGAACCCAAAGGTCCATTGGCAATCAACCTTTGAATTCTACTCAAGTTAATATCACTCAACCTTAGATGCCAAAGATATGTTTGGTTCATTTCTGAAGATTCTTTTCCCTTATTAGATTTAGAAGACGTGTTTTTAATTTCCATTTGTATCGTGGGAGTTATTGGATTAAGAGTATACAAATTTCCAACCAACGCTCCAGAACAGATAATCGCCCTATTCTTTTTTATAACAACTCTATCATCAAAAGAAACAGAATATCCATCCATCCGGATGGAGATCGATCTCCTAAACGACCGTCTCGTCATCATATCAATTGATTCAAGTTACAACATAGCCAAACTCAAAGGTAAGACCTTGTAACTTTCCAAATCAATGGACCGCGGAAAAGATGACAAGCGGATCGTTGGTTTTTGTGTTTATCTTCTTCGGGGTCCATGACATGTTTAATTATTATAATTAATTATCTAATAATTAACTCAACAATAATTAATTAAAACAACACATGCAATCACATGAAATAATAGAAAAAAATAAGGAGCCAAAGAGAGATATATCTCGTCTTTTACCTCGTAATATTCTACCGTATAACCCTCCCTTCTTGGACGTCGTGTGGGCGACGATCTACCAAGATGCGGAGTCGCCAGGAGTTTCCAATTGATCCTCTTTCTTCTTCCTTCCTTTGTGCCAACAAATCCTAGAGCTAGGGTTTTACCACCGACCACCCTTAAGGAAGAAGGTGATGATGTGGAGAAAAAGAGTGTTGATGCAGTCTGACCTTGATTGTTGTTTTGGTGTTGACACCGATTTTAGTTTAGGTTGATGATTACGATTATGGTTAAGTCCTAATCGGGGATTAGGCATGTTATGGAAAATCTTAGCTTGGAGGGCTAAGTGTTGGAAAATCCTAACCTGGAGGGTTAGGTGTGGAAAATCCTAGCTTGGGAGGCTAGGTGTTCAAAAGTCCTAATTCGGAAGGGTTGGGTGAAAATTCCTAGCTTGGAGGGCTAGGTGAAAAGTCCTAACTTGGAGGGTTAGGTGAAAAGTCCCAACTTGGAGGGTTAGGTGAAAAAGTCCTGGCTTGGAGGGTCAGGTCCTAGCTTGGAGGGCTAAGTGTGAAAAAGTCCTAACTCGGAAGGTTGGGTGAAAAGTCTTAGCTTGGAGGGCTAGGTAAAAAGTTCTAACTTGGAGGGTTAGGTGAAATGTCTCAACTGGAGGGTTAGGTGAAAAACCCTAGCTTGGAGGGCTAAGTTGGATGAAACCCTAGCTTGGAGGGCTAGGTTGGAGCCCCTGGATCGGTCTAGTGACCGATCAGGGAGTTGGTACGGTGCTCCTTCGTGGATCGATCAGGTGACCGACCTAGCGATGACTGATCGGTTTGGTGACCGATCAGGGAGTATGCGTTTCACCCACTGCCTGGCTCCTGATCGGTCTGGTGATCGATCAGGGAGCACACAGTGAGTTTGAGTTCCCTTGCTGATCTGCTCCTGATCGGCCTGGTGACCGATCTGGATCACTATGCAGATCGTTCTGGAGAACGATCCAGCGTCGTGAGGTCCTCACTATGATCGATCAGGACGAAGCCTGATCGGTCTGGTCATGACCTGATCGGTCTGGTGACCGATCAGGAGCTTCCCTGATTGGTCCGGTGACCGATCAGGAGGTTTGGACTGCGAAGCGCAGAAATCGCCCGTCAAAAGGGTGGATCGGTCTGGTGATCGATGCACAACCTGGGATCGGTCTGGTGATCGGTTCAGGAGAGTCCCAGAGAAATCGCGATTTCTGATTGAGCGTTGGGGACCGATTAGGACGGAGCCTGATCGGTCTGAACCCATCCTGATCAGTCTGGTGACCGATCAGGAGGCTCTCTAATCGGTCCGGTGACCGATCACCTTAATTCAAAATGCATTGTCAGACGCTCTGATCGCGTCTGAACGTATCCGATTCTCTGCGCTTCATCTCTGATGCTCGATTTTCTGTTTGATATACTGCTCTAATGATCTGATTAAGCTGCAGGTGATAGGGAAGGATTCAAACACTCAAGGAGAGTCAATGGTGGTCTTTCCTTGGAGCAGGTTTGTCCGTTTTCCATCTCAGGTTGCAACGGCTGGAGCTGCAGACTGGAGCTTGGCTGAGGGAAGCTTAGGGAGTCTAGGGAGAGCTCAGTGGTAGCTGGCGTTGGCAGGGTAGCAGCTGGAGGCTGCTGTGAGATGGTGTCATCTATGCTCAGTGGAGAAACAAAAGGGCGTAGAGGGGAAGAGCAGAAAGAAGAGTTCACTGAATCATTTTCTGGCTTGAGTTCTTGTTGCGCATTTGTGTTCTCCACACTTTGCTTGTGCGTTCTGAAATTCCATCATCTTGAGCAAGCAACTGAAATCAGTGAAGCAACCGTCCCTTGCTTGAGCACTTGGAGGAAGGAACAAGAGGCTTTGAGTTCAACAACGAGAAGACACGGAGAAAGGGTTCTTGCGTGAGATCGTCGTTGGGTGAAGCTCGGAGGAAGCTTGCTGTGTTCTTGTCTTTGCTAAGTGCTAAGTAAGATCTTTCTTGTGTTTCATTGTGCTTAAACTATATCCTTGATTGAAACGCTGTGAAGAGGTTTCTCCACCGAGAAGGATTGCTTTCTATCCGGTGTTCACCGGGGCTTGATCTGCCGACGATCAAGGGATCACCCACCTTAAGGGCACACCAAGGAGTAGGAGCAAGTTATCCCCGAACCTTGTAAATCCTCTTGTTAGCGTTCTTGTGTTTGCTCATAGTTTATGGTTTTGGTTTTCTACACACATTGTTTCAATTCTTTCCGCTGTGCTACTAAACACTTTAAGTGCAGAAATTTGATAAGAGCCAAAGATCAAGTGATTGGCTATATTCACCCCCCCCTCTCTAGCCATCCGGGTTCCAACAAGTGGTATCAGAGCTTGGGGCTCTATTTTTGCGGATTAACAACCAAGAGCTATCATCCATGGCTTTGAGAGAAGGGTTCTCCATCACCCGACCTGCCTTCTTTGATGGCGCTGACTTTCAATATTCGAGATCAAAGATGGAGTACTACCTTACGATGAACATCAACACTTGGTTCGCGGTGAAGGAGGGTTTCACCCCTTCGAAGGATGATGAAGGCAAAGAACTTGAATCGTGGCGGTGGACAGCTGAACAAACTCGAAAGAGTGAAGCCGACGCGAAGGCGGTGGTCACTCTACAATGCGGCATGAACAAAGACCAACTCGTCAAGGTTGGCCCATTCACAAGTGCAAAAGACTTGTGGAACAAGCTCATCGAACTCCACGAGGGTACCCGAGATTCGAGGATTGCCAAGAGGGACTTGTTCCTCAATCAACTTCAAAATCTCTCCATGAAGGAGAATGAAACCGTAAGTGAGTTACATAGCCGGTTCAAGGAAGTCCTCAATGGGCTTCATTCTATTGATGAAAAGGTCGAGAATCGCGACCTTGGGAGGTATGTATTGAAAGCATTTCCAAGGAATGCTTTGTGGTCATCCATGGTGGATGCCTACAAAGTCTCCAAGGATTTATCAATTGTTAAGTTAGATGATTTATTTTGTGAAATGGAATTGCATGAAATGGCTAACAAAGGCCCCAAGGAGAAGGGGATTGCCTTAGTTGCAGGGGACCGATCCAATAAGAAGAAGAAGGAGAAAAAGAAGGAGAAGGAAGTCTCTTCATCTTCATCCTCTTCCGAATCCGAGTTCGATTCTGAGGAAGATGGCAGCGGGTCTTCTTCCTCCGAGATGGCAAATTTTGTGAGAAGAATGATGAGAAGGGGTCGACGCTTCAAGGGTAAAGGTAACCCTAGTGATGTTAAAGTTGATAAGACTAACGTATATTGTTTTGAGTGTGGTAGGAAAGGGCACTTCAAGAGTGAATGCCCAAAGCTAAAGAAAAAGGAGGAGAAATCCAAAAAGAAAGAGGAGAAATCAAAGAAAAAGAAGAAGGCCTTGAAGGCCACTTGGGATGAGTCATCCTCGAGCTCATCGGATGAAGAGGAGGAGAAGAGCACAAGGAATGTGGCACTCAAGGCTCTTGGAGAAGAGAGCAGTGATGAATCCTCAAATTCCTCAAACGCAGCTTCATCATCCTCGGATGATGAAGAGGTATCCTCTACTGAACTAGAAAAATGTTATAGAACTATTGCATGTTTAACCAGCATGTTGAAGAAGCCAAAAAATAAGGTTAAGTCATTGCAATTAGAAATTGAACGATTGATTTCATCTAGGGATGATAACGTAGATGACTTGCATGTTGAGATGTTAGAGGATGAGATTAAATCATTGAAACATGAGGTTGAAAATTTGAAATACTCTAAGGTTGAGGAGTAGATGATTTGCAAGAAGAATTACTAGAAGAAGAAAACAAATCATTGAAGAGTGAAGTTGAGAGACTCAAGAATTGTAACGACCCGGAAAATTCTATTAATATTTTCTTTAAAATAATGAGCATGTCTAGATAATTTTCCGAGGGACCTAGAAATATTAGTACGAACCTTAGCCTAGAAATCCATGATTTTCTCATTTAAATTGAGAAAACTAAGTACTAATGGTCCTTATATGGGCTTCCTAGTACCGTGATTATTGGTGGATTTTTGGTAGAATCTAATATAAAAATAAATGGATGTTAACTAGGAATATTAGCATGATTATGGATGAGTTTTAGGGGAATTTTCGGAATAAAATAAAAATAAAAATAAAAATGGGTGCATGCACCAAGGATTGAACCTTGGACCTAGTCTACCACCATGCATGTACTAACCAATTCACCTAGCAAGGGAGTGCTAGTAGAGGATGATGTGGATTTTAGTTAAGGCTTAGGGGAAAATGAAGAGTCATGAAGGGAAGCGACACCATGACTCTTCACTTGCCTCCTTAATGTGGTATAAAGAGGTGGCATGGGGGTTACTTTTCTTCTTCCACCAAGTCCACCCTTCTCCCTCCTCCTTCCTCATCCTAGCCGAAACCCCAAGGGGGATTTTCCCTTTGGAAAAGCTTCACAAGGAAGCCACATCTTCAAGATCTAAGGGTTTTCCCCAAGGCTACAAAGGCTAGAGGTGGTCAAAAGGCAACAAGGTCACCCTTCTCTCAAATCTAAGGTCTATATCCAAGATAGTCTAAGGTAAGACTCCCTCACCTGTGGTATAATAGTTCTCCTTGATGTTTATCATAATATGAAGTTTGGTTTGGGTTTGATGTTGAGGAAACCATGATTTGGACCCCTATAACTTTCGGCCACCATGGTTTTTGGGTCCAAGTTGATGTTAAAAATCTTACTTATGCTTTCTAATGTTTTCCCATGATGAATATAGGTTATAATATGATTTGGAGAATTTTTGGAGTACCTTAGTATCCCTTAGGGTTCGGCCAACACCATGAATCCATGGTTAGGGTGGGATTTAAACCTCCAAGTATGTATTTTGTGTATCTTCATGATACAAGAGAGGTTGAGGGCGATCTATGTGAATTTTCACAAGGCCTTGTGACCCTAAAAGTTTCGGCCAAGAAGGGTCCTAGGGCAAGAGTTAGGGCTTATCTCAAGTAAGGGTTCCAATGGCTCCTATGGTATGGTATGGAAGGTGTTAGATGATTAATTGGAAATTTTATGAATTTATTCATGCACCCATGGCCCTTGTATGTTTCGGCCAACCCCATGAAGAAGGGCTAGGAGTTAGGGTTAAACCTAAACATGAGCCCTAATAGTTTCCTATGGCTTTATAAGTAATGTATGGTCTTTTCCTTATCTCATGCTACCTTATATGTCAATTGAATGATAGAACCCCTCCTTACAAGTTTCGGCCAAGCAATATGATTAGGGTCTAGGAGGAGGTAGGGTTTCAAGAATGATGGTTTATGGCTTATTATGATATATATAGATTCAAGCATGTGGTAGAAATTATGTTACCTTTAACCCTAACCTTAGGTGTTATAGTTCATGTTTGATATGTTTATATTAGATGCCATGCTTAGTAGGGTTATTTATGAATGTCTTATGTTCTATGCCATGCACTTAGGTAGTACGTAGCATGTTTATAGTAGTCCTATCCATGCATGCTTGTGATAGATACTATACTTATGTATGCAATGCAATGCTTATCTTATGCATCATGATCATACAAGTTAGATGAATTAGGAGAATGGTCTATGTAAATATGTCATGTTTTATGAATATAATGCAATGGTTACTTTATGTATCATGATCATGCAAGCTCTATGAATTAGGATGATGGTCTATGTAAACATGTCATATTCTATGAGTACAATGCAATGCTTACCTTATGTACCATGATCATGCAAGCACTATGAACAAGAATGATGTTTATGTAAGCATGCCATGTTTATGAATGAAGATAATGCTCATGCCTTAGGGCATCATGATGCTATGTATTAAGTATGAACGATGAAAGGTTAAGTATGATTTATGTCATGCTTCATGTAACAAGGTTATGCTATGTTTAAATATGCTATGAATGTCCCATGAATAATGAAGCATGTGAAGTTATTTTACTATATGAATGGGCTTGTACCGGATCGAAGTATGGGTCTAAGGAATGGGTACCTTAAGAACGCCCCGGTTTTGGACTACCGACTATGCTGTCCACGGTTCTGGCACTACCGAAGCTGTGCAACAGGGATGGACACCTTAAGAACGCTCCGGTTTTGGGACTACTGACTATGCTATCCTTACCCTAGTAGGTCGGGACTCGCTACCTCGTATTTACTTAGGGATGCGCGCTTATGATGTATGTATGTGGTACAAGCCGGGGACCGCAATGATGTTATGATTATGTTTAAGTATTTAAAAGTATGATTTTAAAAGTTAAGCATCCTTATGTATATGCATTTGACTCATGCATTCATTCATATTATGCATTAGGCCAGGATGGTAATGTTTTATGCTTATGGTACATGTTAAGAATTATGCATGATAGGAAACATTTTATGTTTATGTTTATGTTAATAAGATGCCCATATGCTATGTTAGAAATCATGCCATGTTATGTAGATTTATGTTTAAGTTTATGTCATGTATTATGCCATGTTAGGTAGATTTATGTTTAAGTTTATGTCATGTATTATGCCATGTTAAGTAGATTTATGTTTAAGTTTATGTCATGTATTATGCCATGTTAAGTTGATTTATGTTTAAGTTTATGTCATGTATTATGCCATGTTAAGTAGATTTATGTTTAAGTTTATGTCTTGTACCATGTCATGTTAAATATATTTATATTTATGTTTATGCCATGTCTCATACTATGTTAGGTGTACTTTATGTTCATGTACTATGCAAGAACTATGTCATGCTAAGTGATGTTAGATGCTTATGTCCTATGCAAAGCACCACGTTATGTTCATGTTTCGTGTGCTTATGATCACTTTGATGAATGGTTTTAGTAAGTAGGAAAGAGTCTTGCTAAGCCTATGTGCTTATAGTCTTATTTCCTTATACCACAGATCAAGCAAGGGGACAATAAGGGAAGCAGCAGGAGGGACAAGAGTATGTGTGTGATAGTGACTTGGCCAAGGAATGATATATTTACAAGTCTTATGCTAAGCTTATGGTAGTGTTGTCAAGAAACAATTTACAGTCGTTACTTATGTGCTTGCACTTGTTACTTATGTGATCTTATGGCATGACGTTAAGTATGATGTTTCCATGTTAAGTATGATGTCAAGTATGTGCTAATATGCCAAGTTTCCATGTTACTAGGTTAGAAAGGCTAGATAGGTGCATGTATGTGTAAGTTTAAATTATTCCGCTGCCTTATGATGTTCACATGCCCTATGCATGTTAACGTAACGCCGCTTTAGGGGAAAAAAAAGTGGGTGTTACAGGTTGGTATCAGAGCAGTTACCATCTCACTACACACACATCAAGCCCTCCTCCTGCCGCTTCCATGTAAGTACCTCTATGCATACCTTATGTGTTCTGATGATTCTAGAACATGCAAGTATAGATGATACCTATGATTCTAGACTATTGAAATATGAACAATGGTTATGATGAGAAGTACTTTAGGATATGTAACTATGAACGATATTTTTCTATCTCCTTTTATGAATCAAATACCTTAGAGTGATATAGGGGTAGGAAAAAAAACACTAATATTGGCCATACTTGTCTTTGATGAAGAAAAACATGGCTAGAAGAAAGAGTAACAGACTTAACGAGACAACTTCATCGCCTGACCTGATGCAATTGGTAACCCAGCTCCAACATCAAGTTACTGAGCAGCAGCAAACCGTTAATGTAACGCCCGCCTTTTTCCCACACCTTACGGTGTGGCGAGAAAGGCGTCGTTACGCTTTACATACATATACATATAAAAATCTTAATGCAGCGGAATACTTTTTTTCTTCTACACATACTTTTAACCATGCAACTAATACATGAACCATGCCTAACTTGTTATTCATGAACCTAGTGTCATTAAACTTAGCATATTAACTACATGCATGACATCATAACTTAACCATTCCATAACTTATTCATCATCATCATAAGTAGCAAATAACTTATCCGTAAACATAGCATCATGAGTCTTAAGTCATTCATTAGGCATAACCATTATAAACATAGCATAGAATCTAAGGAGGCATTTCCAAGACCCAAGACATGCAATATGCGTAACTAAAAGGATCCTTTGCCAACTCACCGCCACACACACACATGCTCTTGCCTCTCCTGTTGCTTCTCTTAGTAACTTCTTGTTTGATCTGCGGTACAAGGAAAATAAAACTATAAGCACATAGGCTTAGTGAGACCCTTTCGTACTCACTAAAGCCATACGTCACTTAGACATAAAACATATCAATTATCTGACATAGCAAAATTTTGAACATGAAACATAGGCATAGTCTTGGCGTAAGTCATAAGCGTATGAACAACTAATATAGCATGATTCTTAACATAAACATAAACCTAAACTTACTTAGCATGACATCATTCTTAACATACATGAGCATGAAACATAGCATGACATAATTCTTAACATACATGAGCATGAAACATAGCATGGCATAATTCTTAACATACATGAGCATGAAACATAGCATGGCATAATTCTTAACATACATGAGCATGGTCTTAACATAACATAAGCATACAATATACTTACCCTGGCGTGATGCATGAGAAGAAGAGTGCATTTACTACATAAGGATGCTTAGTTTTGAAATCATACTTTTAAATACTTAACATAATCATAACATCATTGGGGTCCCCGGCTTGTACCACATACATACATCATAAGCGCGCATCCCTAACTAAATACAAGGTAGCGAGCCCCGACCTACTAGGGTAGGAACAACATAGTCGGTAGTTCCAAAAACTGGGGCATTCATAAGGTGCCCATCCCTGTTTGACAGCTTCGGTAGTCCCAGAACCGTGGACAGCTTCGGTAGTCCAGAACCGGGGCGTTCTTAAGGTGCCCATCCCTTGGACCCTTACTTCGGTCCGGTACAAGCCCATTCATCAAGATAAAATACCATGCATGCTTCATCATTCATACTTGTCATTCATACTTATCATTCATACTTATTACATATCATCGTTATGCCTTCATCATTCATACTTATCATTCATACTTATCATTCATGCTTAAGGCATAACCATCATCTTCATTCATGCTTATCATTCTTTATTCATAAAATAGAACGTACATGCATGATCATGTTTCTAGTCATACACATTATTTGGTTCATAAAGCTTGCATGATCATGATCCATAAATAAACACGCACTTCATACATGATACATTTCATCTAGCATACATAATCCTAGTATTCGTCACAAAGCATGGATGGTAAGCTACATATAAAATAACCCATACTACTAGGGTTCATGGCATTCATCATAAAACCATAAATCTATTATAAGCATTTATCAACATACATGCATCATTTTTTTATTTATCATGGCCTACTTCTACATCAATTACATATGTTCATGATATATGATCTAAATATTCATGAGTAAAGCATAACATAAAATCTAACACACAAGGTCATGTTATATAACACATCAACTAAGATTTTAGTAACATAAGATCTTTACATCATGCTTAACTATGTACTAGCATCATGGTAACTTATAAACATGCATTCTTGAGACCTTAACCCAAACCAAACCCTAGGTTTGGGTCTTGGCCGAAAGCCCTAAAGGACCATGGGTCCATGGAAAATTTGCCTAGATCATGATTAACATCCCTTACCTTACATATCATTCCATAGAAAAATCATTTGAACCCTTGATTGGACTTAACCCCAAGTCCTAGGCCTAAAGCATGGGTTGGCCGAAACCCTAGAAGGGTAACAAGCCCATAGGGAAATTCATATAACACCATTATTACCCATAAGGTATCATAGGAAACATATTAATCATGCTTGGAAAGGTTGGAGTTTACCCTAGCCCCTTAACCTTGATGTGGCCGAAACTCTAGAGGGTCGTTAGGGTGCCATAAAACTTCAAAAATCATACTTTTATACTTCACCTATCATGGGTAAACATTTGAAAATATAATGAAGTCTTTAACATGACTTCTAGCCCAAACAAGGCTTGGCCGAAACCTCCATAAGCCCTAACCATGGATTTTTTTCCAACATATCATGCCAATAAAACTTAGATCATGACAAATAACTTGAAAGTTATCATACCACAGGTGAGGGGGTCTTACCTTCCTTGATCTTGCTTACAAACTTTGAATAGAAAATAACAAGAGAACCTCCTTATCTCTAAACTTCCCCTTAGTCCTTGTATCCTTGTAGAGGGCCTTATATCTTCAAGATGGGGGCTTATATGAACTTTTCCCAAGGGAGAAGGGGGCTTGGGGTTTTCGGCTAGGAGGGGAGGAAGAAGAAGAGGAGAAATTGACTTGATGGAAGAAGAGAGGAGAAATTGGCTAGGAGGGGAGCAATTGACTTGATGGAAGAAGAGAGGAGAAATGTAACTCCTTCTCTTATGTCTTTATGCCACATTAAGGAGGGTAAGTGAAGAGTCATGGTGTCTCTTTATTCTTTCCCAAGCCTTAACAAGAATCCACTTCATTCCCTCATAGCACTCATTTGCTAGGTGAATTGGTTGGTGCATGCATGGTTGTAGACTAGGTCCAAGGTTCAATCCTTGGTGCATGCACTTTATTTTTATTTTCTTTTTATTTTATTTTTCCTTATTTTCGAAAATTCCCTAAAATTCACCCATAATCATGCTAAAATTCTTAATTACAATTATTTTATATTTATATTAATTTATACCTAATTAAACCCATTTTTGGAGCTCATATAAAGCCCATTAGTACTTAGTTTCTCCATTTAAATGAGAAAATCATGGATTTCTAGGCTAAGGTTCGTACTACTATCTCTAGGTCCCTCGAAAAATTATCTAACCATGATTAATATTTTAAAGAAAATATTAAGATAATTTTCTGGGTCGTTACAATCCCCCATATCTCGTGAAAGTTCGTCCTCGAACTTAGAATAACTCCGGGTACTTGCGCCTCATCTCGTCCTCGCGTTCCCAAGTAGCTTCCTCGAACCGTTGACTTTGCCATAGGACCTTGACTAAGGGTACCTCCTTGTTCCTTAGCTTCTTGACTTCCCGATCCAAAATCTGTATAGGTCGGCTTTCATAACTTAGGTCCTCCTGAACTTGTACCGTCTGTGGCTCGATCACTTGGTCCATATTGGAAACACACTTCTTAAGCATTGACACATGGAACACATTATGAATAGCTGCCATCTCCTGAGGCAGCTCTAGCTCATATGCCACCTTGCCAACTCTTTTCAGAATCAGGTACGGTCCCACATATCGTGGACTCAGTTTTCCTTTCCTCCCAAATCTTGTCACCCCTTTCATCGGAGCCACTTTGAGGAATACCAGATCTCCAACATTGAATTCCAGTGCCCAACGCCGAACATCTGCATAACTCTTCTGCCGACTCTGCGCAGTTTCTATCCGTCGTCGAATGTTCTGTATCGCTCGGGTGGTGTCGTCGATGAGATCCGTAGTGAGCCCCATCGCCTTCTTTTCACCACCTTCGTACCAACAGATTGGAGACCTACATTTCCTCCCATACAAAGCTTCATAAGGTGCCATTCCGATAGTAGCTTGGTAGCTATTATTATAAGCAAATTCCGCTAGACATAGATATCGGCACCAACTCCCTTTGAGATCCAGAGCACAAGCCCTTAACATATCTTCCAGCACTTGATTCACTCGTTCAGTTTGCCCGTTAGTCTAAGGATGAAAAGCTGTACTGAATCGTAATTTAGTGCCGAGGGACTTCTGGACATACTCCCAAAACTGCGAAGTAAAACGACCATCCCTATATGAGATGATGGTCTTGAGAACTCCATGAAGTCTGACTATTTCCTTAACATATAATTGAGCTAGTTGCTCAATCGAATAAGTCATCTTGATGGCTAGAAAATGAGCAGACTTCGTCAACCTGTCCATAATTACCCATACCGCATCATACCCATTTGTAGTCTTGGGAAGTCCTGAAATAAAATCCATGGAGATATCTTCCCATTTCCATTCCGGAATCGGAAGGGGCTGCAGAACTCCTCCGGGTCGCTGGTGCTCTACCTTCACTCGTTGGCATGTTAGGCAAGTGCCAACATGCTGAGCCACATCTCTCTTTATACCGGACCACCAGAATTTCTCTTTCAGATCTTGATACATCTTGGTGGATCCCGGATGCATCGAATAAGGGGTTTCATGAGCTTCTACTAATATCGCTCTCCGTAGCTCCGGATCATTAGGAATACATAGACGATCCCTAAGATAGAGTACTCCCCCGTTGGCGATATGAAAACCATCACCCTTTCCTTCTAGGATCTCTTGTTTGATTCTCTGAAGGCTCGGATCACCATCTTGTTTGTCCAATATGTCCTCGAACAGCGTTAGTATTAATGTCATGGTAGAAAGCCATCCGGAGATGACCTCGACCCCAGACTTCATAATTTCCTTTTTGAGTGGTCGGGGTGATCTAGATATGGACATCAAGGTGGCACTTGACTTCCGGCTGAGTGCATCGACCACTTTGTTTGCCTTTCCTGGATGGTAGAAGATCTCACAGTCGTAGTCCTTTACCAACTCCAGCCACCGGCATTGTCTCATATTTAGATCCTTCTGAGTGAAGAAATACCGCAGGCTTTGGTGGTCTGTATAAATCTTACACTGCGCTCCATACAGATAGTGCCTCCATATCTTAAGAGCGAAAACCACAGCAGCTAATTCCAGATCATGGGTGGGGTAATTCTGTTCATGTTCTTTAAGTTGCCTAGAGGCGTAGGCAATGACTTTACCATTCTGCATAAGCACGGCTCCAAGTCCCAATCGGGAGGCATCGCTATACATATCGAAGCCCTGGTTACTTTCCGGAAGGGTAAGAATTGGAGCACTTGTGAGTCTCCTTTTTAGCTCCAATAAACTCCTTTCGTAGTTTTCCGTCCATTCATATTTCTTATCCTGCCGGGTGAGAGCTGTTAGAGGGGTTGCAATTCTTGCGAAGTCCTCCATGAATTTCCGATAATAGCCCGCCAGTCCAAGAAAACTTCTGATTTCACTGGCGTTCCTCGGTCGGCTCCAGTTATTCACCGCTTCAATCTTGGTTGGGTCTACCATGACTCCATCTTTGGAAATAATATGACCCAAAAAGCCTACTTGGTCAAGCCAAAACTCACATTTGGAGAACTTGGCGTACAGTTGTTTTTCCTGAAGAGTCTGTAGTACTATTCTCAGATGCTTGGCGTGCTCTTCTCGGTCTCTTGAATAAATAAGGATATTGTCGATGAAGACTATTACAAATTTATCGAGGAAAGATGAGAATACCCGATTCATAAGGTCCATAAACATTGCAGGAGCATTGGTCACGCCGAAGGGCATGACAACGAACTTAAAATGCCCGTACCTTGTTCGGAAAGCCGTCTTCGGAATATCATCCTGTTTTACTTTGACTTGATGATATCTAGACCTCAGATCGATTTTTGAGAACACGGTATCTCCTTTTAATTGGTCAAACAGGTCATCTATCCTCGGAAGGGGATACCTGTTCTTGATCGTTACATTGTTCAGCGCCCGATAATCTATGCACATTCGCATAGACCCGTCTTTCTTCTTCACAAATAGTACCGGAGCTCCCCATGGGGAATGACTAGGGCGAATAAGTCCCTTATAGAGCAACTCCTGTAGCTGTTCTTGATGTTCTTTTAATTCAACCGGCGCCATACGGTAGGGTGCTTTGGAGATCGGGTTAGTACCAGGAACTAAGTCGATCTCGAATTCCACCTCTCTATCAGGAGCTAACCCTGGGTAACTCATCCAGGAATACCCCTGGGTACTCGCATACCACTCTGACATCTTCCAACTTCTGATCCCTTGTTTGACTTACGTCCACCACATGTGCTAGAAAACCAGTATATCCCTTATCTAACATCTTCCGTGCTTTGAGAGTCGAGAAGAATTTCCCGGTCCTTTTCCTTGGCTCCTCGATAAATTCAAACGTAGCGTCTGCCTCGGGTTGGAAAACCACCCTTCGTTTACGGCACTCGACAAAAGCACCGTATTTGCTCAGAAAATTCATTCCCATTATGACATCGTAGTCCTGCATGTCGAGTACTATCAGATCGCAGTAGAGTTCTCTTCCTGCAATTCTGACTGGCACCGCACGCAGCACGTGAGTGGATGTCATTATTTCTCCCGAAGGCAGGGTTGTTAAGAACTTGTAGTTTAAAACTTGTGGAGACGTATCTATCTTCTTAATGTAGCATGTAGAGATGAACGAGTGCGTTGCCCCAGTATCAAATAATGCGGTAGCATACTGACTGTAAATAAGTATCTGACCTGTGACAACCGTTGAAGCATTCGCAGCATCCTCCTTGGTAATAGAAAAGACCCTGGCATCTGCCATAGCTGGCGGGGCTTCCAATCTTCCTTGGCTCATCAGGCTACTCTCCGGCTCCGCTTGTATATAATGTAGTTTCGCGGGTGCACCCTGGTACTGAACAAGCTGTTGGGAAGGTGTCGGGTTCTTGGTAGGGCAGTAAGAGGCCATGTGCCCTTCCACTCCACAAATGAAGCACCGATTCGTACCTTTGCGGCATTCCCCAGGGTGCATCTTCCCGCATGTAGCACACAGGGGAAACCGGGACTGTTTATTTGCTGGGCCCCCTTGAGGGTTGTCCCATGGCTGCCGTTTACCACCCTGATTTCCATTCCAATTCGCATTAGTACTCTGAGGTTTTTGACCCCCTGAGTGTTAAAAAAAAGAAGGAACATTAGGGATAATGAAAGATAACGAATCGAGAATCCCGGGGTGAACTTGATTCGTACTTTCATTTATTGCCTTCCTTTGTTGGGTGATATTGTTCAGGTAATGTTCGGTGAGTAGGGCACTACTAAACAGCTCCTCTGTAGTCTGCGGCCTATTAACTCCGCCGGCCACGTTGAGAGATATCTCGGGCCGCAACATCTTTAACATAAGTCGGACCCTTTCTTTCTTAGTGCGAACCAGCTCAGGGCATAGACGAGCCAATCGGTTAAATTTCTTCACAGCTTCATTGACCGAGAGGTTGCCCTGTCGGAATTCCGTGAATTCGTCGTAATGTTTGTTTGTGACTCGCATATTGAAGAATTCTTCGAAGAACTCTGATTCGAAGTCTGACCACGCCATCTGGTTCACCTATCTCTTGGCCTTGATCCGTTCCCACCACATTCTGGCATCTCCAGAAAGACAGAATGATGCACCCTTAATCTTCTCATGCTCCGGCCAGTCCAGCAGCTCTAGTGGACTCTCTACGGTTTTGAACCACGCTTGGGCGTCCCACGGTTCACCAATTCTCGAGAAACTTTCCGGTTTCAGCCTCAACCACTGAATCAGGTAGGCCTCTTGTCGTGCCACAGTGGTCGAGCCCGTTGGGGGAGTTTGCGTAACCGTAGGCACGACGGGTATAGCAGTCTGGTTCGCCGGTGGAGTAGTCGAATTTTCTTGTTGGTTCATCAGAGTATTAATGGTTTGCTGCTGCTCGGTAACTTGAAGTTGAAGTTGGGTCACTAATTGTATCAGATCAAGCGAGGGAGTAGTCTCATTAAGTCTGTTACTCTGTCTTCTAGCCATACTTTCCTTCACGAAGGACAAGTATGGATAATATGAGTTATCGTTATTCCTACCCTCCATACTAGATTCTAAATTAAAGGAAAAATAAAATGTCGTTCACATTTACATATCCTAAAGTACATTTCATTATAAAACATCGTTCATACTTGCATATTCTGAATCATAAGGTATC
Organism: Boesenbergia rotunda; assembly: GCA_024364735.1. Lineage (NCBI taxonomy): Eukaryota > Viridiplantae > Streptophyta > Magnoliopsida > Zingiberales > Zingiberaceae > Boesenbergia > Boesenbergia rotunda. The sequence continues at coordinate 80,214 of JAGFNQ010002010.1, read as the reverse complement.
CTAAGAGTGCTTACTATCATAAAATATGCAAAGAGGTACTTACTTGGAAGCGGCAGGACGAAGGCTTGATGTGTGTGTAGTGAGATGGCAACGGCTCTGATACCAACCTGTAACGCCCGCCTTTTTCCCACACCTTACTGTGTGGCGAGAAAGGCGTCGTTACGCTTTACATACATGTACATATAAAACATCTTAATGCAGCGGAATACTTTTTTTCTTCTACACATACTTTTAACCATGCAACTAATACATGAACCATGCCTAACTTGTCATTCATGAACCTAGTGTCATTGAACTTAGTATATTAACTACATGCATGACATCATAACTTAACCATTCCATAACTTATTCATCATTATCATAAGTAGCAAATAACTTATCCGTAAACATAGCATCATGAGTCTTAAGTCATTCATTAGGTATAACCATTATAAACATAGAATAGAAGCTAAGGAGGCATTTCCAAGACCCAAGACATGCAATATGCGTAACTAAAAGGATCCTTTGCCAAGTCACCGCCACACACACACATGCTCTTGCCTCTCCTGTTGCTTCCCTTAGTAAATTCTTGTTTGATCTGCGGTACAAGGAAAATAAAACTATAAGCACATAGGCTTAGTAAGACCCTTTCGTACTCACTAAAGTCATACATCACTTAGACATAAAACATATCAATTATCTGACATAGTAAAATTCTGAACATGAAACATAGGCATAGTCTTGGCGTAAGTCATAAGCGTATGAACAACTAATATAGCATGATTCTTAACATAAACATAAACCTAAACTTACTTAGCATGACATCATTCTTAACATACATGAGCATGAAACATAGCATGGCATAATTCTTAACATACATGAGCATGAAACATAGCATGGCATAATTCTTAACATACATGAGCATGGTCTTAACATAACATAAGAATACAATATACTTACCCTGGCGTGATGAATGACATGAATGAATGCATGAGAAGAAGAGTGCATTTACTACATAAGGATGCTTAGTTTTCAAATCATACTTTTAAATACTTAACATAATCATAACATCATTGGGGTCCCCGGCTTGTACCACATATATACATCATAAGCGCGCATCCCTAACTAAATACAAGGTAGCGAGCCCCGACCTACTAGGGTAGGAACAGCATAGTCGGTAGTTCCAAAAACCGGGGCGTTCTTAAGGTGCCCATCCCTATTGGACAGCTTCGGTAGTCCCAGAACCGTGGACAGCTTCGGTAGTCCAGAACCGGGGCGTTCTTAAGGTGCCCATCCCTTGGACCCTTACTTCGGTCCGGTACAAGCCCATTTATAAAGATAAAATACTATGCATGCTTTATCATTCATACTTGTCATTCATACTTATCATTCATACTTATTACATATCATCGTTATGCCTTCATCATTCATACTTATCATTCATATTTATCATTCATGCTTAAGGCATAACCATCATCTTCATTCATGCTTATCATTCTTTATTCACAAAATAGAACGTACATGCATGATCATGTTTCTAGTCATACACATTATTTGGTTCATAAAGCTTGCATGATCATGATCCATAAATAAACACGCACTTCATACATGATACATTTCATCTAGCATACATAATCCTAGTATTCGTCACAAAGCATGGATGGTAAGCTACATATAAAATAACCCATACTACTAGGGTTCATGGCATTCATCATAAAACCATAAATCTATTATAAGCATTTATCAACATACATGCATTATTTTTTTATTTATCATGGCCTACTTCTACATCAATTACATATGTTCATGATATATGATCTAAATATTCATGAGTAAAGCATAACATAAAATTTAACACACAAGGTCATGTTATATAACACATCAACTAAGATTTTAGTAACATAAGATCTTTACATCATGCTTAACTATGTACTAGCACATGGCAACTTATAAACATGCATTCTTGAGACCTTAACCCAAACCAAACCCTAGGTTTGGGTCTTGGCCGAAAGCCCTAAAGGACCATGGGTCCATGGAAAATTTGCCTAGATCATGATTAACATCCCTTACCTTACATATCATGCCATAGAAAAATCATTTGAACCCTTGATTGGACTTAACCCCAAGTCCTAGGCCTAAAGCATGGGTTGGCCGAAACCCTAGATGGGTAACAAGCCCATAGGTAAATTCATATAACACCATTATTACCCATAAGGTTTCATAGGAAACATATTAATCATGCTTGGAAAGGTTGGAGTTTACCCTAGCCCCTTAACCTTGATGTGGCCGAAACTCTAGAGGGTCGTTAGGGTGCTATAAACTTCAAAAATCATGCTTTTATACTTCACCTATCATGGGTAAACATTTAAAAATATAAAGAAGTCTTTAACATGATTTCTAGCCCAAACAAGGCTTGGCCGAAACCTCCATAAGCCCTAACCATGGATTTTTTTCCAACATATCATGCCAATAAAACTTAGATCATGACAAATAACTTGAAAGTTATCATACCATAGGTGAGGGGGTCTTACCTTCCTTGATCTTGCTTACAAACTTTGAATAGAAAATAACAAGAGAACCTCCTTGTCTCTAAACTTTCCCTTAGTCCTTGTATCCTTGTAGAGGGCCTTAGATCTTCAAGATGGGGGCGTATGTGAACTTTTCCCAAGGGAGAAGGGGGCTTGGGGTTTTCGGCTAGGAGGGGAGGAAGAAGAAGAGGAGAGCAATTGACTTGATGGAAGAAGCGAGGAGAAATGTAACTCCTTCTCTTATGCCTTTATGCGACATTAAGGAGGGTAAGTGAAGAGTCATGGTGTCTCTTCATTCTTTCCCAAGCCTTAACAAGAATCCACTTTATTCCCTCATAGCACTCTCTTTCTAGGTGAATTGGTTGGTGCATGCATGGTTGTAGACTAGGTCCAAGGTTCAATTCTTGGTGCATGCACTTTATTTTTATTTTTTTTAATTTTATTTTTCCTTATTTTCGAAAATTCCCTAAAATTCACCCATAATCATGCTAAAATTCCTAATTACAATTCTTTTATATTTATATTAATTTATACCTAATTAAACCCATTTTTGGAGCCCATATAAAGCCCAGTAGTACTTAGGGGGCGTTTGGTTTGTGTCATTTTCCATTTTTATTTTCCAAAAAACCGCATTTTCTAGTTTTCTGGAAAATGACTTTTTTTCATTCTCCAGTTTTCCAGAAAACGCTATGTTTTTTCTGGAAAACAAAGCTGGAAAATGCAAACCAAACATGTTTTCTAGAAAACCGCATTTTCTACAGAAAATGAAAATGAAAAATAGACTGAAAAATGCAAACCAAACACCCCATTAGTTTCTCCATTTAAATGAGAAAATCATGGATTTCTAGGTTAAGGTTCGTATTACTATCTCTAAGTCCCTCGGAAAATTATGTAACCACGATTAATATTTTAAAAAAATATTAAGATAATTTTCTGGGTCGTTACAATTAATACCTTGATGAACCAGTAAGAGAATTCCACTACTCCACTAGTGAACCAAACCGCTATCCTCGTTGCGCCCACCGTTACGCAAAATCCTCTGGCAGGCTCGACTACTGTAGCACGTCAAGAGGCTTATCTGATCCAGTGGTTGAGGCTGAAACTGGAAAATTTTTCGGGTGCTGGCGAACCATGGGACGCCCAAGCGTGGTTCAAGACAGTGGAAAGTACAATGGAGCTGCTAGACTGGCCAGAGCATGAGAAGATCAAATGTGCATCATTCTGTCTTTCTGGAGATGCCAGAATGTAGTGGGAAAGGGTCAAGGCCAAAAGACAGGTGAACCAGATGACGTGGTCGGACTTCGAGTCAGAGTTTTTCAAGGAATTCTTCGACCTGCGTGTCACAAACAAACATTACGACGAGTTCATGGAATTTCGACAGGGTGACCTTTCGGTCAACGAAGCTGTGAAGAAATTTAATCGACTGGCTCGTCTATGCCCCGAGTTGGTCCGCACCGAGAAAGAGAGGGTCCGACTTATGCTGAAAATGTTGCGGCCCGAAATAGCCCTGAACGTGGCCGGTGAAGTTAACAGACCGCAGACCGCCGAGGAGTTGTTTAGTAGCGCCCTACTCACTGAGCACTATCTAAACAATATCAATCTACAAAGGAAGGCGCTAAATGAAAGTAAGGATCAAGTTCACTCCGGAATTCTCGATTCTCCCTTTCATTATCCTTAATGTTTTCCTTCCATCACCGCTCAGTAGGGCAGAAACCCCAGGGCGCTAATAACAACTGGAAGGGAGACCAGAGTGGTAAACGGAAGCCATGTATCAACCCTCAAGGAGGCCCAGCAAATAAACAGGCCAAGCTTGTCCTGTGCGCAACATGCGGAAAAAGGCACCCCGGGGAATGCCGAAGAGGTGCGAATCGGTGTTTCACCTATGGAGTGGAAGGGCATATGGCGGCTTACTGTCCTTCTAAGAACCCAGCACCTTCCCAACAACTTGTCCAGTACCAAGGTGCCCCAGCGAAACTACACTATATGCAAGCTGAGCTAGAAGGTACCCCGATGCTGGAAGCCCCACCAACTATGACAAATGCCAGGGTTTTCTCGGTTACCAGGGAGGATGCGGTGGGAGCTCCTACAGTTGTTACAGGTCAGATACTTATTTTCAGTCAGTACGCTACTGCATTATTTGATACTGGGGCAACGTATTCGTTCATTTCTGTACCATATATCAAGAAGATAGATATGATTCCGCAAGTGTTAGACTGCAAGTTTTTAACGACCCTGCCTTCGGGAGAAATAATGACATCCACTCATGTACTGCATGCGGTGCCTGTCGGGATTGCAGGAAGGGAACTCTACTGCGATCTGATAGTACTCGACATGCAAGATTATGACGTTATAATGGGAATGGATTTTCTGGACAAATACGGTGCCTCTATCGAGTGTCGTAGGCGAAAGGTGGTCTTTTGACCTGAGGCAGATTCTAAGTTTGAATTCATCGGAGAGCCAAGAACAGGAACCAGGAAATTCTAATCAATTCTCCAAGCACAAAAGATGTTAGACAATGGATATACTGGGTTTCTAACATATGTGGTTGACGCCAGTCAAGTGAAGAATCAGAAGCTGGAAGATGTCAGGGTTGTATCCGATTACCCAAAGGTATTTCCAGATGAATTACCAGGATTAGCTCCGGAGAGAGGTGGAATTCGAGATCGAATTGGTACCTGGTACCGACCCGATCTCTAAGGCACCCTACCGTATGGCGCCGGTTGAATTGAAGGAGCTTCAAGAACAATTACAGGAGTTGCTTGACAAGGGATTTATTCGCCCTAGTCATTCCCCTTGGGGGGCTCCGGTACTGTTTGTGAAGAAGAAAGACGGATCTATGCGGATGTGTATAGATTATCGAGCACTAAACAACGTAACGATCAAGAACAGGTATCCCCTTCCGAGGATAGATGACCTGTTTGACCAATTACAGGGAGCCACTATTTTCTCGAAAATTGATTTGAGGTCTGGTTATCATCAAGTTAGAGTAAAAAAGGGGATATTCCGAAGACGGCCTTCCGAACAAGGTACGAGCATTTTGAATTTGTGGTTATGCCCTTTAGCGTGACAAATGCTCCTGCTATGTTTATGGACCTTATGAATCGGGTATTCTCGTCTTTTCTCGACAAATTTGTGATCGTCTTCATCGACGATATCCTTATTTATTCGAGGACCCAGGAAGAGCATGCCGAGCACCTGAAGATAGTATTACAGATTCTTCAGGAAAAGCAACTGTATGCGAAGTTTTCCAAATGTGAGTTCTGGCTTGACCAAGTGGGATTTTTGGGCCATATCATTTCCAAAGATGGAGTTATGGTGGATCCAACCAAGATTGAAGCTGTGAATAACTGGAGCCGGCCAAAGAACGCCAATGAAATCAGAAGCTTTCTCGGACTGGCAGGCTATTATCGAAAATTCGTGGAGGACTTCGCGAGAATTGCGGCTCCTCTAACGGCTCTCACCCGGAAAGATAAAAAGTATGAGTGGACGGAGAACTACGAAAGAAGTTTCTTGGAACTAAAAAGGAGACTTACCAGTGCTCCAATTCTCACCCTTCCAGAAAGTAATCAGAACTTCGATATATACAGCGATGCTTCCAAACTAGGGCTTGGAGCTGTACTTATGCAGAGTGGTAAGGTCATTGCTTATGCCTCTAGGCAACTCAAGGAACATGAGCAGAACTACCCCACTCATGATCTGGAATTGGCTGCGGTGGTTTTCGCTCTTAAGATATGGAGGCATTATCTGTATGGAGCACAGTGTAGGATCTATACAAACCACCAAAGTCTGCGATACTTCTTCACTCAGAAAGACTTGAATATGTGACAACGCCGATGGCTTGAGTTGGTAAAGGACTACGATTGTGAGATCTTCTAGCATCCAGGGAAGGCAAACAAAGTGGCCGATGCACTTAGCCGGAAGTCAAATGCCACTTTGATGTCCGTGTCCATATTACCCCGACCACTCGAGAGAGAAATTGTTAATTTTGGAGTCGAGGTCATCTCCGGACGGCTTTTCACTATGACACTAGCACCGATGCTGTTTGAGGACATATTGGAGAAACAAAATTGTGATTCGAGTCTTCAGAGAATCAAACAGGAGATCCTAGAAGGGAAGGGCGATGGTTTTCGTATCGACGATGGGGGACTACTATATTTTAGGGATCGTCTATGTATCCCTAATGATCTGGAGCTGTGGAGAAAGGTATTAGCGGAAGCACACGAAACCCCTTATTCGATGCATCCAGGATCTACCAAAATGTATCAGGACATGAAGGAGAAATTTTGGTGGTCTGGCATGAAGAGGGATGTGGCTTAGCATGTGAGTACTTGCCTGACCTGCCAAAGAGTGAAAGCAGAACACCAGCGACCCGGCGGGGTTCTACAACCACTTCCGATTCCGGAGTGGAAATGGGAAGATATCTCTATGGATTTCATTTCAGGACTTCCCAGGACTACAGATGGTTATGATGCGATATGGGTAATTGTGGACCGGTTGACAAAGTCTGCTCACTTCCTAGCAGTCAAGATGACTTATTCGATTGAGCAACTAGCTCAATTATATGCTAGGGAAATAATTAGACTCCATGGAGTTCCCAAGACTATCACCTCTGATAGGGATGGTCGCTTTACCTCGCGTTTTTGGGAGTGCGTTCAGAAGTCTCTTGGCACTAAACTGCGGTTCAGTACTGCTTTTCTCCCCAGACTGATGGGCAAACGGAACGGGTGAATCAAGTATTGGAGGATATGTTGAGAGCTTGTGCCCTAGATTTCAAAGGAAGTTTGTGCCGATATCTATGTTTAGCAGAGTTCGCATACAACAATAGCTATCAAGCTACTATCGGAATGACACCCTATGAAGCTTTGTACGGGAGGAGATGTAGGTCTCCAATTTGTTGGTACGAAGGTGGTGAAAAGAAGGAAATGGGGCTCACGACGGATCTCGTCAACGACACCACCCGAGCTATACAGAACATTCGACAACGGATTGAAGCTGCTCAGAGCCGGCAGAAGAGTTATGCGGATGTTCGGCGTAGGTCACTGGAATTTGAGGTTGGAGATCTGGTATTTCTCAAAGCGGCTCCTATGAAAGGGGTAACAAGATTTGGGAAGAAGGGAAAACTAAGTCCGCGATATGTGGGGCCGTACCCGATTCAGAAAAGAGTTGGCAAGGTGGCATATGAACTAGAGCTGCCTCAAGAGATGTCGGCTATCCATAACGTGTTTCATGTGTCGTTACTCAAGAAGTGTATTCTAAACACAGATCAAGTGATCGAGCCATAGACAGTACAAGTTCAGGAAGACCTAAGTTTTGAAAGCCGACCTATGCAAATCTTGGATTGGGAAATTAAAAAGCTAAGGAGTAAGGAGGTGCCCTTAGTCAAGGTCTTATGGCAAAGTCAGCGGTTCGAGGAAGCTACCTGGGAACGCGAGGACGAGATGAGACACAAGTACCCGGAGCTATTCTAAGTTCGAGGACGAACTTTCACGAGGTATGGGGGATTGTAATGACCCGGAAACTTCTCTTAAAATTTTCTTTAAAATAATGAGCATGTCTAGATAATTTTCCGAGGGACCTAGAAATATTAGTACGAACCTTAGCCTAGAAATCCATGATTTTCTCATTTAAATTGAGAAAACTAAGTACTAATGGGCCTTATATGGGCTTCCTAGTACCGTGATTATTGGTGGATTTTAGGTAGAATTAATATAAAAATAAATGGATGTTAACTAGGAATATTAGCATGATTATGGGTGAATTTTAGGGGAATTTTTGGAATAAAATAAAAATAAAATAAAAAAATGGGTGCATGCACCAAGGATTGAACCTTGGACCTAGTCTACCACCATGCATGTACTAACCAATTCACCTAGCAAGGGAGTGCTAGTAGAGGATGAAGTGGATTTTGGTTAAGGCTTAGGGGAAAATGAAGAGTCATGAAGGGAAGAGACACCATGACTCTTCACTTGCCTCCTTAATGTGGTATAAAGAGGTGGCATGGGGGTTACTTTTCTTCTTCCACCAAGTCCACCCTTCTCCCTCCTCCTTCCTCATCCTAGCCGAAACCCCAAGGGGGATTTTCCCTTTGGAAAAGCTCCACAAGGAAGCCTCATCTTCAAGATCTAAGGGTTTTCCCCAAGGCTACAAAGGCTAGAGGTGGTCAAAAGGCAACAAGGTCTTCACCCTTCTCTCAAATCTAAGGTCTATAACCAAGATAGTCTAAGGTAAGACTCCCTCACCTGTGGTATAATAGTTCTCCTTGATGTTTATCATAATATGAAGTTTGGTTTGGGTTTGATGTTGAGGAAACCATGATTTGACCCCTATAACTTTCGGCCACCATGGTTTTTGGGTCCAAGTTGATGTTAAAAATCTTACTTATGCTTTCTAATGTTTTCCCATGATGAATATAGGTTATAATATGATTTGGAGAATTTTTGGAGTACCTTAGTATCCCTTAGGGTTCGGCCAACACCATGAATCCATGGTTAGGGTGGGATTTAAACCTCCAAGTATGTATTTTGTGTATCTTCATGATACAAGAGAGGTTGAGGGTGATCTATGTGAATTTTCACAAGGCCTTGTGACCCTAAAAGTTTCGGCCAAGAAGGGTCCTAGGGCAAGAGTTAGGGCTTATCTCAAGTAAGGGTTCCAATGGCTCCTATGGTATGGTATGGAAGGTGTTAGATGATTAATTGGAAATTTTATGAATTTATTCATGCACCCATGGCCCTTGTATGTTTCGGCCAACCCCATGAAGAAGGGCTAGGAGTTAGGGTTAAACCTAAACATGAGCCCTAATAGTTTCCTATGGCTTTATAAGTAATGTATGGTCTTTTCCTTATCTCATGCTACCTTATATGTCAATTGAATGATAGAACCTCTCCTTACAAGTTTCGGCCAAGCAATATGATTAGGGTCTAGGAGGAGGTAGAGTTTCAAGAATGATGGTTTATGGCTTATTATGATATATATAGATTCAAGCATGTGGTAGAAATTATGTTACCTTTAACCCTAACCTTAGGTGTTATAGTTCATGTTTGATATGTTTATATTAGATGCCATGCTTAGTAGGGTTATTTATGAATGTCTTATGTTCTATGCCATGCACTTAGGTAGTACGTAGCATGTTTATAGTAGTCCTATCCATGCATGCTTGTGATAGATACTATACTTATGTATGCAATGCAATGCTTATCTTATGCATCATGATCATACAAGTTAGATGAATTAGGAGAATGATCTATGTAAATATGTCATGTTTTATGAATATAATGCAATGGTTACTTTATGTATCATGATCATGCAAGCTCTATGAATTAGGATGATGGTCTATGTAAACATGCCATATTCTATGAGTACAATGCAATGCTTATCTTATGTACCATGATCATGCAAGCACTATGAACAAGAATGATGTTTATGTAAGCATGCCATGTTTATGAATGAAGATAATGCTCATGCCTTAGGGCATCATGATGCTATGTATTAAGTATGAACGATGAAAGGTCAAGTATGATTTATGTCATGCTTTATGTAACAAGGTTATGTATGTTTAAATATGCTATGAATGTCCCATGAATAATGAAGCATGTGAAGTTATTTTACTTTATGAATGGGCTTGTACCGGACCGAAGTATGGGTCCAAGGGATGGGTACCTTATGAACGCCCCGATTTTGGACTACCGACTATGCTGTCCACGGTTTTGGCACTACCGAAGCTGTGCAACAGGGATGGGCACCTTAAGAACGCCCCGGTTCTGGGACTACCGACTATGCTATCCTTACCCTAGTAGGTCGGGGCTCGCTACCTCGTATTTACTTAGGGATGCGCGCTTATGATGTATGTATGTGGTACAAGCCGGGGACCGCAATGATGTTATGATTATGTTTAAGTATTTAAAAGTATGATTTTAAAAGTTAAGCATCCTTATGTATATGCATTTGACTCATGCATTCATTCATGTTATGCATTAGGCCAGGATGGTAATGTTTTATGCTTATGGTACATGTTAAGAATTATGCATGATAGGAAACATTTTATGTTTATGTTTATGTTAATAAGATGCCCATATGCTATGTTAGAAATCATGCCATGTTAAGTAGATTTATGTTTAAGTTTATGTCATGTATTATGCCATGTTAGGTAGATTTATGTTTAAGTTTATGTCATGTATTATGCCATGTTAAGTAGATTTATGTTTAAGTTTATGTCATGTATTATGCCATGTTAAGTAGATTTATGTTTAAGTTTATGTCATGTATTATGCCATGTTAAGTAGATTTATGTTTAAGTTTATGTCATGTATTATGTCATGTTAAGTAGATTTATGTTTAAGTTTATGTCATGTATTATGCCATGTTAAGTAGATTTATGTTTAAGTTTGTGTCATGTATTATGCCATGTTAAGTAGATTTATGTTTATGTTTATGTCATGTACCATGCCATGTTAAATATATTTATATTTATGTTTATGCCATGTCTCATACTATGTTAGGTGTACTTTATGTTTATGTACTATGCAAGAGCTATGTCATGCTAAGTGATGTTAGATGCTTATGTCCTATGCAAAGCACCACGTTATGTTCATGTTTCGTGTGCTTATGATCACTTTGATGAATGATTTTAGTGAGTAGGAAAGAGTCTTGCTAAGCCTATGTGTTTATAGTCTTATTTCCTTATACCGCAAATCAAGCAAGGGGACAATAAGGGAAGCAGCAGGAGGGACAAGAGTATGTGTGTGGTAGTGACTTGGCCAAGGAAAGATATATTTACAAGTCTTATGCTAAGCTTATGGTAGTGTTGTTAAGAAACAATTTACACTCGTTACTTATGTGCTTGCACTTGCTACTTATGTGATCTTATGGCATGACGTTAAGTATGATGTTTCCATGTTAAGTATGAGTCAAGTATGTGCTAATATGCCAAGTTTCCATGTTACTAGGTTAGAAAGGCTAGATAGGTGTATGTATGTGTAAGTTTAAATTATTTCGCTGCCTTATGATGTTCACATGCCCTATGTATGTTAACGTAACGCCGCTTTAGGGAAAAAAAAGGGCATTACAAGAATATTCTTGAGAAATTCTCAACTAGCTCTAAAACCCTAGACATGATCTTGAATGCCCAAAGGGCAGTCTACAATAGGGCCGGTATTGGTTACCGACCCAAAGAACCTTCATTCGTATCATTGATGTCTAGTACTGATATGAGACAATCTAGGACACCCAAGGTTCAAAAGAAAGTTGTCACGGCATGGGTGCCTAAGACTTGTTTAGTAGGTACTTTAGGTCCCAAGGTTTGGGTACCTAAAACTTCTATTTTTCGAATTGTGTAGGTTATGATTGAGGGGGAGCATCTATCAACTTGGATCATTGATAGTGGGTGCTCCAAATACATGACCGGGGATAGATCATTATTTACTGCCCTTCACAAGAAAAGTAGAGGTAATGTTTCATTTGGTAACAATGGTAGTCTTAAGGTCATAGGAATAGGAGACATTCAAATATCCGAATGTCTTAGAATCTCAAATGTCCTTCTAGTCAAGTGGATGACATTTAATCTCCTAAGTGTCAGTCAATTGTGTGACACGGGTTACACAATTTATTTTCAACCAAGTCAATGTCTAGTTAGACAACATGACACCTTGGACACGTTACTAGTAGGAACAAGAGTAGACAATATTTATCAAGTTTCATTTAAAAGTGCTACTAATGCTTTTGCTAAGTGTTTCATGTCAAAAGAAGAAGAGTCCACCCTTTGGCACCGGAGGCTAGCACATGTTAACATGAAGAACATCCTGAAGTTGGCCAACAAGGGATTAGTTCGTGGCTTACCAAGCATCAAGTATGAAAAAGATAAACTTTGTGATGCATGTCAAATGGGTAAGCAAACAAAATCTGCACATAAAGGTAAAAACGCTGTAAGTACATCTACCACTTTAGATTTACTTCACATGGATCTATTTGATTGTAGCACTATCATATCATTGAATGGAAGTAGATATTGCTTTGTTATTATTGATGATTTTATTAGATATACATGGACTTATTTTCTTAAATATAAGGACCAAACCTTAGACGTTTTTATTTCCTTTTGTAGAAGGGTTGAAAATGAAAAATCATCAACAATTAAGACAATTAGAAGTGATCATGGAAGTGAATTTCAAAATCAACGATTCTTAGAATTTTGTCAAGATAGAGGTTATAGACATGAGTTCTCCACTCCTAGAACACCACAACAAAATGGTGTTGTAGAGAGAAAGAACCATGTTTTACAAGAGGCTGCACGAAGCATGCTTAATGAGTACTCACTACCGAGTTACTTATGGGCCGAAGCTGTAAATACAGCGTGATATTGCAAAACCGAGTCCTCATCCATAGGTTCTTAGGAAAGACTCCCCATGAACTTTGGTTTGGGACACCACCTAGGGTTAAACATCTTAGGGTGTTTGGTTGTAAGGTGTTCATCCTAAACACCAAGGACCACCTTGGAAAGTTCACGGCAAAGGCTGATGAAGGGATACTAGTCGGGTATTCCCTAGTTAGCAAAGCCTATTGAGTCTACAACAAGAAATCTAGATTAGTTGAAGAATCTTCTGATGTTGTCTTTGAAGAAATTCCAAAAGTCAATGGTCAACCAGAAGATGAAGTCCAATTCGAACTTAGAAGACTAAGTTTGAATGAGAGTCCAAATGTTGTTGATGGTGATGAATCCGATGATGGTGAGCCTAGACAACCCATAGATCAGCCGGATCCTGAGGCTGAGCTTGTGTCTAGTGAACCCATTCAAGAAGCGCCACCAACACTTAGACAAACTAGATTAGCCTCTAGTCATCCCCAAGACCAAATTGTTGGAGACATCCATCATGGGGTAAGAACTAGATCATTCTTTAGGAATGAGGCTAATGAAGTTGCTTTAATTTCTGAAATTGAACCTAAGAAAATTGATAAAGCATTAAATGATCCCGATTGGATCATTGCAATGCAAGATGAACTAGGTCAATTCGAAAGGAGTCAAGTTTGGGACTTAGTCCCTAGACCTAAGAAGACCACCATCATTGGAACCAAATGGGTCTTCAAGAACAAATTAAATCATAAGGGAGAAATCATTAGAAACAAGGCACGCTTAGTAGCCAAGGGCTATAGTCAAGTTGAAGGCCTTGATTATGATGAGACCTATGCTCCCGTGGCACGATTAGAGTCCATCCGATTGATGCTAGCATTTGCAGCACATCGAGGTTTCAAGTTATACCAAATGGATGTCAAATCGGCCTTTCTAAATAGTCTAATTAGAGAAGAGGTCTATGTTGAACAACCTCTGGGGTTTGAGAGTACCGAATTTCCAAACCACGTGTTCAAACTCAAAAAGGTACTTTATGGCCTTAAACAAACACCCCGAGCTTGGTACGAGCGGTTGTCGACGTTTTTAATTGAAAAAGGCTTTGTAAGAGGCCAAATAGACCCTACACTATTTCTACGTAGAGATGGTGACGATATTTTTGTAGCCCAAGTATATGTCGATGACATAATTTGTGGCTCAAATAACAAGGGCTATTTAAATGAATTCATTGGACACATGGAAAGTGAATTTGAAATGAGTCTAGTGGGAGAGTTGACTTTCTTCCTTGGACTTGAAATCAAACAAACCCGAGATGGGATCCATGTGCACCAATCGAAATACACACAAGAAATGCTGCGTAAATTCAATATGAGTGATTCGAAAGTGGTAACCACTCCCATAGCTACAAACACAAGATTAGATAATGATGAGAGTGGTAAACCTGTTGTTTTGACTCAATATCGGAGCATGATAGGTAGTTTGCTATACCTCACAGCTAGTTGACCTGATATTCTCTTCACTGTGGGTATGTGCGCAAGGTATCAAGTTTGTGCCAAGGAATCTCATTTAATCGCTGTTAAGAGGATTTTGAGATATCTTAAAGGCACAATAGGAGTCGGTCTTTGGTACCCCCGTACCGAATCTTTTGATTTAATTGGCTATATCGATTCCGACTACGCTGGATGTAAGTTGGATCGGAAAAGCACAAGTGGGGGGGGGTGCCAATTTCTAGGATCATCTCTAGTTAGTTGGTCAAGTCAGAAGCAACATTGTGTTCCTCTCTTCACGACCAAGGCAGAATATATCGCCATGGGAGAGAGCGTATCACAATTGTTGTGGATGATTCACACTCTAGAGGACTATGGATTGAGTTACAAAAGTGTGCAAGTGTTGTGTGACAACATTAGCACAATTAATCTAACCAAGAATTCAGTCCATCATTCTAGGACCAAACATATTGAAGGGCGTCACCACTTCATTAGGGATCATGTTGCTAGGGGAGATATTGTACTCTCACATGTAGAGTCTAAGTTAAACCTCGCTGACATTTTCACTAAATCACTCTCCGAAAATGAGTTTAGTTTCTTAAGAAGGGAGTTAGGAATGTGTCGCGCTTCATAGTTTTCAAAATGTTTTCAAAACCCTTCATGATTATTTCGAAATTGTTGGGAAACATTTGGATAACTTTGGGAACATCTCATACAAACTATAAGGTTTACCAAAACGGTTTTGTTTGCTAGATATGGGGTGAGATGCTAGGATCAACTCAATTTCTCAAAATGTCAATGCATCCCTTGAGAAATTAAGTTGACGAGATAAAAATCACTTCGGTGACCAAGTATAGGGACAACCAATGCATAACATATGTGTATTTGGCTCCATGATCATACTTGGACATTCCAATCAAGGAAACTTGATTGGAAACCTGAATTTGGCATGATCTTGTTTGAATTTGATTGGATGATTATTGATTGAGTTTGACTCCACTTAGATGGAGCAAAGTGTTTGTTCAAACCATAAGAACCTTTGATCCTTGTTTAGGGATCAATTTTAGTCAAGGGATCACTTCCAAGTTCGATATGTTGCATCAGATCCTTCCAGAAATCGTGTAAATGTCTGAAACTGAAAGTTTTAGATCGTATCAGGCAATATCAGGAACCCTGATCGGTCACTGGACCGATCAGGAGTAGGGCTGATCGGTCCCCGGACCGATCTGGCTCCCTCCTGCGTTGATCGGTCCACAGACCGATCAGAGGGGTCACAGAGACTTAACGAAATTCTGTCCAAACCCACTGTGCTAGCCTGGATCGGTCCCCAGACCGATCTGACACCCGTGTCGTGATCGGTCAACAGACCGATCAGGGGGCTTCTCGAATATCATCCAACCTTACTGATCGCTTCCTGAACGATCAGCCGATCGATCAGGAGCCTGCCTGATCGGTCACCCGACCGATCAGGACCAGGCCAGTCCGATCAGGCAGAAGCCTGATCGGTCTGAGAACACTCAGATCGAACGGTGATCCGTTCAATCGCATTAAAGTCTGGTTGGTGGACCGATCCACGAACCGATTAACTCCTCCGAAAACCCCTCATTGCCGAACCCTAGCGCCGAAAACTCTCCCTTGCACATCTTTCTGCTGTGCGTGAGTCCTCTTCCTGCGTCTCCCTCTCCCTTATGTGCGAGTTCCTGCGAAGATCTGTACAAGCTCTTCTTTGTTCTCGGCAAGTTCTCTACTTGCTCAAGGTTTCTGCGCTTCTATCTTGCGTCGAGAGCTTCTTCTTACGTGAGCTTTCCTTCCAGTTTTCACGATCATCTCAGATCACTATCAATGGCACCAAAGTGAGTTTTTGGTTTAGTTTTCCTTACAAATCAATTCAGAGTGTATGTATTTGCGCTAATCATGGTCTATTTTTTTTTGTGTTCTTGTGTTGTGCCGTGACCTCCTGTTTTGGCCGTGACCAATCTTTGCCATGTCCTACTTTTGATCAATTCTACTTTATGCTTACTTGATTATTTCTCCCGTGATCAAATCTTGGGTCCTTGATTAATCCATGTTCTTATGATCAAATCGACCTTGTCCAATTGACTTAAACTATGTGCATGATCAATTCTTAAATTCTAATCTTTAGAAAATCATCTAAGGGAAAAGAGGCAGTAGAGGGTAGCTCGAGGGGCAAAACTCCTTCCTCATCAGCACCCTCCCGAAGGCCACAGCCTTCCTCCAGTTCTCGATTTCCCAATGCCGCCTGTGAACATGCATTTCAATCCCGCACCTTCAAATTACTCTCCTATCGATCGATTGATGTTCCATTTCGGACCGAGCACTGCCCTTCTATCATGGAGATAGTCACTTTTTACAACCTGGGCTTCCTTCTTTCCTTTGAGCGGACCATAAATTATGATCTTGTATCGGAGTTTTACAACAATCTGCAGCAGGGACCTCAAGAGGGCTTTGAGTTCACTACTCGGGTCGCCAAGAGGAACCTTGATTTCGCCTATGACATTCTAGTGGAGTATCTGGGTGGTCGCCTGTAACACCCCACTAAAATTTCCTTCAATATTATCCCTAATATTGAGTAGGATGACATGAATGATAGCCATATCGAGTATGATTCATGAATAATAGTTAGAGTTGTGGGAATTTTAGTGTAAGTGTTAATAGGCTTTATATGAGTTCTAAATGGTGGAAATCCCTAATGGGTCTTAAATAGCACTTCATTAGTTATCTTAATGGGCCCCATGAGGATAAAAGAAATAACACGTCATGTAATGGGCCTTACCTTAGATGAGCTTGCAAAAGAATAAAAATAAAATAAAATAAAATAATGTAGGAGCCAAGGATTGAACCTTGGACCTTAGAGATGATGTAAGCCTTAAGAATGCATATGTAACCAATTCACCTAGCAAGGGAGTGCTATTAGGAAGATAAAGGGAATTGTAGATAAGTATAAGGATAAGGGAAGTGAAGAGTCACCATGAGAGGAGGCACCATGCCCTTTCACATGCCCCCTTCACTTAGTATAAAGAGGTGGGATGAGAAGTGAAGAGGCTTAAGTTACTTTTCTCTTCTTCTCTTCCACCAAGGCCTTTCCTCTCCCCTCTCTTCTTCCTTCTTGGCCGAAATTCCAAAGGGGGTTTCCATTTGGAAAACTTCACAAGAGGTCTCCCTCTTGAAGATCCAAGTTCTTCTACAAGGCTACAAAGGCAAGGAGTACTCTAAGGTCAAGAAAGTTTCCTTTTGTTTCTCTATTCGAGGTTTATAACCAAGACAACAAGGGTAAGACTCCCCTCACCTGCAACATAATAGTTATATATGTTTTTGATTCATGTTCTTGTATGTTGTTGGCGATGTGTTGCAAAAATCGTGAAGGTTTCCCTATAGGCAAGTTTCGACCAACATGAGATTTAGGGCTTAGGTTTGTGTTTGATGCTATCTAATGACTCCAATGTTTTCTTGATGTTAAGTTATGTGTTATGATAAAAAAAATGAAGCAAAAGACCCTTAAAGGTTTAGGCCAAGGCTCTCATGAAGCCATAGACTTTTTGGCCACAAGAAAATGTTTGGGTTCTTTTGACTAGCTAATGTTTTAATTCCTTGTTAATGTTTGTTTGAGGGTTTTATATATATTTTTAGGCCATATTTCCCCTCTGAACACGTGGGGTTAATACCCTAAATAAGGGCCAAAAAGAAAGAAAAAGAAGAGTTAAAGAGGTCATGTTACTTACTAGTGCTTCCTAGAGTTAGAACATGTATTATATGTATGTTGTATGAACCAATTGCTCTTGTTTTTGTCATTTTCATGTTGATATTAACCTTAGAAATTTCTGATCAGTTTCTTAAATTGGGTTTTAGGATGGGTTAAGGTCACTACCTTACTTGATGATGCCCCTTTGTAGTAGGATACTCAATGTATGCATGTTGTATGAGTTGTGTGAGGTTGTGTTGTGTTTTTATGCCATGATAACCCTATCTAAATGTTTTGATCAGTAGAATATGTGTGAATTAGGGTTGAATTAAAGGTATCCATGTTGCATTATGCCATGATAGATGGGAAGAAAAAAAAGAAGAGTTAAAGATGTCATGTTCCTTGCTAATACTTCCTAGTGTTAGAATATGTATCATATGCATGTTGTATGAATCAATTACTCTTGTTTCTTTATCATTTTCACGTTGATATGAACCTTAGAAGTTTATGATCAGTACCTTAAATTGGGTGTTAGGATGGGTTAAGGCCACTACCTCACTTGATGATGTCTCTTGGTACTAGGATATTCAATGTATGCTTGTTGTATGAGATGTGTGATGTTGTGTTGTGTTTTATGCCATGATAACCCTATCTAAATGTTTTGACCAGTAGAGTATATGTTGAATTAGGGTTGAATTAAAGGTATCCATGTTTCATTATGCCATGATAGATGAAAGAAAAATGTAACAAGTTCCCTAGGTGTATTATTCTTAGTCTTAAATTGAACATTACGTGTTTTATGAATCATGAATGATAAGTTGGCATGTTATGAATTTCCTTACCATGAAATTATGTTTTCTCCATGCCATGTTCATACTTGAAAGTTATGATGATATTTATGCTTTGAATGTATGCCCATGACATGTATGATATTATGAATAAAAGAATGTGTAAAGAGCAATTTCTAAGAAAAGAAAAGAAATGATGAATGCTATGTTAAAGAGAAATTGCTACGGAAAGGAAATGAATCATGTATACTATTTTACTTTATGTATTGGCTTGTACCGGATCTTGAAAAAGGTCCAAGGGATGGGCACCTTAAGAACGCCCCAGTTCTAGACTATGGTAGCTGTCCCTATGCACCAAGGTTGCCTAGTACCTTAGTAGGTCGGGATTTGCTACCTCGTACTCTACTAAGGAATGCGCGCAAATGATGAATGGATACAAGCCAGGGATCCCAATGATGATGATATGTTGATGTTCAAGTATTATATTATATATATTTTCAAAAGTGTATCCTTAATGTTTATGCACATGTTTATGTTTAATGATATTGCATATGCTATGTTTAATGTTTATGCACATGTTTATGTTTAATGGAATTACATATGCTATGTTTAATGTTTATGCACATGTTTATGTTTAATGATATTGCATATGCTATGCCTAATATTTATGCACATGATTCTGTTTTAAAGGTTATGCGAATGTTAAGTATTTATGCTTATGTGCTTTAGATGCTTTAAGTATTTATTCATGTTATATGATTATGTCAAATGATGTAGATTTCTACTTATATATGATGCACGGATTTTGTGAGTAAGCAAGGAGCATACTAAGCATTTTATGCTTATAGTCTACCTTCTTATGTTGCAGATCCAACTAAAGGTTTTTAAAGAAGGGAAGTAGCAGGAGGGGCTGTGTGTGTGTGGCAGTGACTTGGCAGAACGATCCTACTGTTGTCTTTACTCTTACTTATGGACATGTTTCTCATGGACTTAATGTTGCTACTTATAAATGCATGTGTTAGTTTTTATGTTTACGCTTACTACTTGTTAGAGTTGAAGTTCTTTATGATATGCACGCTTAAAGTAGAACTATATACTCTCTTGATAGATATGCTATGCTATGATTCACATGCTTAAAGTAGTTTAGTTAGAAAGAAATTTATCCAATTGCATATGTTCATGATTTAGTATTATTTCCGCTGCTATATTTACGCTCTATATGCAATAATGTATGAAAGAAAGAAAAAAAAGTAACACGTTGCTCACGTAAGGGGCGGGCGTTACATCGCCGATCACCCAACCTGTGTTCGATCTATCCCGAGTTTCCTGATCCCCTACTGGCCCCTTTTACAGATGTTACCCCCGACTCCATCTATCAGCATTTCTTTGGCCATCCCCGCCCAGCCGGGCTTGATGAGTTGGGTCCCGATTTTCTGACGTTTGTAGCTCTACGACTCGCTCCTGTTGACTACATCCTTTTCAAGATAATCACAAATTGCATCTTGCCTATCACTTCAAAGCCTTTGACCGAGATTCGTCCCTATCATTGCTTGATGCTCTACGGCATGCACCGCCGCATGGACTTCGATATCATGGAGAGCATCTTTCAGTCCATGTTATCCTATCGAGAGTCGAGTCGCCGCACAGTCTATATGCCATTTGGTCATATCATCACCGACTGGCTTATGTCAGTAGGTGTTGATGTCACCAAGGGCAGGACAGTGCCCATGGTCCGACAGGATTGTAGACTTGGCCGGTGGGCATTTGCCAAGTCCGGCATCATCATTCGGGATCACGATGGGGTTTTGGTTTGGAAGGATGGGAGGGGTCTCGGTGAGCTACCTGGGGGAGGACCACATTTTCAGGCACCAGCCGATGCTGCTGCACCTCAGGAGGCACCCGCTGCTGTTGCTGCTGATGATTACGACTATGAGCCGGATCTGGATCTACGATGGCAGATCTCCGAGCTGGATCAGACGATCCAGTATGATCTACATATGCGAGAGCTTCATCGAGAGGAGGTCCGTTCGGGATTCAGATCTTTCGACCGCAGACTGACAGCGATGGAGTCTGATGTCTCCGGGATCCGTACACTGCAGCAGACATGGTACGATGAGTGGCGCCGTCACACATTTCCTGGAGATGCGTCTTCCGGTAGTGCTGCACCTGAGTCCTTTGCTGCTGATGATGATACGGTGGATGATCCGATGCAGGCTGACCCCCCCGCTGATGGCTGATGTGCTCTGTGTCTGCTTGATATTTGCTTTTTTGATTGTATGACTTTCGGGCTGTATGCCCTATGATTTGACTCTCTATGGCCTTGTGCCACACTTGCGTTGACTTCGATGCATTGGTATGCATCTGTTTAGTTACTTGGTTTTTGATGCACTTGATGATGACTAGATTTTGCTACATGATGCATCTGATACTTTTCATGTATTTTATATTTGCCTTATCATGTTGGCTTATATGTGTTCACATGATTACTATCTGTCTATATGCCTCAGTCTATATTGCTATGTTCACGCTTATGAGGTCATGCTCATATGATACATATATCTGTTTTGCCATGCCCTATTTTTGCCATATGTGTTCATATGTGTTTCAAAAATCAATCATATCGTTGTTGATTTGGGATACCCCTAGGGTTGAGGGGGAGTATGTTTAAACTTAACAGCCCCTCTAGACCCTTTTCGGTGTTCGACAAAGGGGGAGAGTGTGGTTAGTTAAGTTTAGGGTGATTATGTTGTAGGGGGAGGATCCTGATTCCCCTATAATTCTGAATTTGAGAAAATTGATTGAGAATCTCTAAACTTAAAATCGGTTTGTCAAACAACAAAAAGGGGGAGATTGTTGATGCAGTCTGACCCTGATTGTTGTTTTGGTGTTGACACCGATTTTAGTTTAGGTTGATGATTATGATTATGGTTAAGTCCTAATCGGGGATTAGGCATGTTATGGAAAATCCTAGCTTGGACGGCTAGGTGTTAGAAAAATCCTAACTTGGAGGGTTAGGCGTGGAAAATACTAGCTTGGGAGGCTAGGTATTGAAAAGTCATAATTCGGAAGGGTTGGGTGAAAATTCCTAGCTTGGAGGGCTAGGTGAAAAGTCCTAACTTGGAGGGTTAGGTGAAAAGTCCCAACTTGGAGGGTTTGGTGAAAAAGTCCTGGCTTGGAGGGTCAGGTCCTAGCTTGGAGTGCTAGGTGTGAAAAAGTCCTAACTTGGAAGGTTGGGTGAAAAGTCCTAGCTTGGAGGGCTAGGTGAAAAGTCCTAACTTGGAGGGTTAGGTGAAAAGTCCCAACTGGTGGGTTAGGTGAAAAACCCTAGCTTGGAGGGCTAGGTTTGATGAAACCTTAGCTTGGAGGGCTAGGTTGGAGCCCCTGGATCGGTCTGTTGACCGATCAGGGAGTTGGCACGGTGCTCCTTCGTGGATCGGTCAGGTGACCGACCCAGCGATGACTGATCGGTTTGGTGACCGATCAGGGAGTATGCGTTTCACCCACTGCCTGGCTCCTGATCGGTCTGGTGACCGATCAGGGAGCACACAGTGAGGCTGAGTTCCCCTGCTGATCTGCTCCTAATCGGTCTGGTGACCGATCTGGATCACTGTGCAGATCGTTCTGGAGAACGATCCAGCCTCGCGAGTTCCTCACTATGATCGATCAGGACGACACCAGACCGGTCCCAGGTTGTGGATCGATCACCAGACCGATCCACCCTTTTGACGGGCGATTTCTGAGCTTTATAGTCCAAACCTCCTAATCGGTCACCGGAGAGTCCCAGAGAAATCGCGATTTCTGATTGAGCGTTGGGGACCGATCAAGACGGAGCCTGATCGGTCTGAACCTAGCCTGATCGGTCTAGTGACCGTTCAGGAGGCTCTCTGATCGGTCCGGTGACCGATCACTTTAATTCAAAATGCACTGTCAGACGCTCTGATCGCGTCTGAATGTATCCGATTCTCTGCGCTTCATCTCTGCTGCTCGATTTTCTGTTTGATATACTGCTCTAATGATCTGATTAAGCTGCAGGTGACAGGGAAGGATTCAAACACTCAAGGAGAGTCAATGGTGGTCTTTCCTTGGAGCAGGTTTGTCCGTTTTCCATCTCAGGTTGCAACGGCTGGAGTTGCAGACTGGAGCTGCTGACTGGAGCTTAGCTGAGAGAAGCTCAGGGAGTCCAGGGAAAGCTCAGTGGTAGCTGTCGTTGGCAGGGTGGCAGCTGGAGGCTGCTGTGAGATGGTGTCATCTGTGCTTAGTGGAGAAACAAAAGGGCGTAGAGGAGAAGAGCAGAAAGAAGAGTTCGTTGAATCATTTTCTGGCTTGTGTTCTTGCTGCGCATTTGTGTTCTCCACACTTTGCTTGTGCGTTCTGAAATTCCATCATCTTGAGCAAGCAACTGAAATCAGTGAAGCAACCGTCCCTTGCTTGAGCACATGGAGGAAGGAACAAGAGGCTTTGAGTTCAATAGCGAGAAGACACGGAGAAAGGGTTCTTGCGTGAGATCGTCGCTGGGTGAAGCTCGGAGGAAGCTTGCTGTGTTCTTGTCTTTGCTTAGTGCTAAGTAAGATCTTTCTTGTGTTTCATTGTGCTTAAACTATATCCCTGATTGAAACGCTGTGGAGATGTTTCTCCATCGAGAATGAGGTTGCTTTCTATCCGGTGTTCACCGGGGCTTGATCTGCCGACGATCAAGGGATCAACCACCTTAAGGGCACGCTAAGGAGTAGGGGCAAGTTATCCCTGAACCTTGTAAATCCTCTTGTTAGCGTTCTTGTGTTTGCTCATAGTTTAGGGTTTTGGTTTTCTGCACACCTTGTTTCTATTCTTTCCGCTGTGCTACTAAACACTTTAAGTGCAGAAATTTGATAAGAGCCAAAGTTTAAGTGATTGGCTATATTCACCCCCCCCCTCTCTAGCCATCCGGGTTCCAACAAAGAGCACCTCTCCTTCACCTCCACCCTAACCAACCTCTTCTTCTTCTTCCTATCTCACTGCAGCAAGCTCACAATGAAGAAGATATTTCCACCAGCCTCTCTTTTTCCGGCGAAAAACACCAAAAGGGAGAACT
Source organism: Boesenbergia rotunda (assembly GCA_024364735.1). Lineage (NCBI taxonomy): Eukaryota > Viridiplantae > Streptophyta > Magnoliopsida > Zingiberales > Zingiberaceae > Boesenbergia > Boesenbergia rotunda. The sequence continues at coordinate 56,322 of JAGFNQ010002010.1, read as the reverse complement.
CCACCCGCTGGTCGGCCACCTCTCTTCCACATTCGCCTTCGCACGCCACAAGGGAGGAGGACGCTCCTCCTTTCTCAGGGAACCCAGCAGCACAAGGAAAATACAGATGAGAGGATTGAATGAAGAAAGTCGTGAGCTTTCTTCACCTCAACCGCCGGTGCCGTTTCTCTCCTTCCGCCGGCGTTCCCTGCTCCCTCTCCACTGCCCGCGCACCACAAAAGCAAGAGGAGTATCCTTCCTTTGTCCAGTGAACGCTAGCAACCAGTGTCTGAGAGTAGGAGAAGGGAAGAAGAAGCTTCTTCTTTCACTGTCGGTGCCCTAGGAGAGAGAGAAGGGAGGTAGAAGAGAAGAGAGGGTTTTTTGGGTTTGAATAATTGGATTAATTCTTGATCAATTAGCCTCGGTATCATGACTCCTATGGGGTATATATAGGGCGATAGGGACCACGAGGAGGAGTTGGGTCTTGGCCCGCTAATGGATCCAAATTCGATCCATTAATGGAGATCCATTTCACTAAAGGATCCCCATTGAACTTCCTCACCAACCCCCATATTTTCATATGGGCTCCACCTATTATGAGCACATCCATCTCCCCGTGTTTAAGATATTGAATGTCCATCGATTAATTTAAATTACTGACAATTTTAATTAATCAACCTCTTGATCCTTGACTAGTACTACTCAACCTTTTCATCATGTTGGACCATAGTCCACTTGCAAGATTTAACATGATGAACCTTATGAGCTTATCAAGGGGGCATCATTATCCTGACTCACCAGGACATGGATTCCATCAATAATCAATGGCACACCATGTAAATAATATTATTTCCCAACATACCGGGCCTATCGATTTAGCAGAATAAATCTCACCCATTGGTAAATCAATGAAATAATAATTAAATACACATGCTCATTATTATATCAAAATTTAGAGATTGTACTTCATAATATATCCAAGGTCCAATCCAATTATAAAGTCAGTATAAATTGGATGACTTCTATTTTGGTCCTACTCAATGCACACAAAGCGCACTAGTGCAATTCTATGGTTACGACAAACCACACCTAATTACACTACAACCATCTTGATGGTTTGTCCAACTTCATCTCGGTTGTAAGCCTCTTACTTATACTCCTGTAAGGAACTGATAATATGATCTTCTGTGTGTCACCACACACCATGTTATCTACAATGCAATGTATCAGACTTTTGTACACATGCTAATATAAATATGCAACCTGTGATTATGTGATTCTCTTTCAAAATGTAGATGTTCCTATACAAAAAGCAAGGCTTTTAGTATATATCCTAACAGTAGAACCCCTAGGAAATATGAATTTGAGGTGATAGACTTGCTTTCGGCAAAGTTGGATGCCCTCACAAAGAAGTTTGATACCATCAATGTCAATCTGATAAATGTCATAACGACAACATGTGAAGTATGTGGGAGTATAGAACACCAAAGAGATGGATGCTTACTTGGAGCCATGTTATCATAGTCTGCTCAAATAGAACAAGCAGATAATGTGGGCAATTTCAACCAGAGGCAGAATAACCCATACTCCAACTCATATAACCACGGATGCAGAAATCATCCGAATTTCTCATATAGAAACAACCAAGAACAAGGGAAATCAGGAGGGCTTAAGCAGAATAATCCTCCATCCAGAACAGACAAGCTTCTTGAGGAGATTCTAGCCAACCAAGTTAAAATGAAGAACGACATCAAGAAACTCAGTGTAAGATTGGATAACATGGAGAAACACTTGAAGATGCTTGATGGTCATGTGGCGCAAATGCTATCTTATCTTCAAGAACACAAGGATTATTCCCAGGAAGCTCGAGCCCAACCTAGTAGAACATTGCAACCTAATTGAGTTAAGGAACGGATGTACCTTGGGGAAGACCCAAGTGACTACTCAGAGAGGGGTTGATGAAATTAGAGAATCTTCTCTATCCTTCCCTAATATTGATCCTACTCAAGAGAAGGAGGAGATTGAAGAGCCTATACTGAGAAGAAGTAGTTTGTCAATCCCTTTTCCTCAACTACTTGTGATGGCCAAGAGAGATGAGAAATTTGAAATGTTTCTAGAAAAGATAAAAGAGTTATAAGCATTGAAATCTCCCTCATGGATGTGCTACATCAAATATCCAAATTTGTAAGGTTGATAAAGGATATCATCTCCAACAAGCACAAAAAGAATGGGTACGGGACTATCTCTTTGACTGAAGAATGTAGTGCACTCTTGTTGAATACAATGCTGCCAAAGTTCCATGATCCAGGAAGTTTTTCATCCCGTGCAAAATTGGTGCAACCGAGTTTGGTAAAGCTTTTTGCAACTAAGGAGCCAGCGTTAGTCTTATCCCATATCCTGTGAAAGAAGCTTAGATTTAATGACCTGAAATTGACCACAACGACACTGCAACTTGTAGACCATTCCTGAAGATATTCTCTTGGTATCAAAGAGGACGCACCTGTGGAAGTTGGGAACTTCATTGTCCATACAGATTTCATGGTCTTAAACATGGATAAGGATCCAAAAATTCCTATTATTCTAGGGAGACCTTTCCTTGTCACGGCGGGAGTCGTGATCGATATAAAAACTCACAAAGTATCTTTGGTAGTCTGCGAGAAAAGGCTCAAATTTGATATCCATTGTCAAGACCAACTACACCTAACTACACTACAACCATCCTGATAGATTGTCCAATCCCATCTTGGTTGTGAGCCTCTTATTTATACTAAGTAGGGAACTGATAATATGATCTTCCGTGTGACACCACATACCATGTTATCTATAATGCAAAGTAATTGGACTTCGTGTATGTACTATTATAAACAAACACCTACTATAGTCGTGATTCTCTTTTCATAATAAAGATGATCATATAATAAAAGTCATATCTTTCAGTATACACATCTTACATCATCTTGCCAAAGTGATGGTGGAGATCTCGCCTTCAAGACAAAGGCTCTCAGTTGAACCATGAGGTCGAGCTCGAGACCTAAAACAAATACTTCTTCGGAGGTAACCCAATGATGTTTATAGATTGCATTCCCTTTCTCTTCATGTCCTTTTCTGTTTGGAGTTGTTGAATTGGTTTATTTTGTTTTATACAGGGATGTTTGGCCTCTTAGAGATGGTCGTGAACTCTTGCGAGAACGGGGGATGACTTGGGACAAGCAAGGGCGAGCAAGCCAAACACAGACTAGTAGAAGAAGGATACGATCCAACTGTCCTAATTTGCATGGTTGCGCCTAAGGAGCGACACAGTTGTGCCCCAGAAGCAATAGCTGCCAACTCGAGGTCGTGCCATTTGGCATGGCCGTGCCCCTAGCATTGAAGCCCTCAATGGCGAGGCTGTGTCATTCAGCACAGCCATGTTCCCACGGCAAGGAGACAACATGGCAGGCCATGACATTCAACACGGCCGTGCCATGACCCCCAGCATGAGTGACGTCGGGCAGAATATAGATTATTCTGGGGCGAAAAGTTTCAGAGGGATTTACGAGAAAAGAATAAGAAAGTAATAACGAGATAAGGAGTAGCGAAAACTGGGCTTAAACCTTATTGAGAAAAACAAGAGCGAGAAGAAAAAAAATAGAGATATAGCCGTAATGTGGCTTAAGCGAAGCAAATTGATTCAATATCTAAAAAACTTGTCCTAAACATCATCTAAGCATGAGTTTATATAGCACTCATATCCAAAAAAAAACTCTAAACCAACCAGACTTAGTCCCCTAAAATTTAGGAACAAATTTAACCAACAAAACTTAGTTTCCTAAGATTTAGGAACAAACTAAACAAAAATATATAACCAATTAAAAAAACCAAACAAGACTTGGTTTCCTAAGATTTAGGAACAAACTAAATAAAAATATATAACCAATTAAAAAACCCCTAAATATATAAATCTGAATATTATTTTGGATCCCCTCCTGCATCAGTCTCCCGAAGTTGAAGAGAACTCGTCGTCGAGTTCGGCATCTCCCTGATTGATGCTTCAGTGTAAAGGTGAACTCCTGCAAGTAATTTACCCACTTAGCGTGTTGACTACTCAACTTATGTTGACCGTTGATGTACTTCAAAGCCTCATGATCTGTGAATAAGATAAATTCCTTCTACATGAGATAATGGTGCCAATGCTTTATGGATTGCACAATAGCATAGAATTCCAGGTCATAGGTAGAATAATTTTTCTTGGCACCAGATAGTTTCTCACTGAAGAAGGCAATAGGGTGTCCTGATTGATTTAGAACACTACCAATGCCAATGCTAGATGCGTCACAGTTTACTTCGAACAGTTTATCGAAATCTGGAAGTGCTAGAACAGGTGCTTCGGTCTTCTTTTGTTTCACCAGCTGAAAACTAGTCATAGCTGTTTCACTCCACTTGAATTCGCTCTCCTTGAGGCACTCAGTTATAGGATCAATTAAGGTACTAAAGTTCTGAATGAACCGACGATAGAAAGAGGCCAATCTATGGAAACTTCGGACGTCATGAATGGTTTTTGGCTGTGGCCACTCTAAGATTGCCTCTATCTTTGATGGATATGTGCGGACACCCTCAATAGAAACTATAAATCCAAGAAAAGAAACTGTAGTCGTGAAAAAAGAACACTTCCTTTTGTTGACGAACAAGGATTCCGCCTTTAGCTTCTCAAAAATAGTTCGGAGGTGATCAAAGTGTAAAGCCCTCGTCGGACTATAAATAAGGATGTCGTCAAAGTATACCACTACGAATCATCCCAAGAAAGGCCGCAAGACCTGATGCATGAATCTCATGAATGTGCTGGGGGCATGGGACAGTCCAAAAGGCATGCCCATCCACTCGTACAACCCATGTTGTGTCTTGAAGGTTGTCTTCCATTCATCTCCTGGCTTGATTTGAATCTGGTGGTATCCATTCTTCACTGTGATTTTGTTGATAGCTCGGCTATCAACACACATGCGTCATGAACCATCTTTCTTTGGTACAAGTAGGGCAGGGACTGCACAAGGGTTCATACTCTCGCGAATATAGACTTGTCTCAATAGTTCCATAACTTGTCATTTTAGCTCTTTGGCATCCTTAGGGTTAAGACGGTATATCGGTCAATTAGGCAAGCTTGACCCCAGGACGAGATCAATTTAGCGCTGAATATCTCTCATAGGGGGGAGTCCTGGAGGAAGGTCTTCAACCATCAACTCAGCGAAGTCTGATAAGAGTTGTTGCACTTCAGTTGGTAGATCCGAGTCTAGGTCTATGACATTGCTTTTGAAAGGAAGCAAAGCGTAGACTACATCTTTGTGCTTCATCTCATTCCAAAATCTGGATATAGAAAGTAGTGTAGAATTATTGGTTACCAAATTTGAAGGGGTTCATTCTCGTCGGGGAGGCAATACTATGTTCCTCCCTTTGATGCTGAGGGTGTATGTGTTCTTCCGCCCATCATGAATAGCGCTGCGATCATATTGCCACGGTCGTCCCAACAATACGTGACATGCGTCCATTGACACAACATCACACCATGTTCGATCATAATACTTGCTGCTAATAGAAAAAGATAAAAGACACCTCCTATCTACGGTTACCTCACTTCCTTTACTTAGCCATGATAACTTGTAGGGTTTTGGATGACGATCTGTCTTCAACTGTAGCTTTTGAACAGCTTCTTCGGATACAATATTTTCACAGCTTCCACTATCAATGATTATCTTGTAAACTTTGTCTGCAACCGTACATGTAGTGTGAAAAATGTTGGTTCTCAGCCAATCATCTTCAGATTCTTCTTTAGGGATCAGTAGACTCTTGCGTACGATGAGAGTCTCATGACCATCGCCATAATGAACCTCGTCATCAATATCGTCATCGTAAATCGGCTCATCAATCTGTTCGAGTTCATCCTCTATGTCTTTCTCAACTAGCAGAGTCTTGTTTTTTTGATCTGGGGATCTTTTACACTCCGAAGCTCGATGCCCCTGTTCACCACATCGAAAACATTTGATAGTGGTCTTAGGGTTACCTTGTGGTGGCTGCTGAGAAGGGCGCGACTCTGGAGGGCGAACAACTTGATTGTTTTGATCGCTCCTAGTCGTCGGTCTTCGGTCTTGTTATTTTTCAACTGTCAAGGCTCGCTGATAGACTTCCAAAATGGTCCAGAGTGAGTGAAGGCTCAAGGTGTCTGGTAAGGGTTGACGTAATCCCCCTAAATATCGCGCTACCATCTGCTCCTCGGTCTTGGACAAATCATTTCGAGCAATAAGCTGATAGAATTCCTCTGTATAGTCGTCAACGATTCTAGCTCCTTGCCTCAAGGTATGGAGTCGTTGATACAATGTTTGGGTGTTGCCGGAGGGAAAAAATTGTGTTCTCATTAGTTTCTTCATTTTTTTCCCAATCAGTGATTTTGGATTTACCTTGTCTCTCCCGTGATCGTCGAAGTTGCTCCCACCATGCTGAAGCTCGACCTTTTAACTTGATAACAATCAACTTTACTTTGATGTGATCAGGTACTTCTTTATATTCAAAAATCCTCTCTACTTCGTTGATCCAATCAACGAAGCCTTCCGCTTGTGATGTGCCAAAAAAAATCAGGAAGATCCACTGGGAAACCAAAGTCCCCAAATCGTTCCTCTCGACCATGGTGTTCCCGATATGTAGCACGACGATGATACGAGTTCTCAAAAGGAGACTCAGAGTTACCATCAGAGATCTCACGATCTTCAACATCCCGCGCTGCCAAACGCTGGGATAATTCTACAACTTGCTTATGCAAATCCTCAATCATCATTATATCTTGGATACTACGATCACGGTGCTGGGCTTCCTCAGTCGGAACCTACCTGTTGCGACCACGACCTCGTCCACGATGACCCTCCATTGGATCTTAATGAGCTCTGATACCAACTTATGCTGGGCAGAATATAGATTATTCTGGGGCGAAAAGTTTTAGAGGGATTTACGAGAAAAGAATAAGCAAGTAATAACGAGATAAGGAGTAGCCAAAACTGAGCTTAAACCTTATTGAGAAAAACAAGAGCGAGAAGAGAAAAATAGAGATATAGTCGTAACGTGGCTTAAGCGAAGAAAATTGATTCAATATCTAAAAAACTTGTCCTAAACATCATCTAAGCATGAGTTTATATAGCACTCATATCCCAAAAAAAACTCTAAACTAACCAGACTAGTCCCCTAAAATTTAGGAACAAATTTAACCAACAAAACGTAGTTTCCTAAGATTTAGGAACAAACTAAACAAAAATATATAACCAATTAAAAAAACCCAACAAGACATGGTTTCCTAAGATTTAGGAACAAACTAAATAAAAATATATAATCAATTAAAAAAACCCTAAATATATAAATCTGAATATTATTTTGAATCCCCTCCTGCATCAATGAGACATGGCTAGTGTTGGGACCGGGTGCATGTTGACATGGATGCGGGTTCGTAATTTTAAAATTAATACGTGCAGCGGAAGGTTTAGCATAAATAATTTCTCTAAATCATTTAACCACACATCTAAGCATGCAATTTTATCTTGTGTAGACATGATCATATATTTAAAATTTTGCAGAAACATAAACTAATTTACGTACTACCTCACGTAACTCGAAGGAAGGGACGAGACCCAACCGTAAGCGTCCCTTGGAAGCTCCGCCTCTATTCGCGACCATGCCAAGTATCATTGGGATCACTTCGCAAAGCCACGAGTTTCGTGTTCTCGAGAACTACTAGATTCTCCGAGAACGCGACAAGAAAAACCAAGACAAAAGTCGGAAGACTAACCACAAAAGGATGGCCGGCTGGTGCTCCTTCTTGGGGCTGATTGGCGCACGGCAAGAAGAGGAGAGGAGAAGGAGAGAAAGAGAAGGAGAGAGCCTATGCCTTCATCTCTATGATTATTACCCAAGCCTTGCCTTGGGCCCTTTATATAGTGGCCTCTCAACCCTCAAGTCTCTCAAATATAGAATAACTTATTCCATCATGCCAAGTTTGATTTTATATCATGGTTAAAATTATATTTTAATTCATGATAAAAAATCAATCAAGTCTCTTCTCTCCTATGGAATAAATTTTCTTATCATGGTAAATCAATCCATGATTGATTTTATAAAATAAACCAAACCATGGTTCATTTTAATTTCCATGAAAAATAAACCAAACCTTGGTTTATTATATAAAAATTTATATCATCCATAATTTTATAAAACAAACCACACTTGGTTTATTTTATAAATTGAACCAAAACTTGGTTCTCTCCCTTTGTTGTGGCCGGCCAAGCAAAGAGGATGGAGACCCTCTTTGGCCAGCCCATCCAAGCCAAGCCCTAATGAATTAAACTTATTTAATTCATCTATTAAGTCTTTAAAAGACTTAGCCATTTTACGCTTCCGATACGTCTCTGAAAAATTCAGATTCGACTTATCATTTGGCTCAACCAAACTTAATCTTTCTTGATTGGAAAATCCAATTTTCAACTCATTTTAAATCCCTCGGATTACTCGTAGTGCGTGTGACTAAATAGGCTTTCGATTTATGTTGGCCGTCTATAATTAATCAATTATAGAACGATCATGAGTGACACCTAGTAGTACATCATGATCCCCAATTAATCGAAAGATCAACAGTTGACCTCAGAAACAATTCTGAAACCCTTCAGCAACTATAATGAATCGTGCTCCATTCCCTTCACCATCTTATACCCACTTGGTTCAGGACATGGTCTATGTGTGTCAGTCCCCACTAGGATGACTACGTCACACCTAGCCCAAGTAACGTTTTCTCGTCCTACGGATTCTAATTACTCTCATGTATTTAAGAGATTCATACTCTAAACATGTCATGCTCTAGCCAGAGGCTTCGAGTAACAATCCGATGATAGGCCTCGGGTATACATCTCCTCGCAAGGAGTGGTGAATCCTTTGTAGGCTGTTCAAACATCTTCGGGCACTTCGGCTTGTACCCAATCATCCTGGGTCCACACCTCCTTGGAGATGCTAGCTTAAGATGTCAAAGTATAAGTCTCCATGACCAAGATGACTTGAACACCGCAAGTCAAAGGAACATCGCACTTAAGCTGCAGTAAGAACTTCACTAACATATCTATATGTAGACTACCATATGAAGTTTTACAGCCAGTCACCCCAATGAACTAGTTCCCTTAACTAGCATTCATGTTTATCTCCGGACATCTCAATGTCACCAGCCAGTGAGAATCAGCTGATTAAAGAATAACCCATGCTAGTCTCAACAGAATTGATAGTGTCCGTATTTATCAATTCATTGACTAGGGACAATTTCAATACTTCATAATTATACATGTAGAGATAATCACTAGTTGTGAATTCATCACAAATTCTCTCATGCTGTGATTGTATTGCGGGCATTCAGTAAATGAGTTTAAGATGTCAATCAAATACACAAACATATATACTCAAATAGTGAATATTCATTTATTAAAATAAATGATTACAATCATAAGGTGATTGCCTTAGGACACTTCTCTCATATCACTAACAAACTCCCACTTGGCCTAATTCCAATCGCTATGGTACCCAATACCACAGGCTCTAACATGACCCTCAAACTTGCTTTGACCCAAGGCCTTAGTTAAAGGATCCGCTAAATTCCATTCAGTGGGAATTTTTTCAATTTGTATATCATTCCTAGTTATAATCTCTCTGATCAGATGATAGCGGCGAAGCACATGTTTGGATCGCTGATGAGACGTTGGTTCCTTTGCTAGTGCAATAGCTCCATTGTTGTCATAGTAAACCGGTATTGCTTCATCAATGGTTGGAACCACACCAAGTTCTGAGACAAATTTCTTGATCCCGACTGCTTCCTTTGCTGCTTCCGAAGCTGCAATATATTCCGCTTCCGTGGTAGAATCCGCTACGGTGTCTTGCTTGGAAGTCTTCCAACTTATTGCGCCTCCATTCAAAATAAATACATATCCGGACTGAGATTTGGAGTCATCCTTATCTGTCTGGAAACTGACATCTATATACCCACATATTACCATATCACCTTCTCCATATATTTGGAACACATCCTTAGTGTTTCTTAAGTACTTGAGGATTGTCTTGACAGACGCCCAATGATCCATTCCTGGATCAGACTGGTATCTGCTTGTGACGCTCAGAGCATACGATACATCGACCCTAGTACATAACATAGCATACATGATAGATCCTATCGCGGATGCATAATGAATCTTATTCATGCAAATCCTCTCGTCTTCTGTGCGCGGACACATATATTTCGAACGGTTGATCCCATGCCTGATGGGAAGGTAACCTTTCTTGGATTCCGACATGCTAAACCTTTCTAGCACTCGATCTATATATGTAGACAGAGAAAGACCAAGCAATCATTTTGATCTATCTCTATAGATTCTAATCCCAAGGATATAGGTTGCTTCTCCCAGGTCTTTCATGGAGAATGTTTTGGACAACCAAATTTTAACTGACTGTAAGACTGATATATCATTTCCTATAAGTAATATGTCATCGACATATAACACTAGGAATACGACTGCACTCCCACTAACCTTCTTGTACACACAAGGTTCGTCAGGATTTTGCGAGAAATCAAACTCTTTGATTGTCTCATCAAAACGGATGTTCCAGCTCCTGGATGCTTGCTTTAGTCCATATATGGATCGTCGAAGCTTGCATACTTTGGTTTTATTAACCGATGTGAAACCTTCAGGTTGTATCATGTATACATCCTCAAGAAGGTTTCCATTAAGGAAAGCTATTTTCACATCCATTTGCCATATCTCATAATCATAATGAGATGCTATGGCCAGGAGCATCCGAATGGATTTAAGCATAGCTACTGGCCAATAGGTTTCGTCATAATCAATTCCTTATTTCTGACGATATCCTTTTGCCACTAATCTAGCCTTAAAGGTAACAACATTACTTTCCATGTCAGTTTTCTTCTTGAAAACCCAATTGCACCCTATGGGCTTAATCCCTTCAGGTGGGTTAACCAAGTCCCATACTTGAATTTTGTACATGGAATCCATTTCCGACTTCATGGCTTCAAGCCATTTATCCCTTTCTGAATTTTTCAGGACATCTTCATAACTGATAGGTTCATCATCGTTAATGAGTAACACGTCGTTTGATTCACTTATGAGAAATCCGTATCTCTCTGAAATATTGCGTGTCCTATCAGACCTACGAAGAAGTGGTGTTGTTTTAGGTTCAACTGATAGCTCATCATTATGAGTTATTGGTTGTGGGTCTAGACTAGGTGTCTCTGTAATATCTATTGGAGTTTCTTGAACTTCTTCAAATTCAATGCTACTCCCACTGTTTTCTTGTAAAAGAAATTCTTTTTCTAGAAATACAGCATGCCTTGAAACAAACACCTTTTGTTCCAAGAGATGATAGAATTGGTAACCATTCGTTTCCTTAGGGTATCTAATAAATAGATATTTATCAGACTTAGCATCCAATTTGACTGATATGGTCCACTTTACATAAGCAGGACAACCCCATATCTTTAGGTGAGATAAATGAGGTTTCTTACTATTCCACGTCTCATATGGAGTAGTAGAGACTACCTTTGTCGGGACTCTGTTTAGTAAGTAAACAGCTGTCTTAAGCGCATAGCCCCAAAAGGATTTTGGAAGAGTTGCATGATTCATTATAGATCTAACCATGTCCATCAAGGTTCGGTTACGCCTCTTAGATACATCATTATGCTGTGGTGTATATGGCGGAGTCCATTGAGACAATATCCCATTGTCCCTAAGATAATCTTGAAACTCTTGACTTAAGTATTCACCACCCCGATCAGATCGAAGTATCTTAATACTTTTGCCAAGCTGTTTCTCTACTTCACTTCTGAACTCTTTGAATTTCTCAAAAGCTTCAGATTTGTGTTTCATTAAGAACACATACCCGAATCGTGAGTGATCATCGATAAAGGTAATGAAGTAGCTATAGCCTCCTTGTGCAAGAGTTGACATTGGCCCACATACATCAGTATGTATTAGACCAAGCAATTCTCCCACTGGTTTACCTTTTCCGAAAAAGGGTAATTTGGTCATCTTGCCTTTTAAGCATGATTCGCATGTATCAAATGAACCGGGTTCAAATGATTCCAGAATTCCACATCGGTGTAATTTGGTCATGCGCTTCTTACTTACATGGCCAAGACGGCAATGCCACATATAGGAGTCTATTTGATTATCTATTCAAGCACGTTTGTTGCTAACTTCGATATTGAAAACGTCACCGGATAAATCTAACGTGTAGATACCATTGCATAAAGTTTCGGTCCCATAAAGAACACCATTTAAAGTTATGTAACAGCAATTGTTACTAAAAGTTAAATGATAACCCTTTTCATTCAAGCATGAAATAGATACAATGTTCTTTATTAACGAAGGAACAAAATAACAATTAACCAATTCTAAGACAAGTCCAGTAGGGAGCTTTAGCAAATATATTCTGATGGCAACAGCAGCAATCTTTGCTACATTTCCAACTCGCAAATTCACTTCTCCCTTGACGAGTCTTCTTCTATTCCTTAGCCCCTGTATGTCATTACATATATGTGAGCTACACCCAGTATCAAGTACCTAGGTGTCCGAGGAAATATATTGACATTTAATAACGAAGATACCTGAAGAGGATGGGGCATCAGATGCCTTCTTCTTCAAGGACTCAAGATAAACCTTGCAGTTTCTTCACCAGTGGCCCTCCTTGCCGCAGTGATGGCAAGTGCCTTTTGGTGCCTTTTCAATCTTTTTGGCCTTTTTCTTCCTTCCCTTATTTTGTTCTTTGGGCTTCCTCTTAGAGCCTTTCTTTGAGGAACCAACTAATAGTACCGTCTTCTGATCCTGCTTTAGAGAAGACTCTACAGTCTTCAGCAGGTTAAGCAACTCAGGATTGGTAGTCTCCAGTTTGTTCATCCGATAGTTCATCACAAATTGTGAGTAACACTTGGGCAAACAATGCAGAATAAAGTCAATACTTAGTTCGTGATCCATTGCAAATCCGAGTGTGCCTAGTACCTCAATATACCCCAACATCTTCAACACAAACTATGAGACAGAAGTGTCTTCCTGCATCTTAGAGGTGAAGAGGAGTTTGGAGATCTCAAACCATTCGGATCTCGCCTGCTCGTCAAATAGCTCATGAAGATGGAAGACGATGGTATGAGCATCCATATGCTCACGCTGCTTTTGTAGCTCAGGTACCATAGCGGCCAGCATGGTGCAACTCGCAAGTTCAGAATCAGCCACATGTTTCTGATAGGCCACTAACTGGTCTGGAGTTGCATCTTCAGGAGGATGGTTGGGAAGTTGTTCTTCAAGGACATAAGCAAGTTTTTCTGCCTTGAGGACTATCCTCAAGTTTCGAAACCAGTCCATGAAGTTTGGCCCGGTCAGCTTATTGGTGTCCAAAATGGAACATAAATTCAGAGAAGACATGATCAGGTGATTATCCTAGAAATACAAATTGAGGTTATGTGATGAGAATGATAAAGAATGCATCAATATACATTAATTAAATCCTATTTATTTTTCGAATTGAATAACCCTTTTTATCAATTCGGGAGATCGTAGGAACATCTCCAAATTGGTTGATATCCAACCATAGATAAGAACAACCATGGCTAGAGTCCATCAAGTTATTCTTAGCTATGAAGGTAGGTAATTATACCGATTACATATTATACATATGCAACTATCACATTATGCTATCAACTAATTAAATGTTTGCATAAATCATTGGGTTGTTAACTCATTAACAAGTATGCAACAATATACATAGCACCCAACTGCACCTCTCTTTACATCGACCTTGGCTGTGGCACAACAAATTGATGCTCCAAGCTTAAGTCTAACCCATTAATCAAGAAATAGTTTTAATATGGTTGGAGCTCATTCAACCGTTTAGTCAGGCTTGGATGTGTCCAACAACCAAAACTAAGGATTGACCTCTGACTCCAACTATATTAATCATAAACTAATTCCATGGTTTGAACATGCTGAGGTTCAAGCCGGGCATGGATATGCCCATCAACCCAAACGAGAAACAAAACTCCGGTTCTAACCATATTAATGGAAGGTGTTGGCCTTAATATTTTGTAAGGGATTTTGGGTCTCATCCTTTTCTTTTATGCACATTCATGACATATAATTATGTCATGTTCTAACGATTTCCTTAATAAAGTATGTATGTGACTTAATTTATCAAGTCTCATTAATTGAATTAGGAACAGGATTTCCTAATTCTAATTTCATACTTTATTCAAGGAATTGTTTTGGGAAACAATTTCCTGAATTATCATAATCAATTTCGGAAATAATATGTTTAAGACTTTGATTTCTCTAAATCAAATCTTATTAAATTATGAGACAGATTCCCTTAATTCAACCACATATTATTTTCATGAAAATCTTATTTAAGGAAATATACTCTATAGGAAACAATTTTCCTAATTAATTTTAGAGATAATAATATGTAAGAGCGTCACCTCATAAATCAAATAAGGAAATTATCGTTCGAGAATCACCTCAAAAATTTCCAAGATTTGATCACATATTTTATTTATGGAAAATTAATATCAATAATTTAATTTGGATGGCTCCCCGACGCTCAATCCAAATTAAACATTTGACAATTTAAATTCAATTTAGGAAATTTAATTATAACAACTAACTTTAAATTGGACGGCTCCCTGAGGCTTAATCCAAAATAAAGAATTTTGTAAATAATTTAATTTTTAATTATAATTTTAAATGCCAATTAATATTCTCATAATTTATCTAGACTTTCTTGAAAGAAAGTGCCCAAAATTGCAAGCTATCCATAAATGGAAAGTTTCCAAAAATAGATGGTTTTCAGAATAATTGTAAGTTTCTGGTACAAAGAAAACTTACGTTTTTCCAAAATTGAAAAATTTTCAAAATAGGAAATTTCCAAAATTGGAAAGTTTCCAAAAATGGAAAGTTTTCACAATTATTATAAAATTTCAGAAATAGAGATATTTCAAAAGTTTGCGAAATTTCATGAGGATTTTCAAACTTTGAAATTCCTAAATCGTAAATTTACCATAATTGGAAAGTTTCCATAATTGAAAATTTTCCAAAATTGAGATCATGATAAAGCTTTCCGCAAAACAATTATATGATTTCGTCGAACACAAACCTCGGCTCTGATACCACTGTTGGGACCGGGTGCATGTTGACATGGATGCGGATTCATAATTTTAAAATTAATTACGTGCAGTGGAAGGTTTAGCATAAATAATTTCTCTAAATCATTTAACCATACATCTAAGCATGCAATTTTATCTTGTGTAGGCATGATCATATATTTAAAATTTTGCAGAAACATAAACTAATTTACGTATTACCTCACGTAACTCGAAGGAAGGGACGAGATCCAACCGTAAGTGTCCCTTGGAAGCTCCGCCTCTATTCGCGTCCACGCCGAGTATCTTTGGGATGACTTCGCAAAGCCACGAGTTTCGTATTCTCGAGAACTACTAGATTCTCGGAGAACGCGACAAGAAAAACCAAGCGAGAAGTTGGAAGATTAACCACAAAAGAATGGCCGGCTGGTGCTCCTTCTCGGGGTTGGTTGGCGCACGACAAGAAGAGGAGAAGAGAAGGAGAGAAAGAGAGGGAGAGAGCCTATGCCTTCATCTCTATGATTATTACCCAAGCCTTGCCTTGGGTCCTTTATATAGTGGCCTCTCAACCATCAAGCCTCTCAAATATGGAATAACTTATTCCATCATGCCAAGTTTGATTTTATATCATGGTTAAAATCATATTTTAATTCTTGATAAAAAATCAATCAAATCTCTTCTCTCCTATGGAATAAATTCCTTATCATGGTAAATCAATCCATGATTGATTTTATAAAATAAACTAATCTATGGTTCATTTTAATTTCCATGAAAAATAAACCAAACCTTGGTTTATTATATAAAAATTTATATCATCCATAATTTTATAAAACAAACCACACTTGGTTTATTTTATAAATTGAACCAAAACTTGGTTCTCTCTCTTTGTTGTGGTCAGCCAAGCAAAGAGGATGGAGGCCCTCTTTGGCCGGCCCATCCAAGCCAAGCCCTAATGAATTAAACTTATTTAATTCATCTATTAAGTCTTCAAAGACTTAGCCATTTTACGCTTCCGATGCGTCTCTGAAAAATTCAGATTCGACTTATCGTTTGGCTCAACCAAACTTAATCTCTCTTGATTGGAAAATCTAATTTTCAACTCATTTTAAATCTCTCGGATTACTCGTAGTGCGTGTGAATAAATAGGCTTTCGATTTATGTTGGCCGTCTATAATTAATCAATTATAGAACGATCATGAGTGACACTTAGTAGTACATCATGATCCCTAATTAATTGAAAGATCAACGGTTGACCTCAGAAACAATTCTGAAACCCTTCAACAGCTATAATGAATCGTGCCCCATTTCCTTCACCATCTTATACCCACTTGGTTTAGGACATGGTCTATGTGTGTCAGTCCCCAATAGGCTGACTACGTCACACCTAGCCCAAGTAACGTTTTCTCGTCCTACGGATTCTAATTACTCTCATGTATTTAAGAGATTCATACTCTGAACATGTCATGCTCTGGCCAGAGGCTTCGAGTAACAATCCGATGATAGGCCTCGGTATACATCTCCTCGCAAGGAGTGGTGAATCCTTTGTAGGTTGTTCAAATATCTTCGGGCACTTCGGCTTATACCCAATCATCCTGGGTCCACACCTCCTTGGAGATGCTTGCTTAAGATGTCAAAGTATAAGTTTCCATGACCAAGATGACTTGAACACCGCAAGTCAAAGGAACATCGCACTTAAGCTGCAGTAAGAACTTCACTGACATATCTATATGTAGACTACCATATGAAGTTTTACAGCCAGTCACTCCAATGAACTAGTTCCCTTAACTAGCATTCATGTTTATCTCCGGACATCTCAATGCCACCAGCCAGTGAGAATCAGCTGATTAGAGAATAACTCATGCTAGTCTCAACAGAATTGATAGTGTCCGTATTTATCAATTCATCGACTAGGGACAATTTCAATACTTCACAATTGTACATGTAGAGATAATCACTAGTTGTGAATTCATCACAAATTCTCTCATGCTGTGAATTGTATTGCGGACATTCAGTAAATGAGTTTAAGATCTCAATCAAATACACAAACATGTATACTCAAATAGTGAATATTCATTTAATAAAATAAATGATTGCAATCATAAGGCGATTGCCTTAGGACACTTCTCTCATATCACTAACAGNCATGTAGGTTGAAATAATTAAATGAAGAAAAAATATAAATATAATATTGTAACGAATATTCATTTTTGGCTCCACCGGTGAGTTTGATGTGTTTAATAAAAGTTTAAATTAAATTAATATATTGTATTGTTTAATTTTGTGATGCAAAAGATAATAATGTTCCTCTTAGATTTCTCTTCACTTTCACCACGAAAGATTGGTAAATCATGATATTGTGGAACCTCCTAAGGGAGGAACTTCACCATAAATAATTTAAGATTCAAATTATGTTCTTCTTTTAGTCAATGTTTAGGCATGTTAGATGAAATTATGACGGACAACCAACTTTGATGGCAAATGACCCTTCTTTAAGAGCCCGAAATGTAAAATTATGCTTGGAAAACAAGCTTTAGTGATATATTTTTAAAACGGATTTTAAATTTAAAAATTATATTATAGGCCTTTATAGACAAAACATTCCGTCTTAAATTTTCTTTAGAGACGAAAATATGACTTTTAGAGAAGGATTTCTTTTATCTATATATGAAACTCCATTTTCATGTAATGAACTGTAATAAAATGTATATCAATATATAGTTGCTTTAATACTAAATTGGATATAACATGAAATGATAAAAAAAACACAAGTTGATACTATCAACTATGATATGGGATCGAAACTCAAAGTCGATATACAGTGTTGAAGAACAAGTTTATTAGCTAGAGTATATATCCATCCATCTTTCTAGATTAGCATTTATAGACGCATATGCATTTATAAATCGATCCATTAAAATTCCCAATGCATTATCCCCTTCCACGATAGTTAAGAAAGCATTCTTGTTGACAATTAGCCAAGGTGCATTCGCTTTCGTGAAGCGTCTTTGGGCAAACTTTTGCACTTTGAGCCTTCATCATCCCAACTGCATGTATTATGATACGTTAGCATATAATTTTTTGTATAGTATTTAAGACCAAAGAAATCAAATATTGATATTACATAAAAAAGAATATTGATATGTCACTTGTAAATGCAATCGCTATTATCAACTAAAAGAAGAAGATACCAGAGGAGGTGACTACAAGATGGACAAGGAAGAACACTAGAGATACTTTTGACATCTCAAGTTTGAATAAGAGCTTTGGATAATTTAACTGAGAATGCTTTTGGTGATATATATATATATATATAGATAGATAGATAGATAGATAGATAGTGCACGACAATCATTACACCATCTCCAACCGAACCCCTTTGCGCTATATTTGGTGTAAAAATTACACCATAATGCTCCAACCGATGACTATATTTCAACATCATTTTTGGTGTTCCAACAGTGCATCACCAAATTTGGTGTTGAACTGTTGCCACACCAAATTTGGTGATATTATTTTTTAATGTTTTTATATTAAAAAATTTATTATAATATATAATAATAAATATAATCTATATTAGTAAATATTATACCACTAAATATCATAAATGAAAATTAATTATAATAAATATTTTTTCCATATGCATATATTAATATTAATTATTTATTATAAATATAAATTAAAAAATATAATAATGTATTTTATTTTTATTAAACATAGTTATAAAGATTTAATTGAATAAATATTTTATTTATAAAGAATATTTTAATTATAATTATATTTATAAATTATATCACTAATTTAAAAAAATATAATTTATTATGCACTAATTATATTTTATATATATTTTAATATGCACTAATTAAAAAAATATTTTACACTAATTATACACTAATTTAAAAATATATAATAATATCATAATTATATTTTAATTAAATTTTATTATATTGCAGGACCTTCACGGTTTTGGCAGAAAAATATTTTACATGATATAATGACATCATGTATTATTATGAATAGTATGATAATTGAAGATGAACGTGGTTTAAATGCACCAATCGTGGAACACTTCGAGGTGCCATATCAATATGATGAACCAGCAGTAGATGATCGTAACCGGTTTGAAGATTTTTTAGCTCGATACAGACAAATCAATGACAAAGAAGCTCATATTGCACTTCGAAATGCAGTAATTGATCATATATGGGAACAATATAGTATTTCTGAATGTTAAATTCACATAATATTATATTTTCAATTCACTGTCATTGTCTGTGTTATATTAGTAATATATTTTATCTTAATTGTGTATGATTTTACAATATTTTTAAAATATATTTATGTATCAATAATTATGTAATAAATATTTACATAAAAATTATAATTTTTAATATATATTAATTGGATGTAATTTTTCTAAAAACAATTATTAAATATAAATGAAATATTAAGTTTAAATATAATAATTATATTCAAAATGATTACTAAATTAATATGTAGGTTGATAATTAAATTAAGAATAAGAAATAAATATAATATTCTAACGAATATTCATTTTTGGTTCCACTGGTGAGTTTGATGTGTTTAATAAAAGTTTAAATTAAATTAATATATTGTATTGTTTAATTTTGTGATGCAAAAGATAATAATGTTCCTCTTAGATTTCTCTTCACTTTCACCATGAAAGATTGGTAAATCATGATATTGTGGAACCTCCTAAGGGAGGAACTTCACCATAAATAATTTAAGATTCAAATTATGTTCTTCTTTTAGTCAATGTTTAGGCATGTTAGATGAAATTATGATGGACAACCAACTTTGATGGCAAATGACCCTTCTTTAAGAGCCCGAAATGTAAAATTATGCTTGGAAAACAAGCTTTAGTGATATATTTTTAAAACGGAATTTTAATTTAAAAATTATATTATAGGCCTTTATAGACAAAACATTCCGTCTTAAATTTTCTTTAGAGATGAAAATATCACTTTTAGAGAAGGATTTCTTTTATCTATATATGAAACTCCATTTTCATGTAACGAACTGTAATAAAAGGTATAGCAATATATAGTTGCTTTATTACTAAATTGGATATAACATGAAATGATAAAAAAAAAACACAAGTTGATACTATCAATTATGATATGGGATCGAAACTCAAAGTTGATATACAGTGTTGAAGAACAAGTTTATTAGCTGAAGTATATATCCATCCATCTTTCTAGATTAGCATTTATAGACGCATATGCATTTATAAATCGATCCATTAAAATTGCCAATGCATTGTCCCCTTCCACGATAGTTAAGAAAGCATTCTTGTTGACATTTAGCCAAGGTGCATCCGCTTTCGTGAAGCGTCTTTGGACAAACTTTTGCACTTTGAGCCTTCATTGTCCCAACTGCATGTATTAAGATACGTTAGCATATAATTTTTTGTATAGTATTTAAGACCAAAGAAATCAAATATTGATATTACGTAAAAAAGAATATCTATATGTCACTTGTAAATGCAATGCTATTATCAACAAAAAGAAGAAGATACCTGAGGAGGTGACTACAAGAAGGACAAGGAAGAACACTAGAGATACTTTTGCCATCTCAAGTTTGAATAAGAGCTTGCGATAATTTAACTGAGAATGCTTTCGGTGATATATATATATATAGATAGATAGATAGATAGTGCACGACAATCATTACCCCATCTCCAACTGAACCCCTTTGCACTATATTTGGTGTAAAAATTACACCATAATGCTCCAACCGATGACTATATTTCAACACCATTTTTGGTGTTGCAACAGTGCATCACCAAATTTGGTGTTGCACTGTTGCCACACCAAATTTGGTGATATTATTTTTTTAAAAATGTTTTTATATTAAAAAAATATATTATAATAAATAATAAGTAAATATAATCTATATTAGTTAATATTATTCCACAAAATATCATAAATGAAAATTAATATATAATAAATATTTTTTCCATATGTATATATTAATATTAATTATTTATTATAAATATAAATTAAAAAATATAATAATGTATTTTATTTTTATTAAACATTGTTATAATGATTTAATTGAATAAATATTTTATTTGTAAAGTATATTAAATTATAATTATATTTATAAATTATATCACTAATTTAAAAAAATATAATTTATTATGCACTAATTATATTTTAATATGCACTAATTAAAAAAATATTTTTCACTAATTATACTCTAATTTAAAAAATATATAATAATATCACTAATTATATTTTAATTAAATTTTATTATATTGAAGGACCTTCACGGTTTTGGCAGACAAATATTTTACATGATATAATGACATCATGTATTATTATGAATAGTATGATAATTGAAGATGAACGTGATTTAAATGCACCAATCGTGGAACACTTCGAGGTGCCATCTCAATATGATGAACCAACAGTAGATGATCGTAACCGGTTTGAAGATTTTTTAGCGTTATACAGAAAAATCAATTACAAAGAAGCTCATATTGCACTTCGAAATGCGGAAATTGATCATATATGGGAACAATATAGTATTTCTGAATGTTAAATTCACATAATATTATATTTTCAATTCACTGTCATTGTCTGTGTTATATTAGTAATATATTTTATCTTAATTGTGTATGATTTTACAATATTTTTAAAATATATTTATGTACCAATAATTATGTAATAAATATTTACATAAAAATTATAAGTTTTAATATATATTAATTGGATGTAATTTTTCTAAAAACAATTATTAAATATAAATGAAATATTAAGTTTAAATATAATAATTATATTCAAAATGATTACTAAATTAAGATGTAGGTTGACAATTAAATTAAGAATATGAAATAAATATAATATTCTAACGAATATTCATTTTTGGTTCCACTAGTGAGTTTGATGTGTTTAATAAAACTTTAAATTAAATTAATATTTTGTATTGTTTAATTTTGTGATGCAAAAGATAATAATGTTTCTCTTAGATTTCTCTTCACTTTCACAGCGAAAGATTCGTAAATCTGTAACACCCAATAATTTTCTGGTATTATTAGGGATTTTCACAATTTTTCTAGCATTTTTCGGAATTAAAATAAAAAGAAAAACAAAGGGGGGTCGGGCGGTGTTTGATCTCGCGAACACAAGTCAAAGCAAGTCCTTAAGGGAGTTGAGGTAACCAGGAGTGCAAGGGTATCAATCACACAAAACGATGAAGCGAAATAATGTTATAGGTAAGTAAGTCATTTTCATTATGAGATGTCTCAACTTCCACTTAAGGTGTGTTAAGACCCCTTTTAGGGTTTCGGGAGGCCGCGCGAGCAGAGGTGAGGAGGCTGCGAAAACAGGGAGAAAGGGGGAGTTTTCTTCCTCCTTCTTCCTCTTGAAGTAGAGAACCTAGGGCTTCTTCTCTATGGCCAAGGAGTGAAGTTTTCTCGCAAGGGAAGAGAGGAGGAGTGCTACGCAAGGAGTTTCTGCATATTTAGTGAGTTTTCTTCAAGAAAAGGGGGTAAGTAGATCACTCACCTACGATAGAAGTAGTTTCGCCATGTATTTCTCGTTGTAGAACCATGTTTGTGATCTAAGTGCATGCTTTAAGATTATGATTTGTATTGTGGTTTTAAGTTCCTAAAGAATATATGTTTTATCATAGAATATGATTTGGAGTAGGTTTTTGTCACACCCCGAGACCCAGGAGCCGCTGATCCAATAGAAAATCGGACAGTACCTCCCCTGTCCGGCGGGCAATTTACACATACAAACAATATATATGACAACCCACGCAGTATATATTTGGCCTCAGGCCTCCAAAATAGATAAACACAATGTAAAAGTACCCGACAACTAAGTAAATCATACGTGACTGCGGACCGGTCCGACTTACGACGAAACAACCAATACACAAAAACCCCTTAGGGCACACGACACATATGACATATACAAATCACTGAAAGGAATATAAAACAATGCTCTACATAGGATAAAACAAAATCCTGCGGTCGCGATGGGTAGGGACTGGCTGCTGGGCTCTTCTGGCGACTCCAAGTATCTCAACCTGAAATAAAAATATATGGCAACGGGGTGAGTCCATAACTCAGCGAATACCCAGCAGATATGCATAGTATGTTATAATAACAATAAGCATCTACGTTAATACAGTCTCATATTAACAATATGGAAAAACTAATACTGGAAATACTGAGGTAGATACATACCAGAATCTAGCTAACCTGAAAAGAGGATAATAAGTACCAAGGGAATATCCAAAGACATATAACCTCAGATAACAAGTCTCCCGAATATTCATTTTTGGCTCCACCGGTGAGTTTGATGTGTTTAATAAAAGTTTAAATTAAATTAATATATTGTATTGTTTAATTTTGTGATGCAAAAGATAATAATGTTCCTCTTAGATTTCTCTTCACTTTCACCGCGAAAGATTTGTAAATCTGTAACACCCAATAATTTTCTGGTATTATTAGGGATTTTCAGAATTTTTCTAGTATTTTTCGGAATTAAAATAAAAAGAAAAAAAGGGGGGTCGGGCGGGGTTTGATCTCGCGACCACAAGTCAAAGCAAGTCCTTAAGGGAGTTGAGGTAACCAGGAGTGCAAGGGTATCAATCACATAAAACGATGAAGCGAAATAATGTTATAGGTAAGTAAGTCATTTTCATGATAAGATGTCTCAACTTCCACTTAAGTTGTGTTAAGACCCCTTTTAGGGTTTCGGGAGGCCGCCCGAGCAGAGGTGAGGAGGCTGCGAAAACAGGGAGAAAGGGGGAGTTTTCTTCCTCCTTCTTCCTCTTGAAGTAGAGAACCTAGGGCTTCTTCTCTAGGGCCAAGGAGTGAAGTTTTCTCGCAAGGGAAGAGAGGAGGAGCGCTACGCTAGGAGTTTCTGCATATTTAGTGAGTTTTCTTCAAGAAAAGGGGGTAAGTATATCACTCACCTGCAATATAAGTAGTTTCGCCATGTATTTCTCGTTGTAGAACCATGTTTGCGATCTAAGTGCATGCTTTAAGATTATGGTTTGTATTGTGGTTTTAAGTTCCTAAAGAATACATGTTTTATCATAGAATATGAATTGGAGTAGGTTTTTGTCACGCCCCGAGACCCAGGAGCCGATGATCCAATAGAAAATCGGACAGCACCTCCCCTGTCCGGCGGACAATTTACACATACAAACAATATATATGACAACCCACGCAGTATATATGTAAAATATAGCAATTCGAAAATCTGGACCAGGAAATTTTTTTAAGATTTTTTTGAATTGAGTCTTGGGTTTCCGGCCCTACGGGAGAAGCCCAGGGGTTTTCGGGTAAACTTTAAATTATGAGAGGGTAAATAATTTAACCATAGAAACTATTTGAGGTTAAATTATAATAAATGGGGGGTTAAATAGTTAAATCCTTTACCCTAAGAGCAAGATTGGAATTTCTAAAAGTGGAGGGGCCTTTTTGTAAAAAGCCCCTCACTTAAAACTCTCTTCAAACGCCGGCAGACACACGCACACCCGACTCCTACCCTAATCGCAGCCAAGCCGACGCCGCCTCCTCATCTCACGAAGCTTCCTCTCCACGCTTGCCAAATCACGACGCCGACGGCATCAACCACGCGCGATCAAGCTTTGATGCCTCTCACCCCTCCCACTCGCGTTGGGCATGAGCATGAGACCTTACCATGTCCTCTTCTCAGTCGTGCCCTCGTATTGTGCCATTCTGATTGGCTCCAGATTTCAGCCATGACCTGCCATCTCTTCTTCCCTGATCCGGTCGACCACCATTCAGGGGTTACCTTCTCCGGTGACTGCGAGGGTTGCTGTGGTCCTCAGGTCTGAGCGAGCGGTTCATGCCAGCCATCACTGAGGTAAAGTTTGCTTCAATCTTGAGACCTTGGATGTATATGTTGATAGATTAGTCTGGATTAGTAGGGGTTCTATTCGGATTTGGGTTCCCTTGTAGCAACTCTCGGTTTTGGAATCAGCTTCTGATGGATTTTTGAGATGATTTAGCTTTGTTTCAGATTTAGCTTTAGGTTAGCTCTGGTGGAGTTTGATGTTTCCAATTTAATGTTCCTTGGTTTTGATTTCATTGGATTTTGGGTGATCTGTTATCCAAATGAATTGGGGGTTGAATTTTCGTATTAGTTTCATAGGGATTATACTATTTGTAACATGATTTTTGGTTCAATAGGGGCTACTGAATTATCATGATATGGATTTACTTGGGGTTTCTACTCTTAGTTCTGTTTTGGGACAGGTTCTTGACCAATCCATTTTCAGAGGTTGTGTTAATGCTTGGACTTGGAGTTTGGTGCATGTTCTTGATCTGGTTGGTAAAGGCTGATCATTCTATAGGTGAATTGTTTCCTCTGCCTTTCTTGTTGCTTCTGGTTAGTTCTGATTTGGGTTTAGGGCTGATGTTGGTTTCTTTATTTGTTCTGTGACTCCCATCACCATGAGTTGCTGATTTTGGAATTGATCTAGTGTTGAAATTGTCACAGCTTTAAGTTGTGTTTCGTGTTATGTCGAGACTGGAATCTGCTATGTGTTTTTTTGTTGTTCCTTGATAGTATGGTGGAAGTCAATACTGGTAGTAGGGTTTAATTTGATTTGGTTGAGGATTAAGATCAGATTAGTTCTTGGTTGTGCACGTGATGCCATGTATCACTCCTTGATAGTTGTGAGTTTTGATGAGGTTGGTTTATCTCGAGGAATTGTTCTCATGTGATCGGAGTTGAGTGGATTTGCCTCCGTTAGAGAAATCCATGTCGGATTTGGTAATCACTTGGGTTAGATCGGGATAAAATATAACTTGAGTCAGGATTCGACCTATACAGAAACTAATCACTAATTAGGGTTAATTAGTGACAATCACCTTAGGATGGTGATAATTGAGTTTGTACCATGTTTAGTTAGTTATCATTTGTTATAGTAGCTAAAAACTATGTCTTTGCTACAGGGCACTGACTTACTTTCGGACTTCTGGACGGGAGGTTCTTATTTGATATGGATTCCTTCTACTCTCTGGAGGCGGGTACCCTTTGACTTATCTTTTAGATATTGTCATATTGCTATGCATGGTTGGTTATAGATAGCAGTAAGATTATACGCTAGCCTTGTTTATTATGCCTGTCCTGGATACTTGTTAGTTATCCCTGAGTTATTATGCCTGTCCTGGATACTTGTTAGTTATCCCTGAGTTATTATGCCTGTCCTGGATACTTGTTAGTTATCCCTGAGTTATTATGCCTGTCCTGGATACTTGTTAGTTATCCCTGAGTTATTATGCATGTTCTGGATACTTGTTAGTTATCCCTGAGTTATTATGCCTGTCCTGGATACTTGTTAGTTATCCCTGAGTTATTATGCCTGTCCTGGATACTTGTTAGTTATCCCTGAGTTATTATGCATGTTCTGGATACTTGTTAGTTATCCCTGAGTTATTATGCCTGTCCTGGATACTTGTTAGTTATCCCTGAGTTATTATGCATGTTCTGGATACTTGTTAGTTATCCCTGAGTTATTATGTCTGTCCTGGATACTTGTTAGATATCCCTGAGTTATTATGCCTGTTCTGGATGCTTGTTAGTTATCCCTGAGTTATTATGCCTGTCCTGGATACTTGTTAGTTATCCCTGAGTTATTATGCCTGTCCTGGATACATGTTAGTTATCCCTGAGTTATTATGCATGTTCTGGATACTTGTTAGTTATCCCTGAGTTATTATGCCTGTCCTGGATACTTGTTAGTTATCCCTGAGTTATTATGCATGTCCTGGATACTTGTTAGTTATCCCTGAGTTATTATGCATGTTCTGGATACTTGTTAGTTATCCCTGAGTTATTATGCCTGTCCTGGATACTTGTTAGTTATCCCTGAGTTATTATGCCTGTTCTGGATACTTGTTAGTTATCCCTGAGTTATTATGAATGTTCTGGATACTTGATAGTTATCCCTGAGTTATTATGCTGTTAGTTTCATACAGTCTCAGGTATTGTCATATCTATATGTATGCTTAGATATCGGGATGTATCTCTTGTATTTGACATGAGGGATGTATGTGTGCATATCATACATCATTCTTGCATTGTTGCATGCCGGCGATCAGCGACTCCCTTGTGGTTGAGCCTAATCGTCTTCCGGTACATGACATGCACACACGACCACTCATGGGTTAGTGGATACCGTAGATGTGTGCATTTGCCCTGTATTGCTCTGTTCGGCCACTATAAGGAGGGTGAGCGCGAGCGTGGTAGCAAGCAGGGATCCCTTCTCGTACTGAGCCACGAGGAGATGAGAGCTTGACTCCCCCATTGCTTGGGGTCGGAGCGGAGTCTCCACCAGCATCCTGTCCACCCGGTCACTCAGGAGCAGTGATGGCAGGGTGTACAGTTATCAGAGCCCTACCCATTCAGACGTCCCTATGACAGGTGTACGATGATCTGTCTGGTGTCAGGGGTGGCACATGTCATTGCACCATGTGCATACTTTGCATCGTGCATTGTTTGCTGCACTTATTTGCTGTACTTGTTTGACATCGCATATACTGGAGACTTGTTATTTGAGAATATATGTCTAATGATATTCCATTGGTACTGATTATCCTCTTTTCAGGTTAGCTGGATTCTGGTATGTATCTACCTCAGTATTTCCATTACTAGTTTTTCCATATTGTTGATATGAGACTGTATTAACGTAGATGCTTATTGTTATTATAACATACTATGCATATCTGCTGGGTATTCGCTGAGTTATGGACTCACCCCATTGCCATATAATTTTATTTCAGGTTGAGATACTTGGAGTCGCTAGAAGAGCCCAGCAGCCAGTCCCTACCCATCGCGACGGCATAGTTTCGTTTTGTACTTAGTAGCATCTATTATTATATTTACTTATTGGACTTGTATATGTCTTGGGAGTGTTGTCGTGTGCCCTAAGGGGTTTTTGTATTGGTTGTTTTCGTCATAAGTCGGACCGGTCCGCAGTCAGGTATGATTTACTTAGTTGTCATGTGTTTTTATATTGTGTCAGGCCTGAGGCCAATTAAACTGCGTGGTCGTGTTCTGTGTATGTGTAAATTGTCCGCCGAACATGGGAGGTGCTGTCCGATTTTATATTAGATCAACGGCTCCTAGGTCTCGGGGCGTGACAATATATTTGGCCTCAGGCCTCCAAAATAGATAAACACAACGTAATAGTACCGGACAACTAAGTAAATCATACCTGACTGCGGACCGGTCCGACTTACGACGAAACAACCAATACACAAAAACCCCTTAGGGCACATGACACATATGACATATACAAATCACTGAACGGAATATAAAACAATGTCTACATAGGATAAAACAAAATCCTGCGGTCGTGATGGGTAGGGACTTGCTGCTGGGGTCTTCTGGCGACTCCAAGTATCTCAACCTGAAATAAAAATATATGGCAACGGGGTGAGTCCATAACTCAGCGAATACCCAGCAGATATACATAGTATGTTATAATAACAATAAGCATCTACGTTAATACAGTCTCATATCAACAATATGGAAAAACTAGTACTGGAAATACTGAGGCAGATACATACCAGAATCTAGCTAACCTGAAAAGAGGATAATAAGTACCAAGGGAATATCCATAGACATATAACCTCAGATAACAAGTCTCCAGAATATTCATTTTTGGCTCCACTGGTGAGTTTGATGTGTTTAATAAAAGTTTAAATTAAATTAATATATTGTATTGTTTAATTTTGTGATGCAAAAGATAATAATGTTCCTCTTAGATTTCTCTTCACTTTCACCGTGAAAGATTGGTAAATCATGATATTGTGGAACCTCCTAAGGGAGGAACTTCACCATAAATAATTTAAGATTCAAATTATGTTCTTCTTTTAGTCAATGTTTAGGCATGTTAGATGAAATTATGATGGACAACCAACTTTGATGGCAAATGACCCTTCTTTAAGAGCCCGAAATGTAAAATTATGCTTGGAAAACAAGATTTAGTGATATATTTTTAAAACGGATTTTAAATTTAAAAATTATTTTATAGGCCTTTATAGACAAAACATTCCGTCTTAAATTTTCTTTAGAGACGAAAATATGACTTTTAGAGAAGGATTTCTTTTATCTATATATGAAACTCCATTTTCTTGTAATGAACTGTAATAAAAGGTATAGCAATATATAGTTGCATTATTACTAAATTGGATATAACATGAAATGATAAAAAAAACACAAGTTGATACTATCAACTATGATATGGGATCGAAACTCAAAGTCGATATACAGTGTTGAAGAACAAGTTTATTAGCTAGAGTATATATCCATCCATCTTTCTAGATTAGCATTTATAGACGCATATGCATTTATAAATCGATCCATTAAAATTCCCAATGCATTGTCCCCATCCACGATAGTTAAGAAAGCATTCTTGTTGACAATTAGCCAAGGTGCATCCGCTTTCGTGAAGCGTCTTTGGGCAAACTTTTGCACTTTGAGCCTTCATCGTCCCAACTGCATGTATTAAGATACGTTAGCATATAATTTTTTGTATAGTATTTAAGACCAAAGAAATCAAATATTGATATTACATAAAAAAAGAATATTGATATATCACTTGTAAATGCAATCGCTATTATCAACTAAAAGAAGAAGATACTTGAGGAGGTGACTACAAGAAGGACAAGGAAGAACACTAGAGATACTTTTGACATCTCAAGTTTGAATAAGAGCTTTGGATAATTTAACTGAGAATGCTTTCGGTGATATATATATATATATAGATAGATAGATAAATAGTGCACGACAATCATTACACCATCTCCAACCGAACCCCTTTGCGCTATATTTGGTGTAAAAATTACACCATAATGCTCCAACCGATGACTATATTTCAACACCATTTTTGGTGTTCCAACAGTGCATCACCAAATTTGGTGTTGCACTGTTGCCACACCAAATTAGGTGATATTATTTTTTTAAATGTTTTTATATTAAAAAAATTTATTATAATATATAATAAATAAATATAATCTATATTAGTAAATATTATACCACTAAATATAATAAATGAAAATTAATATATAATAAATATTTTTTCCATATGTATATATTAATATTAATTATTTATTATAAATATAAATAAAAAAATATAATAATGTATTTTATTTTTAATAAACATTGTTATAATGATTTAATTGAATAAATATTTTATTTGTAAAGAATATTTTAATTATAATTATATTTATAAATTATATCACTAATGTTGAATCCGACACGTTTGTTCTACTCTGAAAATTTTTCGGAAGGTTCCTAGAATTTTTCCGGGCTCCGGGACGAAGTTTAAGGGTATAATGGATAAGGAATTCTAAACCCTAGGGGTGGTCTAGCGATTAGGCTGAACTGGAGGGAGTAAATTGCAAAAGCTAAGCTTGGGGACCTAAATGCAAAAGCACCCGACTTATATACTTCATCTAAAATCTCATTCGGCCGACTCCTCCACAGCCGCAACACCTCCTTCGTCTCACTGCCCTGGCCGAACTCGACGGCTGACCCATTTCCTTCGTCTCTTCTCCCTCGCTCGCGTGACCTAGCTCTTCATTCACGCGCAGCAGCGCCGACACATATCTGATTTCCTCTTGTCTCTTCTTCCCTGGGGCGCACTGATTTGGAGCTCAGATTTGGGGAAGGCTGAGCAAACTCGTCGGAGATCGGTAGCATCACGGGAGCCAACAGTTTCAAGGACAACTCCAAGAATCGGGTGAGTACATGGATGGATTCTGATTTTGGTGGAGTTTCCCTACGGCTGGTAGCCACCAGGTTTGGAGTTGTCGAGCCCTAACCCTCTGTATTCCTCAGTGTTCTGGCGAATTGGAGTTGCAGGAGTTGTGAGCACTAATCGGTACCTGAGGTTGGTTAATCTTCCACTCTCCGTTGCTGTGTCGCCAAATTTGGTGCAGGGAACTCTTCCGGTACCTTAGTAGGTAAGAGCTCTCGATCTGGTATGATTTAGCATGGACTAACTGAACTCGAGGTTGTGAATTCGTGTTGATTAGAGTGTGATGGCAGGTTTGATCCGGGAGGTTGAGATTGGCAAGCGAGTATCATTTTCCCTCATCCTCTACTTGCTTTGTGTTTCGGCACTTGGGGCTAAGATAAGAGGTAATTGGATCTATTTGTTTTGATTCAAGTGGAGTTAGGTTGTTAATTCTGCTGCTGTAAATTTTGGGGTTGTATTGAGTTTAATTAGAGTAGATTAGTTTGGGTGTATTGTAATGGATGATCTGGATTGAAGGGTTAGCAATGGGTTTTGATTGTTTTTGCTCTTGATCGAGTTGAGCTTAATTTAGTATGGCATCAGCTAAAGCCTATGTTTCCTGTCGTAAGGTGCTTTTGGAAATTCGAGGTGCCTAAGCTGTTAAAAACATCAAGAACCCTTGAAGTTGGGTTAAGGTTAAGTCTAATTGGAGATTAAAACCTCATAACCTAAACGTGCTAAAGTTGAGGAGAATTTAACCTAGAATGAACCCAATTCTAGTTACGATGAGTAATTAGAAACCTATCCATTTAATTAGACGTAATTAAATGAAATGGGATAAATGGGTTAACCCTAATATGGTTTAGGGATTTATTAGCTAGCTATCATTTATATAATGGCTAATTAAATACATCCTTGATACAGGAGTTTGATCGGATTATTGGCGGGTGGATCTATCTCCTTTTGATACGGACTTATACACTCTTGGAGGCGGGTACCCTTTGACTTATCTATCTGATATTGTCATTTTGTTATGCATAGAATGTTATAGATAGCAGTAAGATTCTACGCTATCCCTGGTTATTATGTCTATTCTGGATATAGTTGTCTATCCCTGGTTATTATGTCTGTTCTGGATATTGTTGTTTATCCCTGGTTATACGGTTAGTTTATTGTCATATCTATTTGCATGCTAGAGATCGTGGTATTGCTCCTGCCTTTGACCTTGAGGGATTGGTGTTTTCCGGTTGTATACCTTGTAGGTTACCTGTATTTCCTGTTATAGGATTTCAGACTGAGACTTAGTATACTGGGGACTTGGGAGGGAGGTATGTGTATCTATTATACACCATCTCTGCATTATTGCATGCTGACCCACGCGGACATTGTGGACAATGTCCTGTCTGGGTACAGGTTGTCACAGCTCTACCCACGCGGACGTTGTGGATGATCCTGACTGGGACTAGGGGGTGACACATGTCATTGCATCAGGATGCTTTATATGTTTGGGGCATGCACCATCCTTGCATTATTGCATGCCGACCCACGCGGACGTTGTGGACCATGTCCTGACTGGGTACAGGTTGTCACAGCTCTACCCACGCGGACGTCGTGGACGATATCCTGACTGGGACTAGGGGTGACACATGTCATTGCACCATGTGCATACTTTGCATCGTGCATTGTTTGCTGCACTTGATTCTTGCACTTGTTTGACATTGCATATACTGGAGACTTGTTATCCTGCTTATATGTCTATTATTGTTCCATTTGGTATTTATTACCCTCTTTCCAGGTTAGATGGATTCAGGTATGTATCTACCTCAGTATGTTCAGTACTAGTCTTCCCTACTGTTGATATGAGTCTGTATTAGCTAAACTCTTAGTGTTGGTATAACCTTCTATGCATATCTGTTGGGTATTCGCTGAGCTATGGACTCACCCCGTTGCCATATATGTTTATGTCAGGTTGATGTCAGCGAGGAGATCCCGAGCCGCCAGTCCCCAGCTCCAGAGGAGCTCCTTTTGATTTTGGTTTTCCGTTGTTTCTTTATGGACCCTGTAGTATTTACTATGCTTCCGCTATTATGTTTTTAAACATGTATGCACGTTTTATTTGAGGCATTGTACTTTTGAGTCCTATGTTGGACTTCGTTTGATTTCGGTTTTGTTCCTGCCCCCTGGCAGCTCAGGTGAGTTCGGATTTGGTCTTTCGATAGTTAAGATCATATAACTGTTGTTCTGCATATATCTGAGGCCTGAGGCCCTTTAAACTGCGTGGTTGTGCAAATATATATATTGCGTGGATTGTTATATATATTGTGTGTGTGTAAATTGTCCGCTGGACAGGGGAGGTGCTGCCCGATTTTCTATTGGATCAGCGGCTCCTGGGTCTCGGGGCGTGACAATTTATTTTGGTATCAGAGCGAGGTTGTCGGATACCTTGAGTGCTTTTGGATTTACGGTGTTTATCTGATACCGATTTATTTTTGGTATTTTTGGTATCAAGCCCAGGATGCGGGATACCATCGATTCGTGGATTTCTCGGAATTTAAATCTGACACTAAACTGGTAGGTGTCGGAGCTCGGGTTTGATGTTATTCATCCGAGTACATTACGGATTTTTTAAAGCTGTGGTTGCGATGCGACGGCAATTTGGGGACTTGGCAGCGACAGGACTTCTCCAGGCAGCAAATAGGTAAATTAAGGTTAGCCTCTTGGTTTTGGGTTTTAATACTCGTCAATAATGTAATAGGTATGACGCGAGATGCTCATATTCCTGTACTGAGACGTGGTCGGGGACGGCCACGTAAGGGGACTTTAGAGCCTTCGGCTGTAGAGCCAGCAGAGAGAGAGTCTGATATCCGAGGTCAGACTTCGCAGGACATACAGAGAGGTCAGGGTTCCCCGACTCAGAGGGTCCCTACTCCTTTTCCATCAGCAGTTCCTACTGCCCCTCCTGCAGTGTCTACTCCGGTAGTATTTACTGTGTCAGCAGCCCTACCACTGCCGACCCATTCAGTACCTGTAGGTTCTGCACCGATGTTCCCGGCAGTTCCATCAGAGACACCCATTCCGAGGCAGCCTGCAGTTACCGCGGTGGTACCTGCCCCGGTTATTCCCCCTACACCATCGGAGACGCCTATACTTGCTCCGATGTACTCTACGGTTCCCCCAGCAGCACCGGGTCTATACTATCAGACTGTGTCATCAGCCGTACCGGCACCGTCATATGCTACTGCACCCCCGGCTATGACTACTGCAGCGTATCCCACTATTCCGACTACGATGCAGACCCCGGTGCTCCCTTCAGTTCCACCGGCATTTGTTGCCCCAGGATTTTCTACTATACCTATGGCACCACCTGTGATGCCCACCCTAGTCAGGCCTACGGCTCCTTCGATGATTCCTGCACCGGGATGTTCCACTGTGCCTCCTGCGGCATTTGCTCTTACTGATGGCGTTAGAGATCGTGCTCGGATTCCGATATTGGCGGCGTCCGTAAAGGGCCGATTCACTTTATTCCAGGGAGGACCAGATCCAGCTGCAGCCCGAGAGTGGATCAGGACACTTGAGAGCACATTTCGTTATCTGAGGTGTTCGGAATGGGAGAAGGCTGAGTTGGCTATTTATCACCTGCGAGATCAGGCATATGCTTGGTGGAATTCACAGCAGACCGTCATTGGCGAGGAGTGCGTCACCTGGGATACATTCCGGGAGGCATTTGAGGCGAGATACCTTCCAGTATCGTTCCGCATGGCTAGACGACAGGATTTCATATTTCTCAAGCAGGGAGACTTATCAGTATTGGAGTACGAGGCGGAGTTTACCCGTCTATCAGAGTATTGCCCTCACTTGGTTGCAAACGACATGGAGAGGATGACTCAGTTCCATATGGGTCTAGCGCCATATATTCAGACTCGGATGTCAGGATTTGTCCCGACCTCCTATCGAGAGGCCTTAGAGCGAGCGCTCATGATTGAGATGACTCAGCACAGGTTGTTTGGGGGTACGAAGAAAGGGAAGCAGACTGTATCGGACTCAGCTCAGACTCAGCAGCCGCAGACTACTGGACAAAAGCGCGGCAGCCAGGGTTAGTTCGCTCAGGGCATCTCTGAGGCATCATCCAGGCCCCAGAAGTCAGGTCGTTCTTCGGCGGGATCTTTTCGATCTCCTCAGCAGAATCAGGAGAGATCTACTGATGGATCATACTGTGTAAAGTGTGGTTCTCGGGAGCATAGTAGGGCGGGTTGCCCACTTGAGCATTCTGTTTGCTACTATTGTAAGCTACCAGGGCATATTAAGCGTGATTGTGCGATGAAAGCACAGCATGAGGGTACGAGAGCTACTGGACAGAGCGGGCATATGAGTCAGTCAGGATCTCATAGGGGAGGGTATAGGACACAGTCCTCTTTCCGTCAGCCGCAGTCCGCCCCTCCAGCACCTGCCTATTGTATGCCAGGATACGAGGCTTGCTACCCCTCAGCTGTATCGCCGAGTTCAGCATTAGGATCTCAGCAGCAGTGTATTCCTCCGCAGCAGGATTATCCACCGTATCAGCCGCAGTCTCAGCCACCCTATCAGCCACTGCCGCTGCCGCAGTAGTACCTGGCGGTGCCACAGCCACAGTATCAGCCACTGCCACAGCCGCAGCAGTACCTGGCGGTGCCACAGCCACAGCAGTACCCAGCAGTACCACCCCCACCGTCGGAGACGGGACGAGCGTATGCGACCACCAGAGAGGAGGCACCGCAGACCCAAGGAGCGACTTTTCGCGGTATGATGTTCGTTTATTTACTTGTCAATTAAAATAGAGATAATCGGAATCAGTATCGTTTTATGCTTATTGCGGATACTTATAGATGGAGTCTAGGATGACTCTACTGGTTGGAGAGATGTTGGTTATTAACCAATGGTCACGGGAGACCACTGGTTTCAGTAGGACGTTACCCTACTCAGAAACTTAGGGTTAGTTTCCGTATAGGTAGTTATGCGATATAGGGGTTGGTATGTATGGTTAGATTTAGTTCAGCATATTACTAGCTATATGTGGTTAGTATCTGTTGTGGGTGATAAACGAAATTTGGGGACTAAATTTTTATTAGTGGGGGAGGATGTTGAATCCGACACGTTTGTTCTACTTTGAAAATTTTTCGGAAGGTTCCTAGAATTTTTCCGGGCTCCGGGACGAAGTTTAAGGGTATAATGGATAAGGAATTCTAAACCCTAGGGGTGGTCTAGCGATTAGGCTGAACTGGAGGGAGTAAATTGCAAAAGCTAAGCTTGGGGACCTAAATGCAAAAGCACCCGACTTATATACTTGATCTAAAATCTCATTCAGCCGACTCCTCCACAGCCGCAACACCTCCTTCGTCTCACTGCCCTGGCCGAACTCGACGGCTGACCCATTTCCTTCGTCTCTTCTCCCTCGCTCGCGTGACCTAGCTCTTCATTCACGCGCAGCAGCGCCGACACATATCTGATTTCCTCTTGCCTCTTCTTCCCTGGGGCGCACTGATTTGGAGCTCAGATTTGGGGAAGGCTGAGCAAACTCGTCGGAGATCGGTAGCATCACGGGAGCCAACAGTTTCAAGGACAACTCAAAGAATCGGGTGAGTACATGGATGGATTCTGATTTTGATGGAGTTTCCCTACGGCTGGTAGCCACCAGGTTTGGAGTTGTCGAGCCCTAACCCTCTGTATCCCTCAGTGTTCTGGCGAATTGGAGTTGCAGGAGTTGTGAGCACTAATCGGTACCTGAGGTTGGTTAATCTTCCACTCTCCGTTGCTGTGTCGCCAAATTTGGTGCAGGGAACTCTTCCGGTACCTTAGTAGGTAAGAGCTCTCGATCTGGTATGATTTAGCATGGACTAACTGAACTCGAGGTTGTGAATTCGTGTTGATTAGAGTGTGATGGCAGGTTTGATCCGGGAGGTTGAGATTGGCAAGCGAGTATCATTTTCCCTCATCCTCTACTTGCTTTGTGTTTCGGCACTTGGGGCTAAGATAAGAGGTAATTGGATCTATTTGTTTTGATTCAAGTGGAGTTAGGTTGTTAATTCTGCTGCTGTAAATTTTGGGGTTGTATTGAGTTTAATTAGAGTAGATTAGTTTGGGTGTATTGTAATGGATGATCTGGATTGAAGGGTTAGCAATGGGTTTTGATTGTTTTTGCTCTTGATCGAGTTGAGCTTAATTTAGTATGGCATCAGCTAAAGCCTATGTTTCCTGTCGTAAGGTGCTTTTGGAAATTCGAGGTGCCTAAGCTGTTAAAAACATCAAGAACCCTTGAAGTTGGGTTAAGGTTAAGTCTAATTGGAGATTAAAACCTCATAACCTAAACGTGCTAAAGTTGAGGAGAATTTAACCTAGAATGAACCCAATTCTAGTTACGATGAGTAATTAGAAACCTATCCATTTAATTAGACGTAATTAAATGAAATGGGATAAATGGGTTAACCCTAATATGGTTTAGGGATTTATTAGCTAGCTATCATTTATATAATGGCTAATTAAATACATCCTTGATACAGGAGTTTGATCAGATTATTGGCGGGTGGATCTATCTCCTTTTGATACGGACTTATACACTCTTGGAGGCGGGTACCCTTTGACTTATCTATCTTGATATTGTCATTTTGTTATGCATAGAATGTTATAGATAGCAGTAAGATTCTACGCTATCCCTGGTTATTATGTCTGTTCTGGATATTGTTGTTTATCCCTGTTTTTCTATGCCAGTTCTGGATACTTGTTGTTTATCCCTGTGTTATTATACGGTTAGTTTATTGTCATATCTATTTGCATGCTAGAGATCGTGGTATTGGCTCCTGCCTTTGACCTTGAGGGATTGGTTGTTTTCCGGTTGGTATACCTTGTAGGTTACCTGTATTTCCTGTTATAGGATTTCAGACTGAGACTTAGTATACTGGGGACTTGGGAGGGAGGTATGTGTATCTATTATACACCATCTCTGCATTATTGCATGCTGACCCACGCGGACATTGTGGACAATGTCCTGTCTGGGTACAGGTTGTCACAGCTCTACCCACGCGGACGTTGTGGATGATCCTGACTGGGACTAGGGGGTGACACATGTCATTGCATCAGGATGCTTTATATGTTTGGGGCATGCACCATCCTTGCATTATTGCATGCCGACCCACGCGGACGTTGTGGACCATGTCCTGACTGGGTACAGGTTGTCACAGCTCTACCCACGCGGACGTCGTGGACGATATCCTGACTGGGACTAGGGGGTGACACATGTCATTGCACCATGTGCATACTTTGCATCGTGCATTGTTTGCTGCACTTGATTCTTGCACTTGTTTGACATTGCATATACTGGAGACTTGTTATCCTGCTTATATGTCTATTATTGTTCCATTTGGTATTTATTACCCTCTTTCCAGGTTAGATGGATTCAGGTATGTATCTACCTCAGTATGTTCAGTACTAGTCCTTCCCTACTGTTGATATGAGTCTGTATTAGCTAAACTCTTAGTGTTGGTATAACCTTCTATGCATATCTGTTGGGTATTCGCTGAGCTATGGACTCACCCCGTTGCCATATATGTTTATTTCAGGTTGATGTCTGCGAGGAGATCCCGAGCCGCCAGTCCCCAGCTCCAGAGGAGCTCCTTTTGATTTTGGTTTTCCGTTGTTTCATTTATGGACCCTGTAGTATTTACTATGCTTCCGCTATTATGTTTTTAAACATGTATGCACGTTTTATTTGAGGGCATTGTACTTTTGAGTCCTATGTTGGACTTCGTTTGATTTCGGTTTTGTTCCTGCCCCCTGGCAGCTCAGGTGAGTTCGGATTTGGTCTTTCGATAGTTAAAATCATATAACTGTTGTTCTGCATATATCTGAGGCCTGAGGCCCTTTAAACTGCGTGGTTGTGCAAATATATATATTGCGTGGATTGTTATATATATTGTGTGTGTGTAAATTGTCCGCCGGACAGGGGAGGTGCTGCCCGATTTTCTATTGGATCAGCGGCTCCTGGGTCTCGGGGCGTGACAACTAATTTAAAAAATATATAATTTATTATGCACTAATTATATTTTATATATATTTTAATATGCACTAATTAAAAAAATATTTTACACTAATTATACACTAATTTAAAAAATATATAATAATATAACTAATTATATTTTAATTAAATTTTATTATATTGCTGGACCTTCACGGTTTTGGAAGAAAAATATTTTACATGATATAATGACATCATGTATTATTATGAATAGTATGATAATTGAAGATGAACGCGATTTAAATGCACCAATCGTGGAACACTTCGAGGTGCCATATCAATATGATGAACCAGCAGTAGATGATCGTAACCGGTTTGAAGATTTTGTAGCTCGATACAAACAAATCAATGACAAAGAAGCTCATATTGCACTTCGAAATGCAGAAATTGATCATATATGGGAACAATATAGTATTTCTGAATGTTAAATTCACATAATATTATATTTTCAATTCACTATCATTGTCTCTGTTATATTAGTAATATATTTTATCTTAATTGTGTATGATTTTACAATATTTTTAAAATATATTTATGTACAAATAATTATGTAATAAATATTTACATAAAAATTATAATTTTTAATATATATTAATTGGATGTAATTTTTCTATAAACAATTATTAAATATAAATGAAATATTAAGTTTAAATATAATAATTATATTCAAAATGATTACTAAATTAACATGTAGGTTGACAATTAAATTAAGAATAAGAAATAAATACAATATTCTAACGAATATTCTTTTTTGGTTCCATTGGTGAGTTTGATGTGTTTAACAAAAGTTTAAATTAATTTAATATATTGTATTGTTTAATTTTGTGATGCAAAAGATAATAATGTTTCTCTTAGATTTCTCTTCACTTTCACCTCGAAAGATAGGTAAATCTGTAACACCCAATAATTTTCTGGTATTACTAGGGATTTTCGGAATTTTTCTAGCATTTTTCGGAATTAAAATAAAAAGAAAAAAAAGGGGGGGTCGGGTGAGGTTTGATCTCGCGACCACAAGTTAAAGCAAGTCCTTAAGGGAGTTGAGGTAACCAGGAGTGTAAGGGTATTAATCACACAAAACGATGAAGCGAAATAATGTTATAGGTAAGTAAGTCATTTTCATGATGAGATGTCTCAACTTCCACATAAGTTGTGTTAAGACCCCTTTTAGGGTTTCGGGAGGCCACTCGAGCAGAGGTGAGGAGGCTGCGAAAACAAGGAGAAAGGGGGAGTTTTCTTCCTCCTTCTTCCTCTTGAAGTAGAGAACCTAGGGCTTCTTCTCTAGGGCCAAGGAGTGAAGTTTTCTCGCAAAGGAAGAGAGGAGGAGCGCTACACTAGGAGTTTCTGCATATTTCGTGAGTTTTCTTCAAGAAAAGGGGGTAAGTAGATCACTCACCTATAATAGAAGTAGTTTCGCCATGTATTTCTCGTTGTAGAACCATGTTTGTGATCTAAGTGCATGCTTTATGATTATGGTTTGTATTGTGGTTTTAAGTTCCTAAAGAATACATGTTTTATCATAAAATATGAATTGGAGTAGGTTTTTGTCACGCCCCGAGACCCAGGAGCCGCTGATCCAATAGAAAATCGGACAGCACCTCCCCTGTCCGGCGGATAATTTACACATACAAACAATATATATGACAACTCACGCAGTATATATTTGGCCTCAGGCCTCCAAAATAGATAAACACAACGTAAAAGTACCCGACAACTAAGTAAATCATACCTGACTGCGGACCGGTCTGACTTACGACCAAACAACCAATACACAAAAACCCCTTAGGGCACACGACACATATGACATATACAAATCACTGAAAGGAATATAATACAATGCACTACACAGGATAAAACAAAATCCTACGGTCGGGATGGGTAGGGACTGGATGTTAGGCTCTTCTGGCGACTCCAAGTATCTCAACCTGAAATAAAAATATATGGCAACGGGGTGAGTCCATAACTTAGCGAATACCTAGCAGATATGCATAGTATGTTATAATAACAATAAGCATCTACGTTAATACAGTCTCATATCAACAATATGGAAAAACTAGTACTGGAAATACTGAGGTAGATACATACCAGAATCCAGCTAACCTGAAAAGAGGATAATAAGTACCAAGGGAATATCCATAGACATATAACCTCAGATAACAAGTCTCCAGAATATGCATGTCAAACAAGTGCAGAAATCAAGTGGAGCAAACAATGCACAATGCAAAATATGCACATGGTGCAATGCCATGGTCACCCCCTAACTCCAGTCAAGCCACCGAGACAGGCGATACTGTGTCGGCCGAGTGGGTAGAGTTGTGACACTGTCCGCACTCTACCATCACTGCTCCTGAGTGACCGAGAGGACAGGATGCTGGTGGAGCTATCGCTCCGCCCCATGTATATATGGGGGAGATATCTCTCTCATCTTCTCTGGTCTATGGGTAGAGAAGGGATCCCTGCTTGCTACCACACTCCGAAACCACTACCCCTGAGCGGACGAGCGGAGCAATACAGAGCAAATGCACACACCCAGCGGTATCCACTAACCCATGAGTGGCCGTGTGTGCATATCATGTGCCGGAAGACGATTAGGCTCAACCACAAGGGAGTCGTTGATCGCCGGCATGCAACAATGCAAGGATGGTGTATGATGGATGCACATACCTCCCTCCCCATGTCCTCAGTATACTAAGTCTCAGTCTGAAATCCTATAACAGGAAATACAGGTATCCTACAAGGTATACTGGCCGAAATCTACAGATCTCTCAATGTCAAACACAAGAGATACCTCACGATATCTAAGCATACATATAGATATGATAATACTTGAGACTGTATAGAACTAACTGTATAATAACTCAGGGATAACCAACAAATATCCAGAACAAGAATAATAACTCAGGGATAACTAACAAGTATCCAGGATAGACATAATAACTCAGGGATAACTAACAAGTATCCAAGACAGGCATAATAACTCAGGGATAACTAACAAGTATCCAGAACAGGCATAATAACTCAGGGATAACTAACAAGTATCCAGAACAGGCATAATAACTCAGGGATAACTAACAAGTATCCTGAACAGGCATAATAACTCAGGGATAACTATCAAGTATCCAGAACAGGCATAATAACTCAGGGATAACTAACAAGTATCCAGGACAGGCATAATAACTCAGGGATAACTAACAAGTATCCAGAACAAGCATAATAACTCAGGGATAACTAACAAGTATCCAGAACAGACATAATAACTCAGGGATAGGGATAATTAACAAGTATCCAGGACAGGCATAATAACTCAGGGATAACTAACATGTATCCAGAACAGGCATAATAACTCAGGGATAATTAACAAGTATCCAGGACAGGCATAATAACTCAGGGATAACTAACAAGTATCCAGAACATGCATGATAACTCAGGGATAACTAACAAGTATCCAGCAC
The DNA here is from genome assembly GCA_024364735.1 of Boesenbergia rotunda. Taxonomy (NCBI): domain Eukaryota; kingdom Viridiplantae; phylum Streptophyta; class Magnoliopsida; order Zingiberales; family Zingiberaceae; genus Boesenbergia; species Boesenbergia rotunda. The sequence continues at coordinate 13,913 of JAGFNQ010002010.1, read as the reverse complement.
AGGCATAATAACTCAGGGATAACTAACAAGTATCCAGGACAGGCATAATAACTCAGGGATAACTAACAAGTATCCAGGACAGGCATAATAACTCAGGGATAACTAACAAGTATCCAGGACAGGCATGATAACTCAGGGATAACTAACAAGTATCCAGAACAGGCATAATAAATCAGGGATAACTAACAAGTATCCAGGACAAGCATAATAAACAAGGCTAGCGTATAATCTTACTGCTATCTATAACCAATCATGCATAGCAATATGTCAATATCTAAAAGATAAGTCAAAGGGTACCCGCCTCCAGAGAGTAGAAGGAGTCCTTATCAAATAAGAATCGCCCGTCCAGAAGTCCGAAAGCAAGTCAGTGCCCTGTAGCAAAGGCATAGTGTTTAGCTATAATAACCTGATTCTTAGCTAAACTAACTTCCGTAATTAATTAGGATCACCCTAATTTATAACGTTCGTTACATAACTCTTAATTAATGATTAATCCCTATTTGATTAATAACCTCTCAATTAAACCTAGGTTTAAACAAACCTTAATTAGCAACCAACCCAAACACCCATCTGAATCATCCCTAATGCTCCATTCCATAAAATCCTCAACCAATCTCTCCACCACAACACTGAATCTTGCCAGAAGCATCCTATTATCAACCAAGCATACTAATCCATGGCAGAGGAATAAATTTGAACAGAAATGAAACTCTATAGCTGAGACCATCATCCCAAACAAAACAACACAGGGACTCACAACCTGCAATACGATTCCGAAATTTGAATCGTAGTATAGAAGCTAAAAGAATACTAAACAAACATCCATGGATCAAATTAGTAACATCATCCTTAACCATTATTGGAAAATCCACACCATACCTCAGCCAATTGCTTGCAAAGCAACTCCGATCCAGATCTCAGCTCAAATCATCCCAATAGCCCACTGATCACACGCATGAACAAATTCCAGAATAAAATTGCTTCCCAGACCTTATCTCTACACAATTTCATTCCAAGATCCAATACTAAATAATAGTCCAAATCCTGAGTCAAACTCAATTTATCCCCCTAATCTAATTCACAAACTATTACCATTTCTTCAAAAATCAATCAACAGAATTTGAGAACACATGAGTGGCTAGGAAATCAAAGATCAACTACCCATTATGAATCATGACCAGCTTACCTCCCAAAGATCACAACCACCGAATTGCCCTCTCCAGTTGGCCTTGATCGAACTAGGTCCAGATCCACCACGCGGAGGAAGATGCCACTGGATCCAACCACGGCGATGCTGAATCAGGGACCAAATCAGTGTAATCCAAGAAAATTGGAGGAAACCCATTTGCCACTCTCATCCAAAGTGCTCAAGGAATCAAACTTACCGGAAAACAGATCACCGGCGTCGGCACTGGCATCGGGCGATCGACACAAATGGAAGAGGCGCTGGCTTCTTCTTGGTTGCGATTGATTGAGGCGGAGTCGATGCTTGGCTGTGGCTAGGGCTCGCGGAAGGGAGAGGAAGAAGGAGGGAGGCGGCGCTGCGGCTAGGGCACGCGCGAAGGGGAGAAGGAAACGGAGGAGAAGAAGAGGTCGGTGTGTCTGCCGCTAGGGCACGCGAAGAGGAAAGCGGCAGGCATTGGCTTTGGCTGCGGGCGTGTGAAGAGAAAAGGAAAGAAAGAATATAAGTGGTTGGTCCTTTTTCTCAGAAAAGCCCCTCCACTCTTCGAAATATAAACTCTACCCTTAGGGTAAGGGTTTTAGCCCTTTGACCCTCCAATTATTTGTAATCCACATCACATCTCTAGGATTAGATTGTTTATCCTCTTAACCCCTAAGCTTTAGCCAAAACTCAAACAAGCCCTCAAATATTTAGATACATTTTTAGTTTAGACCTTTAGGATTAAATATTAAGCAATTTAACCTTTCATAGTTTAAGAATTCACCTTAAACCTTTTTCCCAAATTCGATAAACCCTAGACTCAATCCGGAAAAATCTCAAAAAAATTTCTGGTCAGAATTTTCGAATCGCCATATTTTTTACGGTTTTTGTGTGTGTGACCTAAGTATGATAAGAGTAAGTTCTTGAAAAGTCCCAAAAATGAGTTTTGGGGTTAAGGGCACGCAAGGTGCTCGATGAAAGTTCCAAGTAAGAAAAGGTAAAGGTTTATAGTGCAAGATTTATGAAAAAGAAAGTTAGCTTGATAAATACAAGCATTATGAGTAAGAAAGTATTTTACTTTTGTAAAGTGACATGTACCGGGCAAATGAGAGGCCCACAGAAAGTAAGAAAGAAGCTCTAATATGGTGCGGTGGCTAGCTACCCCGAAATCTATTAGGGATGCGCGCATTGGTACACTGATATCAGGTACAGTGTCAAGGCCTGAGAAAGTTGATTATTATTTTGAAGTATATGAGTATATGAAAGTGTTTCAATTTCCTTAAGTGCATGTTTTTGGTTATGTATGTTGACATGGTTATGTTATAAGTATGTTAAAGAGAAAGAGCAAAGAAGTTAGTGTTTTAAAGTATGGAAATGTATCATTAGTAAGTTTCCAAAGAAATCATGAGCATGTTATGTTTGCAAGTGTTTTGATGCTAGTAAATGTTTTCAAGATGATTGAGCATGATAAGTGTATGGAAGTTCCCATGTGCAAATATTTCCAAGTGCATGTATTTTCAAGCAAGCCTTCTTTGAAAAGAGCATGTTTATCATTTATCGTATGGATTTGTGAGCTAGGATTTACTTACTAAGCAATTCGCTTATTAGTTGCATTTCCTTCTATTGCAGACAAAGGAAAAGAAAAGCATAAGTTAAGGAGGCGAACGGGACTTGCAGTGATGTTCAGTGGCGGCGGAATCGTGGAAGAGATCTTTGGGCTAAGTCTTGTAGAACCTGGTGGTTGTGTTTTGGGATTGGTAAAGCGTACGGATTTTGTTTAAACCTTGCATAGAGACCAAGTTGAGTACAAACTCTACAATAGATATCATATGTTTTGATAGTTTCTTAAATTCCGCAAAGATCCTAATTGTAAGTAAATGGATTTGTTTTGGGTTGCCAAGATGTTCATAAAACTAGTATAGAGTATAGATTTGGAGTTATTTCTTTATATGGTTTGGAAGTGTATGAATTATGGACCCTTGAAAGGGGTTCCCAGGACTGTAAATGTAGGTGTCACGCCCCGAGACCCAGGAGCCGCTGTTCCAATATAAAATCGGACAGCATCTTCCCTGTCCGGCGAACAATTTACACATACATACACTATCCAAACACACACGCAGATAATAATTTGGCCTCAGGCCTCAAAACCAAGACATAAACTGACCATAACACAAAATAAATCAAACCTGACTGCGGACCGGTCCGACTTACGACAAAACAACAAACACATAGTCCATCAGAGGACTCAAAAATATAATACCAAGATAAATGAAATGTGATACAAGTTCCACGACCTAAAACCAATACAAACCGCATAATAAAGCGCAACGAAAAGAGAACTACGCGGAAGCACCCATCACTGGAGTCGTAGGGACCTGGGACTGGCAACTGGGGCTCCTCCGGCGACCAATCATCCTGAAAATAAAAATAAAGGCAACGGTGGTGAGTCCAAATAAACTCAGCGGATACTAGAAGCATGTACGCACAGCAAGCTATAAATAACATTAAGAATCACACTGGTACAGTCTCGAGTATAGGGGATAAAACATAACTGAAACCTAAGAGTGAATACATACCAGAGTCTGTCTATCCTGCAGATAGGTGTAATCAATCCCCTATATAACCTCAAGAATAATACACAATCCAAATGTGTATGTCACCTGTAAGGGTATATCAAACATATACAGCACTCAAACACAATAAGCACCAACAAAGGTGAAATGCATCCTATACATCCGATGCAAAGATCTGTTCTGTACGCACCTCAGCCACCACCAGATCGGCGGTCGGGTGAACAGAAAACAGACAAGCCAACCACTCATGGTTGCATAGAGAAGCCAAACCCTTGTGGCCTACAACATATGAAGCCCAACACTCATGGCTATGCAGATATGGCGCCCAACACTCATGGCGATGCAAGTATGTAGCCCATCACCTGTGGCTATGCAAATATGACGCCTAGCACCTGTGGCTATGCAAATATGATGCCCAGCACCTGTGGCAATGCAAATATGTAGCCCAGCACCTGTGGCTATGTAAATATGACGCCTAGCACCTGTGGCGGATGCAATATGCAACCTCAAGCATGAATAGGGACGGGCTCAGACCTCAGGGGAGCCGATGGTCTCCATCATGATCATAGCATCATGCTAATAGCTCAATCAAACCAGAAACCTGTCTGTGCGACGGGCGCAGACCTTAGGGGAGCCGATGATCACCAATATGCAAATCATACGGAGCTTACAACTCAGTATACAACCTAGAGGGTAAAGTATGCTAACGACACCCTCCTCACTAATCAGATCCTCAACTATAGGCCAGTAGGAAAGATATAGGTCTAACACATGAATCCATATCTAACCATTTTACTATAGGTATCCATCCAAGATATATTTAGGGATCAATCTAACTACAGATACAAAGTGACCTACCACCATATCTAAGCACATATATACGCATGGCAAATATCGAGACTGTATAGAACTAAACATGAGTCATCTAAACAGCATATATCTGATCATAATACACAAAGGTAGACACAGCGTATAAACTTACTATTATCTATAAGAAACTATGCATACTAGTAAGACGATATCTAAAAAGATAAGTCAGGGTACCCGCCTTAAATGAAGATACTCGTATCAACAGAGAACCTCCCGTCCAATGGTCCGCAACCAAAAATCCAAATCAATATCCTGTATCAAAAGATACATTTATTTAACTATTTTACACAAGTAGTAACTAGCTAAATAAGTTTACTACCATCAAGCTATTGAGATTGGGTTCCATGTAAGTTTAATGTGAGCTTAACCCAAAATCCAGCACGCCTCTAACAATGCCAAGGACTCCTTTGGCTCATGGCAAACTCATCCCTAATTCATATGGATCAAACTAAACCACACAAAACTTAACATGTTATCCACTGATTCAAATCAAGGTAACACCTCTCCAAAACAGAATTGATCCTGTTGGGACCGGGTGCATGTTGACAAGGATACGGGTTCGTAAAATTCTAAATTTTTACGTGCAGCGGAAGAATTAGCATAAAATAATTTCACAAATTATTCTAACCACGTATCTAGCATGCAACCTTATGGTGTGTGGACATGATCATAAAATAAAACTTTACGGAAAAGTAAACTAATTTACTAAGTACCTCGCGTAACTCGAAGTAAGGGACGAGATCCAACCGTAGCGTCCCTTGGAAGCTTCGCCTCTATTCGCGTCCACGCCGAGTTCTCTTCGGGATGACTTCGCAAAGTCACGAGTTTTGTGCCGACGAGAACTACTAGATTCTCTAAAGGCACAACTAGAACAACAAGAGAAAAGATAGGAAACTAACCATCAAGAGACGGAATCTAAATTCTGAGAAGGAAGGAGATGCGATCCGCTTCTTCTTCTCCGAGGTCGTCTTGGTGGATGAAGCTCACGCCTGTAACGCCCCAAAATTTCCATTTTTAGTACTTAAAGTCCTTAGAATTATTTAGAAATGGTTTAGAAATATTCTAGATATTTTTAGGAATTTTTAGAGTATTTTTATGGAATTTTCCGAGTCCGTTTGGTATTTTTGGAAAAAGAAAAAAAAAGAAAAATAAAAAGAAAAATAATAAAAACGTTTAAGGGCAGCCGGTGGATTGAACCCACGACCACAAAGAAACAGCCCGCGCGCGCAACCAGCCGGTCTAGGGTATCAAGCACAGAAAATGAAGGAGAGACCTATATTTAAGGGGTAGTTAGGTCGATTTGCCCCCATAAGTATAAATGGAAAAACCAATTAAGTGCAGCTGGTGGATCGAACCCGCGACCAGCACGAAACCAGAAACGCGCGCGACCAGCTGGGCTAGGGTATCAAGCACAGAAAAGGATGGGGAGATCTATATTTAAGGTGTAGTTAGGTTAATCCGCCCCATAAGTATAAATAGGTAATTAAAGAGAGAAGTTTTATTTTCTCTCCTCTCCAAACCCTCACGCCGACCCCTCCTCTTCTGGGCGAAATTACACCAAGCTCTAGGGGGCCGGTCAAGGCTCTTCTCCAAGAGATAATTCTATATTCGGGATCCCCACGGCGAGAGGAACGCGTAGACGTGAAGAATTCTCCGAGATCTCAAGTTTCTCTCGAGTCCTAGACGTCAATCTTGGTTGTAAGTCCAAGATATCAATGTAAGTACTGCTCACCTGCAGTAAGAGGCGGTTTTTCCGCAAGAATTTCCTTTAAAAGTTTTAAAAAGAGATAGTTTCTTTAGTTTATGATTTTTGGCATGTGATATTAGTTCATTATATGTTTGTATAAGTTGATTAAGCACCCTATATGAGATTAGGGCTAAGAAAAGTTATGAGAAAAGAAAAGAGAAGATAAAGATAAGAAAAGAAAAGGCCAAGGCCTTAAGAAATCCCCAAAAGTCAAGACTTAGGGATTTTAGCACGCAAGGTGCTCGAGAAAATGCCAAAGCATTTACAGATAAGAAAGAAAAGAAAGAAAAGCTATTTTATTTTATAAGGCCAGTACCCGGCGTCCAAGGGCGTCGTTAAAGAAATCCAGGTGTCCAATTCCAAGGTCTTGGCCCTGGTAGACCAAGGTCTGCTCTATTAGGATTGGTGGCTCGCTACCCCAACCTTTTAGGGAACGCGCATCAGATGGTACTTACGTCTTCAGTGGATCCAAGTGATTATTATTTTCAAGTATATGCTTTAGCAAAGTTTCCAAAGTTTAAGAAAGTTTTCAAAAGTTAAAGAATAGCTAAAGTTTCAAGTGAGCCAAGAAAAGTAAATTGAGATTTATTAATGCTTGAGTATGCATGTTCTGAGTTATACATGTTCTTAGTTTTCTTTCAAGCATATAAGTATCTCATGTGATTTCATATTGTTCAAGAAGCATGTTTGCACATTTCGAGATTTTGTGAGCTAGATAGTACTTACTAAGCTTTTTGCTTACTAGTTGCATTTCCTCTTACTGCAGATAAAGGTAAAGGCAAGCAATTCTGAAGGAAGGCGACGAGGCGGTGCTGAGTAAAGTGTGTGTGGTGGCTGATTTTGGAGAGATCCTTGAGACGAGACAATTTAGTTATTTGAATTACAATGTTTTAGTTTATTCAAATTTCAAGTTCTTGCTTTATGGAGTCTAGCGAACATTAAGCTTTGGATAGTTTTACATGCTCAATTTCTTAGAGTAAAGATTTCATGTCATTTCATTTAGCATACATATCCTTATGATTGCATTGGATGAGTAGAAGTGTGAGTAGTTTAGAATATTGATACTTTGTTGGAGTTATTGATGCATGTGCCAAGATAGTGCTAGCTTCTCTTTTGAATTAAGTTTTATTGCTCAATTATGCTTAGAAAAGTTGCTTGCTCATTTCATAATGCCTTAGTGATGTTATAGAATTTTGTGTGATGAGTTTCAATAAGTAATTTCTTACGAGTTTTTGAGAAAGGAAGTATGCCATTGTATCATGCATGACTAGTAGAGTTAGTATATCATAGATAGATTTAAATTGAGAAGAAAAAAAAAGATTTCCGCATTCTTAGTCGTGCATTAGAGTCAAGAAGTAGAGAGAAGTAATGATCCGTCTAAGACAGGAGAAGGCGGGTCGCTACAACGCCCACCTTGGGAGTTGCGCCGACCCTAGGGGAGGAGAGAGAGCCGGCCCTAGAGAGAGAGGAGCGCCGGCCCTAGAGAGAGAGAGAGGCGTGTAGAGAGAGAGAGAGGAATTAATCTCTTGATTAATTGATTGGAATTAAGGGCTTACCTTTGGTTCCTTTATATAGTTGCTTCTCCCTTGCCAAGTCTCCTCTTTAACGGAATTTTTCATAAGAAATTTATGCTATAAATTCTCTTATTAATTATTCCGTTTAAGCCAAGTTTTATTATAACTAACTTTATAATAAAACAAATACTTCTTCTCCTTTTATTATGGAATAAATTTTATAAGAAATTTATAAACTTTCTTATTATGGAAAAATCAATTCATAATTGATTTTATAAAATTAAAGTAAACCATTCCATGGATCATTTTAATTTCCATAAAAAAGAATAAATTTCTATAAATTTATTTATATAAATTTCTTTATACAAATTTATTTATCCATAACAAATCCTTCTCTCTTTTTAATTATGGAATAAAATTTATATAAAATTTTCTTATCATGGAAAAATTAATTCATAATTGATTTTATAAATTAAAATTAAACCAATTCATGGTTCATTTTAATTTCCATAAAAAGAATAAATTTCTACAAATTTCTTTATAAATCTCTTTATATAAATTTCTTTATATATCAATTTATTTATCCATAATTTTATAAAACAAATCACGCTAGATTTATTTTATTAATTAAACCAAATAAATTGGTTTATCCCCTTTATTGTGGCCGGCCAAACCAAAGGGGTTTGGCATCCTCTTTGGCCGGCCAAACCGGGCCGAACCGATCGCAAATTAAACTCATTTAACTCGCCTGATAAGCCTTCAAAAGACTTAGCCATTTTTAGCTTCCATTACGCCTCTGATTAATTCAGATTCGACTTATTTCTCTTGATTGGAAAATCCAATTTTCAACTCATTTTTAATCCCTCGGATTACTCGTAGTATGTGTGACTAAATAGGCTTTCGATTTATGTTGGCCGTCTATAATCAACTAATTATAGAACGATCATGAGTGACACCTAGTAGTACATCATGACCCCCAATTAATCGAAAGATCAACGGTTTGACCTCAGAAGAAATTCTGATACCCTTCAGCAGCTCTAATGAATCGTGCCTCATTCCCTTCACCACCTTATACCCACTTGGTTCAGGACATGGTCTGTTTGTGTCAGTTCCCACTAGACTAACTACGTCACACCTAGCCCAAGTAGTATCTTTCTCGTCCTTTGGATTTCTAATTACTCTCATGTATTTTAGAGACTCGCACTCTAAACATGATATGCTCTGGCCAGAGGCTTCGAGTAACAATCAGACGATAGGCCTGGGTATACATCTCCTCGCAAGGAGTGGTGAATCCTTTGTAGGCTGTTCAAACATCTTCGGTCACTTCGGTTTATACCCAATCATCCTGGGTCCACACCTCCTTGGAGATGCTTGCTTATGATGTTAAAGTATAAGTCTCCATGACCAAGATGACTTGAACACCGCAATTCAAAGGAACATCGCACATAAGCCGCAGTAAGAACTTCATTGACATTTCTATATATAGATTCCATATGAAGTTTTACAGCTAGTCACTCCAATGAACTAGTTCCCTTAACTAGCATCCATGTTTATCTCCGAACATCCCAATGTCACCAGCCAGTGAGAATCAGCTGATTAGAGAATAACCCATGCTAGTCTCAACAGAATTGATAGTGTCCGTATTTATCAATTCATCGACTAGGGATATTTTCAATACTTCACATTTGCACATTTAGAGATAATCACTAGTTGTGATCCCATCACAAATTCTCTTATGCTGTGAGTTGTATTACGGACATTCAGTAGATGAGTTTAAGATCCCAATCAAATACACAAGCATGTATACTCAAATAGTGAATTATCATTTATTAAAATAAATATTTTACAATCATAAGGCGATTGCCTTAGGACACTTCTCTCATATCACTAGCAGATCCCAAGACATCCACCTCAGTAGCATTCAAAACACCAACCAAAACCTAAATCAAGTAAACTCCTCACATGAACACATCACCCCATCAACAGAAAAGACCACCACAAAAATCCTATGACATGAATTCGGCTTCAAACCTCAGTATAATGTAGATCTTTACAACTCCTACAGATCTAACAATTCAATACCAAACCTATCAACATCAAAGAACAGAAACATTACTGCAAATACAGATGCAAGAACACAGGACCAACTTCAAAATAAATTCCCCATGCATGAAGATCACGGTAGCATCTAAAACCTACATCAAAATAGGGGATCTTCATGGCACAAAACTCCCTATAGATCCAATTCATCTTCCACTGCCAAACAATACTCTAATAGAAATAAAATGTAGGCAAAACATCTCCTTACCTCAATCCCAGGAGATCAAATGCCAGAACTCTTCTTCCCAACCCCAAATGAAACATCACAGTGGGTTGGAGCAGCAGATGAAGGAATGGAGTCCAATTTCAATTCCTATTTAACAAATTTAGATCTGAGACCAAATCTGGACTTCTGGCCGGCACAGTAGCTTCCCGAAATCGGATAGGATCAGCTTCTGAGAAGGGAAAGCTCCTACAACCACAATTCCATAGCACCTCAGCCATTATCAAATTAGAACCATCAATCTAGTTGACTGCCCTATCGAACAGAAAGTTTCTGTTCGATGCACCAGTCAACTACCATGAGGCCAGTCGACTGGTGCCGGGCACAGAAAGTTTCTGTGGCCGATACCAGTCGACTGGCTATCTAGCAGTCGACAGCTACCATAGAAAGGAAAGTGTTGTAGGGTAGATGGTTAGTGCTTCAGTTTTACACATAAGACGTCTAGGGGTCAAATCCTTGCAAAGAAAATAAAAGGAAAATTTTTTTTTAAAAGGAAAAAAATTCAGGTTAAGTTAAGGTTAAGTAAAAGTGACGTCCGCTTTGAGGGAGAGGAGTTAAGGCAGATCGTCACAAAATCAAGATATTGTGGAACCTCCTAAGGGAGGAACTTCACCATAAATAATTTAAGATTCAAATTATGCTCTTCTTTCAGTCAATGTTTAGGCATGTTAGATGAAATTAAGATGGACAACCAACTTTGTTGGCAAATGACCATTCTTTTAGAGCCCGAAATGTAAAATTATGCTTGGAAAACAAGCTTTAGTGATATATTTTTAAAACAGAATTTAAATTTAAAAATTATATTATAGGCCTTTATAGACAAAACATTCCATCTTAAATTTTCTTTAGAGACGAAAATATGACTTTTAGAGAAGGATTTCTTTTATCTATATATGAAACTCCATTTTCTTGTCATGAACTGTAATAAAAGGTATAGCAATATATAGTTGCTTTATTACTAAATTGGATATAACATGAAATGATAAAAAAACACAAGTTGATACTATCAACTATGATATGGGATCGAAACTCAAAGTCGATATACAGTGTTGAAGAACTAGTTTATTAGCTAGAGTATATATCCATCCATCTTTCTAGATTAGCATTTATAGACGCATATGCATTTATAAATCGATCCATTAAAATTCCCAATGCATTGTCCCCTTCCACGATAGTTAAGAAAGCATTCTTGTTGACATTTAGCCAAGGTGCATCCGCTTTCGTGAAGCGTCTTTGGGCAAACTTTTGCACTTTGAGCCTTCGTCGTCCCAACTGCATGTATTAAGATACGTTAGCATATAATTTTTTGTATAGTATTTAGGACCAAAGAAACAAATATTGATATTACGTAAAAAAGAATATCGATATGTCACTTGTAAATGCAATCACTATCATCAACTAAAAGAAATAGATACCTGAGGAGGTGACTACAAGAAGCACAAGGAAGAACACGAGAAATACTTTTGCCATCTCAAGTTTGAATAAGAGCTTGGGATAATTTAACTGAGAATGCTTTCGGTGATATATATATATAGATAGATAGATAGATAGTGCACGACAATCATTACACCATCTCCAACCGAACCCCTTTGCACTATATTTGGTGTAAAACTTACACCATAATGCTCCAACTGATGATTATATTTCAACACCATTTTTGGTGTTGCAACAGTGCATCACCAAATTTGGTGTTGCAGTGTTGCAACACCAAATTTGGTGATATTATTTTTTTAATTGTTTTTATATTTAAAAAATTTATTATAATATATAAGAAGTAAATATATTCTATATTAGTAAATATTATACCAGTAAATATCATAAATGAAAATTAATTTATAATAAATATTTTTTCCATATGTATATATTAATATTAATTATTTATTATAAATATAAATTGAAAAATATAATATTGTATTTTATTTGTATTAAACATAGATATAAAGATTTAATTGAATAAATATTTTATTTATAAAGAATAATTTAATTATAATTATAATTATAAATTATATCAGCAATTTAAAAAATATAATTTATTATGCACTAATTATATTTTATATATATTTTAATATGCACTAATTAAAAAAATATTTAACACTAATTATACACTAATTAAAAAAATATATAATTATATCAATAATTAGATTTTAATTAAATTTTATTATATAGCAGGACCTTCACGGTTTTGGCAGAAAAATATTTTACATGATATAATGACATCATGTATTATTATGAATAGTATGATAATTGAAGATGAACGTGATTAAATGCACCAATCGTGGAACACTTCGAGGTGCCATCTCAATAAGATGAATCAGCAGTAGATGATCGTAACCGGTTTGAAGATTTTTTAGCTCGATACAGACAAATCAAAGACAAAGAAGCTCATATTGCACTTCGAAATGCAGAAAGAAATTGATCATATATGGGAACAATATAGTATTTCTGAATGTTAAATTCACATAATATTATATTTTCAATTCACTGTCATTGTCTGTGTTATATTAGTAATATATTTTATCTTAATTGTGTATGATTTTACAATATTTTTAAAATATATTTATGTACCAATAATTATGTAATAAATATTTACATAAAAAATTATAATTTTTAATATATATTAATTGGATGTAATTTTTCTAAAAACAATTATTAAATATAAATGAAATATTAAGTTTAAATATAATAATTATATTCAAAATGATTACTAAATTAACATGTAGGTTGATAATTAAATTAAGAATAAGAAATAAATATAATATTCTAACGAATATTCATTTTTGGCTCCACTGGTGAGTTTGATGTGTTTAATAAAAGTTTAAATTAAATTAATATATTGTATTGTTTAATTTTGTGATGCAAAAGATAATAATGTTCCTCTTAGATTTCTCTTCACTTTCACTGCGAATGATTGGTAAATCATGATATTGTGGAACCTCCTAAGGGAGGAACTTCACCTTAAATAATTTAAGATTCAAATTATGTTCTTCTTTTAGTCAATGTTTAGGCATGTTAAATGAAATTAAGATGGACAACCAACTTTGTTTGCAAATGACCCTTCTTTAAGAGCCCGAAATGTAAAATTATGCTTGGAAAACAAGCTTTAGTGATATATTTTTAAAACGGAATTTAAATTTAAAAATTATATTATAGGCCTTTATAGACAAAACATTCCGTCTTAAATTTTCTTTAGAGACGAAAATATCACTTTTAGAGAAGGATTTCTTTTATCTATATATGAAACTCCATTTTCTTGTAATGAACTGTAATAAAAGGTATAGCAATATATAGTTGCTTTATTACTAAATTGGATATAACATGAAATGATAAAAAAAAACAAAAGTTGATACTATCAATTATGATATGGGATTGATACTCAAAGTCGATATACAGTGTTGAAGAACAAGTTTATTAGCTAGAGTATATATCCATCCATCTTTCTAGATTAGCATTTATAGACGCATATGCATTTATAAATCGATCCATTAAAATTCCCAATGCATTGTCCCCTTCCACGATAGTTAAGAAAGCATTCTTGTTGACATTTAGCCAAGGTGCATCCGCTTTCGTGAAGCGTCTTTGGGCAAACTTTTGCACTTTGAGCCTTCGTCGTCCCAACTGCATGTATTAAGATACGTTAGCATATAATTTTTTGTATAGTATTTAGGACCAAAGAAAAACAAATATTGATATTATGTAAAAAGAATATCGATATGTCACTTGTAAA